>UELW01000001.1:31243142-31683142 GCA_900490495.1 Danionella dracula
CTATATAAATATATATATATATATTATATATATTTATATATAATCACAAAGCGATATGTATTGGGGTAGGACGGTGGTGGGGTAGGACGGTGGTGCAGTAGTAGAGTTGGCCGTCCTGTTGGTGCTTTCATCCGGCCAAGTCCATTCTGCCGTTGTGGCCCTGAGTAAGCCACTTCACAAGAATGCCCTGAATGGATGTGTGTTCGGTGGTTAGGAGGCCTTAGTTGTGAAATGGCAGCCACGTCCTGTCAGGCTGCCCCAGGGCAGCTAAGGGCTTCCAAGGTACCTTAACACCTCCAGTGTGAGAGAGTGAAATGAATGAATAATGCTCTGTTCATTGTAAAGCATCTTTGAGCTTTGGAAAAGCGTTATATAAATTGAACACATTTATTGTTATAAGCATATTTCATTATTGTAAATTGTGATTAGATTTTGATTCATTGCACAGCCCTAACGTATATAGCAAAAACGTTAACATCATATAATACAGAAATTATATATATATATATATATAAATAAATGCTCTGTCAAATTATGGAAAATTCCACTAATACATTTTGTCTGACAGTGCAATCTATACCCAACTTTAGATATTTGTTCTGAACTGGAGTCTATATGGCAAACACAAAGGTTCATCCAAAATTGAACTTGTTTTTCCACTTTTCTCACAAAAAAATTTGTCAGGTGATGCAATAATATATGTCCAACATTAATCCTAAAACCTGATTTACCCCACTAACTTGATTCAAAAACCCTTTATTAAATCTCAGAACCACGTCATAACTCCTTTCATTATTTCATCTATGAATGTAAAAATGAGCTTTTGGTATTTTAATTATTGCGCCTCATGTATAATTTCACTACAATGAACAGCAGCAGAAGGTGTGACTATATTAAGAAGCGGAACACCTATATCTGACTGGAGGATTAATAACGGCATTACGAAGATGAGAACAGACGCTCTAATTTCGACTCTTTAAAGGTTAATGAAAAAGAACAGGCATTTGTGCATTAAGCAGGGGGCCACAGCACAGCAGAGCTTAGCTGTTTCTGAACAGCATTACTTCATTTTATTCATATAATAAGGATTTATGCTGTTTGTGAAGTTACTTAAAGCAGTGTGTGGAAAGTTGCATGGTGTAATATGGCAATACTTTTTTCTGAACAATGAGACATTTAAGTAAAAAGTGACCATGCTTAAAAGTTTTTTCTATAGGATCAACATGCACTCCAAGTATTCTAAATCCTATCTGCTTGAAGGGGAATCTTATCAGACAGTCAAAATGTCTTATTATACAAATTGGCAAAACATCTGAATAATGAAGTGAAGCCGGGACGTTAAGTTCAAATGATCCAATGCTAGATGATCCCCAGACCAAATCCTCATCCTGCCTTAACTTTGTTTATGCTTGCGGTTTTGTTGGTTTTCCTCGGATGCTTGAGAGCCATATCTCTGACAGAGAAAATACAATCAAAGCAGCTTATAGATACTCATACGGCTCAGAGTACAGTATGTGTCTGTCAAACCGCTCAGCTCTCAGGATCACAGATGGCAGTCTGCTTGAGGATATACTGTCGTTGGTGTCTCCGCCATTAATTAAAGCCAAACTGAAAGACCAACTGGATTTGCAGCTTAAAGCGTATGCTGCTGTGTGTTATTGATTAAGCTAGGAACACTCTGCTGTTTAGGTGTTTAGGGGGCTGCAAGAAAACAGTGGTTCTTCTGGATGATGCAGAGGAAAATTGCTGAAAAATGTTCTTGATAAAAAAAAATTAGCTTCTGTAATATAGTGTTCAGGTTTATTTTCATTGAGAGTTATTGCAAATATGATGACTGTGATTTCATTTAATATATTCAATTTAAATATTTCACCTTCCTTTTCAGTTCATTAACTGTATAAATGGAAGCCACATTTGGTTAATTATTATACTTTATGTAAATTCACAGTGGGGGGGCTGCTGATAAACCCTAAAAATTATAGTCACCCTCTCCTAGTGCTTATTTCTCTCTCAGCGTGAAGTTCATCAAAGTGGAACCATTTTAGCATTTCATTAACCTGATATTCTCTGTGTTTCGAGAGTAATCTGATCCAGACTCGTTTGAAAGGTCACGTTGATCGTGAATAATCACATATTTCTTGAGATCTGACTAATTCCTACAACAGGATGATGAATGTAGTCAGAATTTCAGTGGTTGGAGATAAATGTAAATACTTCATATTTTATTTCATATTTTTGTATTATCTTTTATTAAGTGGAGGCATATTTTGTTGATATATTTGAAAGACCGAATATAAATATAATCTCTCATTCTGCCTAAAATTGTGTTGAATGTAAAGGTTTTAAATAGAGGCTCACCAATCTGAAAATTCCTGACAAAAAATGGTTGAAGTACTTGGCTAACAACACAAAAATTATTGATTTGTTGTATATTATTTTATTTATTAATTAAAGGATTTCTGATTTAGTGACATATAATCCATAGGAATTAAAATAACTATAAGCTATTTCAGTGTGACAGTTTCTTCTCTTAGTACAAACAGGAGATGCTGTGCTGAATATTCTCCTACTGTCTCTGCTGGTACTTGGGGGAAATAAATACCCCCTTGCCCGCAATGTAAGTGATGGAAAGCAGTCTTTATTAATGCGTCAGAAGTCAAGGGGATCATCGCTTCTGGCATTCAGCTCGATAAATGTCAGGTTCCGATGCAGTACGAACATCCACTCAAACAAATCAGAAAGCCACTAAAAATATAGTGGAACAAAAGTTTAATCTTTTGGACAAAATCTAAAATACCTGATATTTTTATTGCAGAGTATATTGTGTCTCTTCTTGCTTTTAGTAACTTTTTTAGTTCATTTTAGAAACGGAACAGCTCATCAGACATCACTTTTTTTCATTCTTTGAATCTTTAGTCCTAATTATTTCATCCTCTGATAGAAAGCTCATTTAGGCCCTGTACACATGTACCCATTATTTTGTAAACACCTCACCTTAAAATGCCGGTTAAGTTGAAGTTATTGGAAAATTGTTATAAGTGGAATTTGTCATTGAAGTGGCAGTTTTTGCTCATGAAGCCTATAGACTAATGCTGGACAGAGCGAGGGATTGCTGTTCGCACAATTTGCATATTTAATAACATATTTAATCACAAAAAACAGGCGTTCCAAACTGCAGTAATATGTCGCTCGATGTTGTTGACAGCTCCAGTTTTGGACAAAACACAATTGAGCCTCAGATTGAGAGCGAATGAGTTGTGGGATTGATGAGAGAATTTTCTCTCTTAAAGTAAAAAAAATAATTTAATAAAAATAAATAATTTTTAGGGAAATTTTTTCTTACCTGTGCTCAAGTGGAAGCTAGGTTTTTTTTAACTGAATAAGAAGAACTCAGTTTTTAAAAATAACTTGGTATGTGTGGGCATGGCCGTAGAATCAAAAATAAAATTAAAACTATTTTAATGCATTGTTTTTCTTTAAAAGTGAAAAGAATCAGTGATCATTTACCTCCAGAGTCACATGCTAGCAGCATTTGTTTTTTTAAAGAAACACACTTCCTGCCCTCTCATTGACCACACACGTGGAATGAGAGCCTTCGAAATACAACTTGATTTAACATTTCATAGACTCTTTGTTGTTGCCATGATGTTTTTTTTTACTTAAGTATGTGTTCATTATCCAGTCGAAATCCCATCAGAATTGTTTTTTAAGTCGCTGACCACCGTGGGTGTCATTGGTATGTCTTTGTGTCTAGCCGTTTTTCTGACTAGCTCTCTCAGCAATTTCTCCTCTCCTCAGTTTCCTGTAATTGAGCTTGTCATGTTTGTGCAGAGAGATGTCAGATCAGATCACATGGTGCTCTTTGAGTCGTCTGAAAGACAGAAGGTGGACGTTTTCTTCAACTTGAGGATCTGCCTCATATGTACTTTCTGGCCCAGTTTTCTAATTGCTTATTTGCATACCAGCAGCATGTCCTGACTTTCCCTCTATTCCCCTACTTTCAAGATGTCACCACCTTTCTGAACCCTCTTGTCAAGTTAGGACAATTAGAGAAAAAGTTTTTGCATGGTAAATTATTATTAATTATTAATAGGCGAAACATTGAAGAGGTGAAGTCAGACATTGAGAGGGAGGTACCGATCAACGATTCTCATTTTATGTTTTTTTTTTAATGAGTTATTGCGTTTACATGCATAAAATAACCAGATAATGGGCTAGTCACAGTGGTTTTTGAGAGATCGGGCAGTTTTTGCATTGAGTTGTGTAACAATTGTACAGAACACATGCATATGGCATTGGGTTTTTAAAAATACAAAATTCTAAAGATACATCATCCTAATAGCAAAAATCTCCCAGCTAATCTACTTCACACCACAACTGAAGTCCTAAAAATGTTTTATGTTTAACATCAGTAACTTTTCATCAGACTGAAATTACACATTAACTTTCAATTTTTGATCGCCATATAGGATCCACTCCAACTAAATTAGTTTTCCAGTGATTTAAAAAAGACAGACGGTTGAGACTTTGCTTTCTTGATTTCTCACAGGCGGTGACATCACAAAACAGAATTAGAGCTCCCTGAAAAATGTACCAAACACATAAGTTTTGTCCTTTTTTGTCTTGATAATTGTGCATTCACTGCATACAGTATGTTATATGTGTATATATTAAAATAACGATGTGCGTTTTCAAGGCACAAACCGCCAGAATGCATTGAATAGTATCATCTCAGACTCCAGAGAGGCGTCTCATTCTGAAAGACTGAACATCCCCAAAAATAATTTCTGAAAGTAGGTAGTATACTGGAAGTGCTTTGCATTTTAATCATCAAATTTTTCGGGAATTCAAGTATAAATGTAAACTTTTTGATCGAGTACATTAAACAAATAAATACAGTAAACAAATGAATATTTGCTATATACAATTTAAAAAAATATGATCTGTTTTGTTTAACTGCGATTGACTGAATTATAGTTAATAATTAATTTGTTAAATAAATTAATTTGTCTTTCATTTGATCTGTCAATTGGATATTGATTTGGTTGTAAGTCAATGTAGGCAGTGTTATAGTCTAAGAGGATCGATATGTGCTTTTTAAATAAACCAAGTGAAATAGCAACTCCTTGTGATTCTGTTTTGGAAACTGATTAACTATTGATTGTCTATTGGCTTATGCAGGATCAATAAATCCCTTCTGCTGAAAGTAACATAAAGGACTGAGAGGTGGCAAGAGTGGAGATACCTGAGTGCGTTTTCAATTGAAAATCACAAATCCACTTTTCTTCCATTAAAAGAAACTTCACATTATGTTAATTGCTGTGTTAACCAACTCTCATTACAACATCAGAGGGTTGTGTGTATTTAAATGAGCTTAATGAAAAAGTTATTAAAGTGTCAATGTCTAAACAGATAGTGACGTAACAAAGAGGGATAATGTCAAAACAGCTGTCTCATTTCGGAATTCCAACCTACTGCGTGAAATCACTGTGATTGGTTCAGTTGACTGAAGTTGCTATACTCTCGGAGGTTCTAGTGGTACAAATACGCCCTTTAGTTGAAAACAACTAACAAATAACAAAGAAGTGTGTGTCTCTATGCACATCTGTAAGTGAATAATTGACCTCTCAATGAAAACATAATCTTTAGAGCCGTCCTTTTGAGATATAACTCAAAACGGGAAGTTGCCCATGTACGATGTGACATAACAATAGCCTTTATCATTCATTTTACACAGCAACACGGCAAGCAAAGTATATTTTCCTCTTTGGAACTGCAGGATAAATGTGCAAATATGGAGGCTGTGGTAAGAACATCTGCAAAACAGCATCCAACCCATGTTGCACAGATTCGTGGTGAGCTGTCTGCACACAGATGACGCGAGAGCTTTCTTCTTCTATGATGGGACACCAGTGACGTAAATACTTAATGGATCAGAAGTTACTGGATGAACATGAAACTGCAAAGGATTTTGGAGGGACGTGACTGTTATCAGACACAGAACAGAAGAGACATTCCCAATCTGAAAGGGCCTGAGTGGCCTTTCATGCAGCGACTCTAGTTCATCGTGGAGCATTAAAATGGTTTACACAGTGTGAGGAGAGAACTCTTTTTCTCTACAGATGAACTCAAAGAAATTATGCCATTTTTGTTAAAGATAGCAATTAATGTAAAAAAAAGGTTTAAAATGTAATGTTTCCTTTAGTTACTTTTTCCAACCACACACCATTTAGTATCAATGAATGAACCGCTTTTCTCTACTAACACTGAAGACCTAAAAAGGTTTGATACACACAGGAAGCACATACAGCCAATGCATGCAGAAGATGCATACGTGTCTAAAGACCTTAAGACACAAACAACCTCTAAAATAACAAGTAAAAAAAACTTCTTCAAGTAAAAGTTATATCATACAAAGATTTTTTTTATTACGTAACATTCCTTTCCCACAATGTTCTGAACAGCAATCAAACTATCATTAATTCAATAAGAAAGAGCTGATCGAGTCAACCAGGGTAATGAGACACAGTGTGAATAAATAACTTACTTAAACGGAAATATCAGCATGTCAAAGTGCAGTCACAGACTTCTCTTAGACAGAAGATCTAAGGTGCACAAATGCTGCAAGCAAACAGATCTGACTCATCTAATAGCAAAGCTAGCATTGCTAGTCATCAAGCATGTCGCCCTGTGGCATGTTTTTAACCCAAACAGGACGACCAACTCCAAACCTCCTCATGAGCTCCTCATCCCTTCCCCCGCTGCTCCAGACCAAAACACAGATAAGCCTGGCTTTCTGTTACTTCCTGCTGATTCCCGAGACTGATAAGCATTCACTGCTGCTGGAAAAGCACTAAGCCACTGTGCAAGATGTCATTACCTTCATTGGCCAAAGCCATCTCTGTCAATCACGTTTCTTTTTCACAGCATGCCAGTGAATAGCTCTTGTAGCTCTGCTAATTTTAAAAGCAAGCAGAGGTCTCTTCTTTTCAAAATGATCCTTTCAAAAGCAAAATGTCAAATCAATCTGTGCTGTCTGGACACAAAACAATTTTCTTTCTAGAGAGATGTTTTCTAATAAACATTGCTGAGTTTGAATGGCACTATAGTTATGGTGACACAGAGCTTTCAAAGAAGCCAAGACATTTAACCTAGAAGTGTGCGCTTAAGTGCAGCCCTCAACTCGGTCTATTCCTGGCAATTCGAAGGGCCGGTGTGCTTCAGATATGACAGCTCTGCATTTTCCTTCCGTTTAAGTGAACACATTGCTGTAAACGTTGCTTTCACAGAGCTGTTCATAAGCCTTAATAGGTTTTTGAAACATTTGAGGTTGTGTTTACTATGCGAGTCACACAAGATAATGGCCGAATGCTCTTAAATGACTGCATGTATTACCCTAGCTAAAGTTTTCAGGCACTTCAGGTTATTTGTTTTCTCTACTCTCTTATCTGACAACATAATTGAGCAATCTATATTTCCTCTGCTTTCGCTGCCAAAGAGCCATTGTGGTTCAGTGGATTGATTAGATTGATTCGGGTGGAAAATATGCTTCTTTCTCCTGCAATGTAAACTTTGTCCTGGTCCTCGGTGGAGACAAACCGACCATTGGTTTGCTGAAAAATGTTCTGTGAGAGTGAGCTTTGTTGGAGGAATTTGGGCCTTAAGAACCTGGCTGTGAATCGCTGAAACTGTTCTGATGAAAGTACTTGAACCAGATGAAGCAGGCATGGGCACTTGTTTAACAATGTAAGGTGTTTTTAAAATAGCTTGTAGGCAAATGAAGGAAAATCAGAGACATTATATGTTATGACCACTCGTTTATATGACATGGACATTTTAATGCAGCAAAAATAATGATGCATAATAGCAATAATGTGGAATTTAGAGGCCTATCCGAGTGGAGTTATTATGCTGTCTCCATGCATTTGTTGGGTTGCATCTGTGTTATCTCATATACATAAAACACAATTGAGTTAATAGTGAATCTAAAATACTTGTTAGAGTGTGTGATGTAAGTGAATGTAGAAGTGCAATGTTACATTGCATTTCACCCAAAGAAAGCAGGCGTTTAGAACTCAAGAGAAAATCATGGCCCAAACTTGGAAAAATTTACATATTACTCTACATTTATTGATAATGTATATTGGATGATAATATGAGACTGCTCAAATCCATTCAGTGACAAAAAGTCAGTTCTCTTTCTTGCATGAATCAAGGTACCATCTCTCTCTCTCTCTCTCCCTCTCTCCATCTATCTCGCTCTCTGAATCAATACTCAAGTAAGTCAAATATGAATCGTTAAAAGATAATGAGTCTTTATTTCAAAAGGGAGGGGTGGAGCTCCAGCACACAAGAGGAATATTCAGAAGTGTCACTTGGGAGGTGGTAAAGTGGAGTGGATATGAGAAGTTTAGATAAACATATTACAAACAAAGCAGGACAGTTATTAGTGAAACGTGCAGTTAAATAAAATAAATTTCTTTGGTGAATGCAATGAGCTTCCGTACTAAATACTAATGTTAGGAGAATGTTTGTGTTTGCTGGGTTGTCAATTGCAATGGTTTCAGTTGAAAATATAATCGAATCATTAAAAAAAACTCTTACATTCAAGTGATTATAGCATGCAGCAGTTAATTCGGAAACGTTTTTCCAAATTCTTTGTGAAAACTGCTCCAGAGCTTTATTTTATTGCACCATTGCAATAACATGACAACGACAGCATCTGTGACTTGAAATCTTCTGGGCCTACTCTTCTGTGATACCCAGAAATAATTATTTTTAATTTGATCATCAGATGATGAATTACTTCTTCTACAATAACAATAAAATTACACAAATGTCTCTTTCATATATAAAATCCCATTTGCCGCCCAGTCTTAACCACTGTAATTGCAGCAAGCAATCAGCACTGAGTTTTGTGAACAAGATGCAATCTATAACGAGCCTCATTTGCATAGAAAAGAGCTGTGTAGCTTCATTTAAATAATTTTAAATGAATTTCATGCCATTCCAGTTCACCTAGAGCCTGATTAAAAATGGCTAGCAAGTGGTTAGTGAAAAGAATGCATTTTGTGGTGAATTACTACCTGCCCCCATACTGTACATCTTGCCTGAGCTAACAGAGAAAAAAAATATGAGATTAGTGGCAAAAATAGTTTAGATTCCCATGCTGTTTACTCTCATTAATGGAAGATTGTAGAAAAATCTATTTCTCATGTTTAGATACGCAATGCCAGTATGTCAGAGGTTTAGAGGTAATTAGATGCCAGCACATGCTCATGTACTCTATAGAAACATAGACAGTCCCGAACACACAAACGGTTGTGCATAGAGTTGAAAACGCTTCACAAAATTCAAGACTCCCTGTCAAATTAGTAGAAGTTGAGAATTTACTTGCTGTCAAATCCTAGTTGAAGCTGTGCTAACAAGAGCAAACAGCAAGCCTATAAAGAATATTCAAAGCTGAAGAGAAGCCTGTCACTTTTTGGATGAAATATGCAGCGACAGGGGAGGAGAAATTGAAAATAGAGGAAGGAAATGTGTGAATTGCATTGCATTTCTGGTAAAATTAAAGCAGCAGTCTCTCTTCTGCCACTGCCCACCCCCCGCTGTTGCTGTCTCTCTTTCTCTCTCTCCACATCACCAGCTTCCAGTTTTCCTGCTCATTTCTCAAATTAATGTGTGACCTGCACAATGCTCCCAATGTGTGAAACAACTAATTGGCTGGTTTAAAGTCCAATCTTGTGAAAGGAGCTGTCTGCCATGTTCCCCCTTTCCCCCCTTTAGCTCCCTCTTCTTCCTGCGCTACAAATCACCATGCACACACATGCTAATGGCTGAAGTTTTCTAGAGGTCTCTGGATAAGTGGCCCGGGCGCTCTGCTTGCTTCTCGATTGGAGATTGGCTCCTAATGGGGGCCGTTCTAAACAGTCCGTGACTGCTGAGTGAGCTGGGGCCACTTGTACTTATACAAGGCCTCAGCGAAGAGGTGTTTTAGTGGCCCGTGCTCCCCTTTTAGCAATGCATTTTTTTAATTATACATGATTGACAGAGCTTTTGTCACTGTCAATTTCCTTGATTGTGCTTATTAGCCTTTTCGTGATAGTTTTTTACACAGTCAATACCACTGACCCACTTTCACATAGTAGATTTGAATCCTTTTGAAACTGTATGAGCTTTAAAAAAATTATAATATTAACCAACAGCTTTACATTGCTTTTACTTGTACAATCAACCGTGAACTTGTAAATTTTTTTTTGTATAAAATGTAATATCATTCTTATGAGTCTCCTGTGAAAGTCAAATTAAGCTCCAGTTCAAAATTCAATTGAGATCTTTTGTTATAACTTTTTAAAATGTACAATTTTGGGGAGGTGTCCGATTGACGCTATTGTAACAAGGCGTATTCATCACATGACAGCAGCAACAGTAAATCATGCCTGAAATCTTCATAATGCTAACATTATGTTAATATTAAATTAGTACTAATAGTAATAATTACTGTTTATTAAAATTATATAATGTGTGTTAAAAAAAAAACATCAGAGCCAATTCTATTTCACTTGCACATTTGTAAATTATTAATATTTACAGAATTCTGGTTTTCCAGCGCAGACAAAACTTTTTGTCAACTCTCTTTCAGATATTTCTTACACCCCAAATAACATGATATTCTTACGAGTTTTCCATGCCTCACTAAAATAGTGCTTCTCCCAGAGTTACTTTAGCAAAGCGACTGCAGAGTCTACTATGGTAAAGTTGCTTCCCCTTTCATGAACAGCATATTATCATCTATAATCTGATCCTTTAGTGGAGGATATCCTTGTCTTGTCTGCACACAAAATAAACTGATAAGACAAATAAGCAATTTAAAAAGACTCCAGGTTCTCAGATTTTTTTCTCACATCATAAAAAAGTGAATTGGATCCTTTATTTTGACACAAAATTAGGCTAAACCTTTTATAATAAGATAGTGATTACTGCTCAGTGTAAGTAAACACTTTCTTCACACACTAAGACTTTCCCTTATTGACTGAACAAGGATAATTATATTTGCTGATTTCAGAATGAACGTAACGGTTCCTAGGTTAACAGAATGTGGTAGTTCTATCCTCCATAGAATTATCCGATAGTGTAGCACACAGCCAACCATTAAGCTGCTTATGTTGACAAAATTGAGCTTGTTAATTATGCACAAACTCCCATGTAAATTAAATACAAGTTTATTTAATATTATCCAAAATAAAATACCATATTCACAAAATACAAATCAAAACCAAAAGGCAATGGGTGCCATGTGGTCAAAACTGTGTAGCTTTCACTACCAACTTGCTTACTCTTTAGTAAACATTTATATGGGCCCTACTGCCATTAGTGGTCAGTATTAATGTATGGCTCCTACAAATAGGATTCATTTTTAAACTCCAAATAAAACAATATAAAAAGCACTCAACCGATTATAGAAAACAACTAAGATGAAACTAATCAATTACATGATGTTGCCGGTAAGTCCAAAAAATCTATTATTTTAAAAGCTCATGAAATGAAAAACTCTGCCATACACATCATTCATTCACCATTCATCTTTTACATTGGAATTATTTTACATAATAGGTGCCCTTTGAATACAATTAAATTTTTTGAGATAATTTAAAGCAGTTTGATTTTAAGATACAAAAACATTTAAAACTAAATCAAATGGATTTTGTGTGTATGTATTAACATGATTTAAACTGACTGAATAAAACACTTCTAATATGTAATTTACATATTTGTATATATTACCAAATGGTCATCCAGTTTGTACAAAATTCATGACTTTTGAATATAGGGGCAATCCGAAACTTAAAAGGAGGAATTCATCGAACTGAAAAAGAAAACAGGGAATGGCGATGAGGAGCCAGCAATGGGGGCCTGTCAATATGATGCTCTGGATAGTGTTCATCCGGGACATCCCAGCTCTGCTCATTCATCTGCATGTAAATCTGACTAGTCTTGTGTAAACCGTTGGATGTAGTTCTGGACTATGTAGCAGCTATTGGCCAAAGCCCACCCAGAGTTCAACTCACTATGGTGAAAAACAAATGCCGTTTTTTTTTTTGTCCTGGATCAAGTTCAATGTAGTTTTGCATAGCCAAAACTTCAGTGAAGCTCTAGGGGGTTTTGGCAGCTTTTTTTGGTCAAGACTCCCCCATGAGGCCATTTGACTGACAGGACATGACATGAGATGAAACAATCGCATATTGTTTTTGCATAGCATCATGTTTTAAGTGTGGAAACGTTACCACAACAACTGATCATCATACAATGAGTTAGAGAATCCAATGTTTAGATGTTTTTTTAAATCACTCGTCGGATATTCGTTGTTTTTGAGTGTATGCCTTCACATTGACCCAAGAGGAACAAAAATAAATACGAAACTTGCTACTACCAAACATTCAGACAAGTAACTTTCCCTACTAAACTCATCAGACGTTTAGCTAGTATCTGAGGCTGAGACTAGGTTTAAAATCCTAGCATTTAACTCGTTACATTGACTACCTACAGCACATTTCTTCATTCATAGGGACAGATAATTGATTTCTGTCAAGTCTGTTTATTAGTGCATATTTTGACATATTGGAGTCACCTCCGCTAATCTTTCTGTAATTATAACTAGTTTGATATCATTTTCTTCAATTACACATCAGATACAGCGCAAATCCCGTGAAAAGTTTCATCTTTGTCTGCGCTCCAGTGATTCAGTCGACGGTTGTGGCAGGTGTATGAACTTGACTGTGGTGTACAACCACATCATTTGTGTACCACCTCTTGACAACAATTGGGCTCCTTGGTGGATTAGCCTTCGCTGTGAAGTACAATACACTATGGAAAACAGCTGCCTTTGCCTTGAAGTTCTCCAATTCTTTTTAATTTCCCTAACCTAACAGTTCAAGCCATGGTAGAGTAGCTCCACCTCACAGGATTCACAAGGTTCAGTGTGGATCCTTTAAGCGTTAAAGTCTCGTACAACACAAAATGGACTGGCAACATATATTTATGTCAAGTTTCCAAATACATTATTTTTCAGGGGAGACTGTATCTCTGTGTTCACATAGCCTTGTGTCTGTTCTTCTTTGCAAAACGTTAGGGATTAAGAGCATGGGTCATTGGGAGGTCGTCTGAAAGAGTGGCAGCATTCATGTACGAGCACGTCTTCAGGCAGGCCAGACTGGCACTAACGTCAGAATGCACTGTGACAGTCCTCTTTATCATATCTTTTATAGTAATCCAATTAGCTAATATGAGGGGAAAAGCAATAAACATTTTTGTGAGGCCGGAGATTACAGAATCTGATGTTTAGGTTTAGCGGCGAGATTCCAGAGACTTCTCGGAGGATGGTTTTCTGGAGTCTTTTCTGTGATGCCATCTCATTATGACACGATCATAGCCCATATGAGTTGGCAAACATGTTCGAACCAAGGAATTTGATGTCAGAATGAGATATTTTACCAGCATGTAAAGGTATAGAGAGAAAGCATACCTTGTTTTGGTCGTACAACAAACACAACTCATTTTTTTTTCATAGATTCAACCTATGTTTTTCAATCTAATCTTCTTGGACAAATTATTTAGGCTTATTGTTGAGGCTATTATTTAAAGGGTGGAGGTCAAAGTGGATTCCACATGGCTGGTGTTTGCTTGGATATCAATGAGGGCATTATTTAAAAAATCTTTTTTTGTTGTGTGTTTTAGCAGCATCTGTGTTTCTAAGAAATCTGATCTGGAGAAAAAATGAGCTGCAGGCTGTAACACATGGTTCTGCGACCGACTTACAATAGCAGTGTGAGAATGAGAGAAAGAGGCAGACGGAGAGAAGGCCAACCACTGGATGAGCTACAATGCTCTCTCACAAACACACATTCACATTTCTCTCCTTGAGTCTTAAGAACTGAGCTTAAACACAACAGCTTCCCTGTCTTTCACACAGTAGCTCATGTATGAAAGGATTAAAGATCTCAAGTTCCTAACTGCATCTGCTGAGTGTCAAAATGAGCCTGGAGAAAGAGCACTTTCCTCCAGGTGTTACAAGCATGCAGGCCACCAGCATGACTTTCACAGGAGTTACTTTTGAAGGTGAGAATTGACTTGTGTGACAATTGATGAATTTCTCTAATTATTGTCACTCTTTTATGTTAGTGTTGGTAATAGTCCTCCTTGATGCGTTTGATGTCTTGTTCTAATGTTCAAAAACTATTTCAACTTAGCAAAACTTTACATTAATCCATTTGAAAACATTCATACTAGAAAGCATTTGAAATATAATTTATTATTTGAAATGTTATAAGTAAAGTTCAATGTTTTGGAAACTAGTATATTATGTTGCGTAACAGAAAGTGCATCTAATGGAACAATAAAAATAATTACCAATATCTGATAATATTTTAACTTGGTTGAAATGCATAGATTGTGCTTAGTCCAGCTTCATTTCACTCTTTGTGAAGCCCCCAATCTTCTTGAAAAGATTTTCCCTCTCAAATCTGTGGTTATTTCCTGTTGCGCCTTTTTCCTCTTTGGTTTGGTTTTACTGAGTGCTCTATGTGTATGATAAAAATAAAGCACTCTGAAGAAGATTCTGACATGGCTTACATTCTTTGTGGAGGGTGACCATGACTATCAATTTTACACTATTACCTACTGGTGTGACACCTACTGACTCAGACTAAGCGGTCATTTAAAGATTCCATATTCCACAAAATATATTTCCATATTATTTTGTTGTTTCTTCATCAAATACATTTCACATTCGTTCATGAACATTTGCTTAGCCCACACATTTATTTTCCTTTTCTGGGAGCTCTAAATGTTCTGATCTTCTTACCTCCGCCCATACCTTGAACCCCCACTGACTACCCAATCAGGTTAAACGCATCACCTGGCTGTCTCCATGTAAAGCTAAAGGTCATTGCTCATTGAAGTCTGTAGGAACACACATAACACAACTCCTTGGCTCATTCTGCTGCTATCGTTGAGTAGGAATGAGAGAAATAGATAAATCTTATTCTACATTGTTGTTGTTTTTTTTTTTCAATTCCTTTAGATAATGAAGGAAGTAAAAAGTCAAATGGTGAATATGGAAAAGAACAAACTTACTGTAAAGATAACAAATGTTACTTTATTATGAAAACACAAGACAATATTGTTACATTGAGTTTTGAATTTGCAGCACATGTTTACAGTATGTCCTGAGGCTCAATGGGTCTTTCACTTCCTCTAATTTTGGAACTGAAGTAAAAAATTGGAAAAAAGTGTAGAGGTTTCTTGGCATGTTTAGAAAGAACACTGATATTTTCTTCTCTTTTGATCTACTCAACACCTGTGGTCTCTAACCCACCTACACAAAACACACACAGACCAAAGAAAACCGGCGTGACTATGTGTTTGCCAACCCAGAACGGGTCGATGAGTGCAGCCTGCTTCTTAAGAGTGAATGTTTGTGTCATGGTAGTGTGTGTGTGTGTGTGTGTGTGTGCACATGTGTGCGTGTACGTGCGTGTGAGCATGTTTGCGCGCGTGCGCGCGCGTGTGTGTGTGTGTGTGTGAGTGAGAGAGAGATGCCCCTCAATGTCTTTCATCTGCTGACTCATGGAGCTGGTGTGTTGTTTGCTCAGGTTTTGGGGCATGTTAAAGGAGGGCCTCTTCCCTGCCATGCAAAACCTGTTTTTATCCACAGCTGCCCTTTATTCAGGCTTCGTTATTTGTGTTTGGGTATGGAAAATGTACTGGTTAATTGTGTTGAAAAAAGAAGAGAGAAAAGCAAGAACTGAAAAAGACTCAAAAGAAAGAAAGACGTCAAGCTTGAGCAGTAATATGAGGGTAGGCCTATTACTTTTCACTGATAAACATGTTGTGTGCTTCAAGAGCAGGAGAAAGTTTGTCTACCCTCATGGGCGATCCAGCAGATGTCAATGATAACTTTCAAGGCTTGCATGTGTGTGTGTTTTCCTGCAGCAGGAAGCTAAGCGATCCACCTCACAGACAAATTAAACCAAAAGGAACCTAGAGATTATAGGCCACCAGAGCAGAAACCACATTTTAAATGAAAAGTCTTGTGAGCAGGGTTTAACACGCTTAAACATGACTAGAAGTCACCTCTGGCAAACCCTTAAAGAGACTGCATTTAGATATATACCAACAATCTAGTCAACAACCTGTTATGTACATTTAAAACATATTCTGACACCCAACCATTCAGAATTTCCATGGTTTTTTGTTTGCCAATCAAAAATTGGTTCCAAACTATCAAGGAGCAAAAATTGAAAAATGCGTCTATTCATGTTTTTATTTTCGAGAAGAGGTTTTTCTTTTCTTATCTTCACATATCATACCCTTTTTATCAGATTTTTGATTGGTTCTTGAGTTGTTTTATTTTGCTGTACCGCTGATGAGGCATTTGTGTTGAGTCAGAGATATGAACATTCTTTGATGTAGATTGTATTTAAATGAAATGCTTCATCGTTATCAGAAGAAAATTTAAGAAGTACTATGGAACCTCATTTGTTGGTGAGAATTTCTTGATATTGTGCTGTTACAATTTATCTATTTCTTTCAAAACCTTTCTTTCAACATAAACATGGCTTTACCAGATGTATACACTACTCTTGACAAACACACCTTATACCATCACATTTGCCATCTTTCAAATTTCACAAACCAAAAAAATATGTATCTGTTTAAAAAATAAAACAGACCATTTTTCAACTCATGTTAACTCTGGACTGTTTAAAAATGTAGTCAAATTAAAAAGAAAACTTTTTCTGTTTTAGTACATTTAAAACCAAATGTTAATAATATTATTAACATTTATTAATTTAAAGTATATGTCTGTTTTGGGTATAAACTACAATAAAAATCATGTTCAACAACTACTATGAAATGGTCTCCATGGTTTCATTGCTGATAGTGATAGTGAACTAGATTTGATAAAAACATAAAAAAAATATTAAATATTTTCCTAACAATATACAAAGAATACACATAAATTATGCTTATTAGGCAAAGAAAGACCAGGCATTTTCAATTGAATGTGGTTTATAGAGGATAAAAACAGATCAGAGATAAAACAGGGAATAACAACAGATCAAAATATAAATAAAGATAAAAAAATAAAAAATAAAAAATTTAAAAATCATACAATAAAAGAAAACCAGAAGTTCATAAGCTCTGTTCGAACTATTAAATTCACATTATAAATAGATGAGCTTTTAGTCTGAATTTTAATATGTTTAAAGTTTTAGCTCCTCTAATCTCTTCTGGAAGCTGGTTCCAGCTGCGGGCAGCATAGTAACTGAAAGCCTACTCATCTGTTTGGAGTTCAACTCAACTGAGTTGAACCCAGTGACCTAACAACTCTTTTTGGGTTGTATACAGTCAGCAGATCTGTTATGTATTTTGGTGCTGAGCTATAGTGAATTGTAGCAAAGCAAATCTAATCTGAGAGTCACTGGCTGCCTGATAGAGACAAATAAGTACTTTTTTGCAATTGTATTTTTTAGAATGTACTTGGCAAGAGCGGCAGATGCTTGTCTATCTTGTACTAAATGCAGGAAACTGCTTTACAAAGCAAATTTTAACCACAACATACATCTGTTAAAGACAAAGTATTAGAACAATACAGCCTTCATATCACCCAATTGTAACAAAAATATTTTGGTAATTAAGGAAATAATTGTTTACTATAAAGTAAACATTAAAAATGTTGCCTTATCCAAATGTGAACAAAATGTTGTCATGATTTGTCAAATTCAAGTGTGTTGTGTCATTTGAATTGTTCCAACTATTACTGATACGTTTCTGCAGTACTGCTATGGCACTTAGTTTAAATGCTTTGTATTTTGAATGCAGTTAGTCTTCTTAGAAGCATGTGTTTATTTGGTGTGGCGGTGACAAATATGATGCATCTCTCAATTTACTAAAACACATTGCAGAAAGTGGTTGATTCCCCATGGTAAAGAAAAAGCAGAGAATCCTTGTGTCTCTGTTGCTGGATTGTCATAGAAGCTTGATGTAAAGCAAACTAGCATGTTTCTAAAGGTCACTGGGTACAGAGACATTACTGTCAGTGCAGATAGATTGTGATTATCATCTTCATTAGCTTTCTGTATAGGGCCTGCAGAGAAAAAGAGCAAGAGGGAAAGAGCAGAAAATAATGCTCGTCAACTGTTAATGGATTTCAAAAAAAAAATTTTTTTTGCAGAGGCAGAAACATTGGGAACACTTTAGTCTGTTTTTGTGGGTAAACAATTATTAAAAAGTATGCGATTGACTCAATGTGACATTTAGCTATCTTATGAAGATTCTTTAGAGCAAGTCATTTCAGGACAGAAAGTGAATTCATAAATATTAAGAGAGAGTGCATCCTCTTTTGCCCGTCTGTGCTATTTCCTTTTGCTGTCTATGCCCTCTGTGGTGGCCCTGACCACAATGGGTGATGTCAGCATGTCTCAGGTGTTACCAGAGACTGAGGCAGACTGAGAGGAAGACGGGTGAGAGAGGCCAAAGAATCCGAAGTCTGACCCTCTTACCAGCTCTTCTGATCATTTATGACATACAGACACAAACAAGGCTTAAAACTTCAAGTTTTCGGTTAACATTTAACCAAAATAATAGTTCCAAATCTGTTGTGTTTCCGATATGAAGCAGATTTTCAAATTTTTTCCATTTAACCTATTGTTTTGTATCTAAATAACAATTTAGACAGAACTGGTAATGATTTGCCTTGAATGAGACATCTGGGTTTTATGTCTTATTTTCCTCGGAAAAATATACATTTTTGCTCTAGCTTTGCATGAACTTTATTCCGTACCCACTTGGTCCTCTCTGTCAGTGTTCTTTAACCTCAAACACTGTCATAGAAGTTGAAGTCTGTGATAAATTTTTGTTGTCAAATCCACTTTGCAAGTGTATTTGTGAAAAGGGGCTCATATGAAATGATCCAACAAAACTGGCAGTTGTTAAATTTTCACAGTCTTGACAAGTGCAGAAAGCATACTATACTTTAGATTCATCCATTACTTATAATGCCTTGTGACTAGACATTTAATGCCAATGCATACATGATGTGAGGTATTTTAAAAATGGCAGAATTTCACCCTCTCTTGCACATTTTCAGACCATTTTAGATACCGTGTTGTCAAAATCAATAGAATGTAGGGTCAATATGATGCCTACAATTGTAATTGGCAGATTCCCATTTTTGTGGGAAGTGGGTTGTATATTAATCCAGCACTAATGAGCAGCATTCCCCTAAATCTGCGTTTAGAAAAAAAGTGTTTTTTGTACTCATAGAAATCCAAGTCAGTGTGGACAGGACCTCAAATACCATGCTTGAAAGCATATTTTGTTTGTTTGTTCTAGTAGTTATGCACCACATAAAAAATGATCAGTTAGCAAAGTTGACACTTTTTAAACGAACTAGGAACTACATATTTCACCCAAAAAAATTATTTGTGGCTGGGCTCAAGCACAACACAGATGAGCACATATGTTGAACAACAAAGCTAGTGGATCAAGGTAATGTTTAGGAACACACTGGGAACACTTTAGAATGTTTCTGTGTGTAAAAATTGATTCAATAGAAAGGGAGTGACAATGTGACAAGGTAAATATTTAACTAATATGGTAACGCCAAAATTTTTTAAGTTGCATCTTACAAAAAGTTTTGTATGCTCACCCTGCTTTTAACAAAAAACTGCTACCAAGAATGCTGTTAGTGAGAAGAACACACACAATAATCATCCAAGTGAACCCAAACCTTTAGACTGTTGTTTAACCTTGAAAATAACGCAAAACTAACTCAAACTAGTTTGAACAAGCTATCATTGTAAAGTTTTAACTGTCATCAGTTGACGATGAAGTTTCCTACTAAGCTAAATCCGCACTAGAGTTTCAGTGGACATTGTAAAACTGATTTCCAGTTATTCAATGTTTTACATCTGACTAAACTGCAATAAAACCACCCATGCACTTGAATCAAGAGCACTGTAATGGAAAAATCAGCAGATACACAAGACCACTTAAAGACTGTTACTTCCTTTAAATTATAAAAATGGGGGTGGCTGATTATGCCAATTCAGGTCAGGTCAAGGAGGTAAATTCATCCGCACTCAAACCATGATCAATATCAGCAGTTTGGTCAATAGAAACAGCGTGCCAAAAGAAAGCAAGATCTCTATGTGTTCTTCGAGAAAGAAACTCATTGGTTACAATCAATAGTGAATCTCTTAACGATCTACATCCAGACACCTCGTGTGCTTGCATTTATTGCATCTATGTTCCTTTTGTCCTTTGCATTAACTGTAGGTCTAATTTTTACCTTTTCTCTTTTTTCTCTTGCCCTCTACATCAACAGCTCACTCTCTTTCTAGCATGACGTATGACCTTCAGCGCACCACATGGGGCTGTAGCAAGTGAGAGGTTATTTTGCACTTAATTGCCGTGGTGACAGTGCTGCTGAAGGCTAGTCTTTAAGATTCTGCTGTAACATCATAGGTCAGTGACATGGCATTTTGTGTCTCCTAAAGCTGTCATATTACCACTGCAGGCTGCTTAAGACTTCAGACTACAATACCTAACCTAACTGGAGGAAGATTGTGTATTTGATACACTAAATACCTTTACTAAGTTTTTTAAATTGATGCTTTGGTCAGTTATTTTTAATCATGACGGATTTTTCTTTGGTCTAAATTTGAATATAATAATCGGGACGGGTTCTATTGGTCTCTGTCGTGTCATAGACTCAGTTGGTTTAATATTGTAATGGTCTCAGACTAAGTTTCTTACTGGTTTTGCATAAAAACCTTCCAAACCCCTTTCGTCATAAAACTTTCAAAGTGGCCTCGTAGGCTGTCATCTTACCGGACATATAAACCTATTCTAAAAACAATGCCGTAACTACAGATTTTTTTATAAGTAACAAAATTAAATGCGTGTTGATACACCTTTAATGTCCACATATAGGTCTCCCATTTGCATCCCAACTCTTTCAAATAAATGAGCAACATTTGCACATTTATAACACATCTTTTTTTTAGGTCAAATATGTAGAAATATCTCTTTGAGGTGATAGATGTTGTGCAGCGAACAGTTTATGGGGTGTTTTATATATGAAATTGAAAATGTGTACATTTTAAATGTGAAAAAACCTACTAATTTCATTGAATTCCCCGATTTAACAAGACAGTTCTTTCTTCATGTCTCTATAAAACCAAAGTGCAGCACCACAAATAAAGCCGCTGCCTGAAATGCTGTATGTCCATTCATAGACACCGTAGACCAAAAAGGCAACTTGTGTGAGAATTTATGCCATTGGCATTCTCTATCCCCTCTAGTTAAGTAATGCATATGCAGAGTCACTTCCTGGAAGGAGATCGTGCTTAGGAAACAACAGACACACATTTTAAATGTTTACTTTATTTAGTTTTAATCTTCAGAATTATGTCAGCTGAACAAGATTTCATTATTTTACTGATTTCACCATTAGAGAACTAGATCATACTTATCTTTACATTTAATTTGTGTTAAAGAATTAACGATCAGCTTTAACATCATTTCAAGAAATAAATGCTTACAGGTCAAAAGTATTTGGTGGTTTTTCCTTATATCTTTCTCTTTCATTCACGACCATCAGAGAGACATTTCAATCATCTATTCATGAGATGTCTGAGTACTTTTACAGTGAGTGCCTGCCTCAAGGTGGGCTCCTGGGGGTGACCTGGGGTTCTTCACCTGGGGGTGAAGAAGGTCTTTTGATTTTGGGGAAAGAATGAGTTCGCAAAAAGGTGATTTTATTAATTATTTCATAAAAACGAACCTTTTATTTATTATTTATTGAGTTTTAAAATATAGGTTTATTAGGCAAGCTTGGTGCTTTTTTCTTATCAATCAAGCATGTTTTATTTTAGTCCAAGTTCCCTTGGAGGTCTGAAATGCAATCATCCTTGTGTTTACTCCCAAGAGCGATATATAATGGATAAACTACTGACAGTGTCCGGAATACCGTGAGTCTACGTTAGTGTAATCACTAAATGACAGATAAAAAGGCATGTACTCTGAAACTGCTAGTGGTAAAGGGACTCAGTGCGTGAATGGTGGTGACTAAAACCTGTGTTTCTACTCACAGCTGAAGATATACAGTAATACATGTTATTGGAACCTCACTCAAACTGAGAGTCACCGCGTCTTCTTCATTGGTTGCTGTTGTTGTTTGAACTTGTTGGGAGAGTTGAAACTGTGCGCCAAGCCAGGCTTTTCACTAACTTCAGCAACTTTAAACACATGAACAAAAGAGCTAATGACATAGACCCTGACCACAAAAAAACATGTTAGATCAATGGTATAAGACGAGTAAACACTTGTGTTGGACCCTTTTGTTTAGTTATGAGGTTTAGTTGTGAGCAAAACCCACAAATCTGCCTTTTTGTGTGTCTCTGCCTTTATATTCTTTAATCTTGGCCGTGTCTTTGAGGTTGCTGTCTTGAGTCTTCACACTCCGTTTGAATTTAGAGCCATTGCTTTCTGACTTAACTCAAGAGTATATGATCAGATGCTAAGGCTGGCACATTCACCAGGATTTTATCATTTATATTTTATCTTATAATAGAGGAAAGCATTAAATAACCAAAGCAAATATAGAAATGGCTTCTTAACAATGAGAAAGTATTAAATTGAATAAATGCAATCCTGGAGATTTTTTGATACACACTTAGATTCAGTTCATTTTTGTCTAAATAAATCCATCAATTTACTATGCATCCAGTTAGTGTTCACAATAGAGTAATCAAAAAGTCATTTTAATACAAAACATTGATTTATTACACAAAAAACTTTTAATTTATTTATAGATAGCTGAAAATAATAGTACTTACAATAGACTAAGTTGTTTGTTCAGTTATTTGTGATTTCACTGAAATAAAAAAAACTTGAGAGTGGAATGAAGCATTGTGGCATCGTTTTGTTATAATTATTTTATTTGTAAAGTGAGGATCCCTCACAACTACCTATTTTCAGTTGGAAAAACAAGGAAGTGTTTGAAGAATTAAGTCTAAAGAATTAAGATCTAGATGCAGAGGATTGTTCTAAAAAACTGGCTTAGTCAAAAGCCTTGTAATTAAATCCTCAATCTATTTTAAATCTTAGGAACGACTCATTACAACAGGGTTCAGACTCAGAAAAAGCCTTTTTAGTATATAAACAGCTGTTTCCATTGCCAGTCTCATGTATTGAAACTCAGATGAATTATACAGCACCGAAGAAACCTTGCTGTGCCTCTAATTGGGCTGAAATTCACAGAGAGGTCATCAATAGGGGTATTTAGTGCACATCTGTAAGCAGCTCAGCGAAAGTATTAAATCTGGTATAGATTTGCCAAAAGTAGTCAGGCTTTTAAGGCTTAAATAAAGGTTTTCATTGTTAGCAATTCATTTTTAGCTTAATTAATGATTTAATTATGATTTGAAACATATAAAATGTAGTCATTGACAGTGGTGACAATGCAATACTAAGAAATTCTGGAATGCTGTTTGAAGTTAAATGATTGCAACAATGAAGGATACTTGATAGTTCATTCATCTTGTTCTTGTACCCACTCAGGAATCATCTGATCCACTGTAGTGTTTCCCTGTTCACATTGGGTGAAAGGCTGGGACATACCCAGGTCAGGTCACTGGTACAGCTCAGGGCAAAAGTGACGCCAATTCACAATCAATCTTGCAGCCATTTTCACCTTGACATATATGTGTATACTCTGCGAGAAAACATTAGAATACCAAGTAAGTATTGGCAGAGCATGCCATTTCCAGAAGTGCTCTTTGAGTGGCCTCGTAGCAAAAGCTTTCTGATAACAAATGGGCCTGTTAATATAAAATAATTAACCCTTTCAGACCCTCGGTCTATTTAAATTATTTGTAAATATCAATTAAAGTCTATTTTCCATTAAGTTGGACTTTGTCATCCCATCGAATGACGATCTGAAGAAATTTCACTACTCTAAACATAAACATGGCAGCACACCATACCGAGTCAAGAAGCAAGGAAAAATGCCAGTTGTTTTATTCACATTAAATGTGAATGGTGTAATTGGAATTACTTGTCCGATTGTTTGTGAAATAGAGAGATTGAAGTGGCAAAATAAGTTTAAACTATTATTTAAAATAGTGTCAGTTTCCTGTTTATAGGTTAAAATTTTCAGTCACTGCAAAAATGCAGTTTAGTTTTAGGGCTAAATACCTGGAAAATTTGTCATTAACAAATACATGATGCAGGTATTTAGCTTTTGAAAGAGTCGTCATTACCTCAACAGGATGCTTGCCTAATGATTTTCCCATTAATCAAAACGATTGTAAAGGCTGTGCACGCATGGTTAAAAGCACTCCAAACAAGCACTGAAAGAGAAAGAGAGAGACTAGTGGCTTGTGGATTGAATAAAACTAAGGGGGAAAACACTAAAGGGAATATGGAGAAATTCTCTGGGTTTGATTCTGCTTCAGAGGGACATGTGGTGCCACTGATTTGGGCGTAGCGATCAATGAGAGTTTGATTTAAAGGCTGTTCTCAGAGCAGCCATCCCCAGGACAGACTCTAGCTTTTGGTGTGGTTGTTCTTGCAGACATGTTAATCATGGCTACAGATGATTCTACCATACACTTCCAGCAGGGCTACAGTCTGCACCCTGCTCAGTCCATTAATAACCTCAGCAGACATGGCTCTCTGACTGCGAGCTGAAGCCCTATGAGCAAGTGTAATGACGCTGCCTCCACAGAGGAGATTTTTAAATCAGATTTTCACCAGGTTTCAATTCACCAGCTGTGCCTCATTTAAAAGGTGCTTTCTGGGGATTTTTAATGATGAGGGACTAGAGGGTACAATAGACTCTACTAGAAAAAGTTGAGACACACCTTCTAAAGATTTATAAAAGACTGAATATGAACGTAGACTGAACACAAAAAAACTATGCTTGATTATTCTAAGCTATGGTTATTCAATTAACATAATTATGGGAGGAGCTTGGCTAATAATTGACCATTCAATCATAAGGTCCCGCTTATAATATTCCAGTAAAGAAAACACCTAACGGGACAACATCAGCGTTGTGCAAACTATCTCTCCCTCCAACCCTTCACCTCCTCACTCCTCATTTTGATTGCTCGCCTAGTACGCATTTCCATTGCTCACCAGTCACGCTTGTGATACTAGACAATTATAAGCAGGAGCGAAGTCTTTAAATGGATTTATGTAGTAAACACAGATTTGTGAAATCTCTCAATAGCTTGTAGAGCCTTCACTATATCGTCCCTTTGCTCTAACAGTTTTATTCAAAGCTTATGCTTCATTTAGCTTCATTAATAATGTTTCAAAAATCTGTCCCAGAGATCCTTATCACTTCCCACTTTAACTTGAATCTACGACAATCTACCATCTCAATTAAGTTTAGTGTAGGGCAGGTGTCACAACTCCATGACAGTAAAGTATATTTATTATAATAATCATAATACAAGCTCAAGAGAGCTATTCAAGCGACAATTCAAATCAAGATAGAAAGTCATCACCAGTGTATTTTTGACAATAACTAGTAGTCTAATGCATCATTTTTTAAACTACAATGACTCTATGTAACAGTGTGCTGCTCTGTTACCGGCAGCTCTGGAGACTGCATCTTCTTGTGGTGACACATCGTTGATGACATCCCAGTCAGTGGTTCCTTTTGATCCTCATCACGTTCATTACTTTCCTCAGAATTTGCTTGTCTTATAAAGTGCGCGTGGATCAATCTCTAAAGCGAAGTGGTATTTCTGCTGGACAGGCATTTATAATAAAAAAAAAAATTTAATTATATAAAAAATTATTTTTAAAAATGCTTTAATCTATGTATCTATTATAGAATGTTTTTAACAGATTTCATATTTAAAATCTAAAGAAACTATTTAAAGGGTCTAACATTTTACTAGTGTTAACAATTTCTTTGTTTCGTTTTGTGTGCGGCGTAATTCTGACCACGGTTAAGTGACAAGACAAATTAATAAAACCCTGTTAAGTTGAACAATAGAATTATTTTTCATGCAAAATTGAAAGGATACTACTCTACAAGAGAATGAATAAAAGCTCAAAGGTAACATTTAGTAGTAACAAATTACTTTTTTGTTCAAGTAATCCATAACAAGTTACTCTTTGAAATAAGTAACTGTAACAAGTTTCTATTTTTCAGTAACTAGACCTACACTTGTCTTAACAAGCTCATATTTTGTCAAATATTCCCTAAAATGTTGTCAATGTGAGTCATTTTTATGCAAACAATATTTTTATGTGAGAAATGTGAGAAATGCAAGTGATTAACTGAGATTAATATGTTCTGAACTGTAATCTTTCTCTCTGTCTGTTTTTCCAATCATCTGTATTTTCAATAAAGCCTCCATTTAGTGACCAAAAAAGAAAGCCCGGTTTAAGTAGATTAAGTAAATGTTGACAAATAATTGTTTGGCGAGATCTGTTGACTTGCCTTGAGACTTCCTGTTTCCCAAAAGGCCAATGAGATAATCAGCGGGGTTGAGAATGGTTTGAAAAATACGTTTTAACCCAAGCATGTATAATGAGTAATTTTCTAGCAGGGGACACTCAGATGGCCTTGCTCCGGTGGAATGAATGAAATCTACACTGTGAAGGCTGTTGTGATCTGTCTGTCTGCACACCTAGCTAAGTTTACCCTGAGCCTGGACTGAAAGCTTATACTGCAGCACCCAGAGCTCTGTCATCACGATAAGACATGCATCACCCTTTTTGTCTTGGCTGTTTTAGTGTTCACACAAACAATGTGAGACCCAAACAGCGGTCTCAAGGGCAAATAGGGAGTCCTATGCTCCTCTTGTGCTTTCTTTAGTGAAAATTCAGGTCATGTAACAGCTCATCAGTGCTGGCATGCAGTCAGAGAAACAGAGTCTTAACAGAGCAAAACACACAGAGGGGAGAAATCAGCCAAGGTCAGACAGGGCCAAATGCCTGCTTCCTGAGCACCCCAACACCCTTCCTCCCTGCTTGCCTGCCTAACATTACGATCAGCTTGCTGATGGCTGACTTCATCAGAAAGAGCAGGGGTTCGACGGGGTCATCTGCATGGCTACAGACAAACCAGTGTGAGCCCTTGGGCTCTGAGGCCTCTGGACGTCATCCCCAACAGCACAAACAACCCAGTGTTAAGAGCCTTCTCAAATCACCTCCAAGCACTTAATGTAGGGCACATTCACTGATGAATACGCCGAGGTGGGATGGGTTCAGATGAGGCAGATTCTGCTTGTCTAGTGTGATCGAATGCTCTGCTCCCAGGGGAAATTTTCCCTCCAGAGGATCAGCTCCCTATGCAAACTACCTTTCCCAAAACAAATGGACTTGTTTTTGGATGAAAAGCGTGGCGTCTCTCTGGGCCAAACATCCTGGAGTGCTTCTCCCTCTAATCCCAGACTGTTTGGATGTTTTTATGAACTGTTTATACATGTTGATTTATCGGGATGCTTAGTTGTTCTCTATATTATCATTCTATACCTATACAAGGTTGGCTTTGTCTAGTTCATTTTCAAATTCTAAATACCCTTAAAATAATAGCAGCAAGGTATTAGAAAAGCTGGTTTTGATTTGCCAAGAACCCTTCCCTTTTGTTGATGAAAATGAACGTAATATGGATTTTTTTTATTTAATCATAAGGCTCTGATCACTGTTTCAAAATAAGCATAAAAAAACAAGTTCCCCCAAAAGCTCATAATCCCTTTTTCTTATTCATAAAAACAAAACATGATACCTTATATGTAAGAAAACGTCGGACTCTAAGTACGTAAAGTTCTGTGGATAGTCTAAGTACGTAAAGTTCTGTGGATAGTCCACTTTAATGCATTAGCGCATTACATTCAGTCTTTACAGGTCAGTGTTGTGTATCTTTGGAGAGATACTACATAGTAGAATGGAGCATATATTCTACTTCCTGGAATGACATCACAGACAAAATACACCTATTTGAATATTTACCTTGCTCTTTAATAAGCATGTTAATGAAACACAACTGTTAGTTTGTAAATATAAGTGACTTGATTGCCTCTGTCTTTAATAATTTCAAAACAGAACAAATGTTAGTCTTGTTGTTGATTATTAATTACCCATATATGACCAAGCTAGGTGGAAGATGGAAGGTTTATGTAGATATAGTTGCTGGAGACCTGTGATATAAACAGCACTTGGATATTTTATTAATATATATATTTTAAATTTGAGAATGTAAGTTTGTCCTTTCTTTCGTAAACATCCTTTTTACCCAAGATTCTATACTTCAGTACCTTTTAAAACAAGACCACATCTCTACTTGTTTGGTTTGGTTAGTTGTTATGAAAATTTTATAAAAGTTGTTTTTACTAAATTCTCCACAATTATGAAAAAAAACATAGGTTCACAGCTCCAGGCAAACATCACCGTTCATCGCTGTTCATAAAGATTTTGAATGTTTGTAGAAATGCAGGAATGGTCTCCAAACAGTTTAGGTTGGTTTTATGTGATGAATGAAATATCGCTCTTTGAAAAGGATTCTATGTTCTTTAAAGATGAATGTTCTCCTAAACACAAACACATAATTTTTGACGCTAAGTCTGTTTATTCATTTATTTTGAGATTTTAGCAGGTTTGACTAAGCCAGTTTCTGTCTAGCGCCCACAGATTTAATCCTCTTTTTTACAAGTCTCATTAATGTAATGCTGACAGCCCAAGGGAGAGCCCAAAACACACAGTTCTGTGCATGTTTTAAATGACTATGTGCCTTCTATTTTACCAGACTGTTTTCTGCATTGCAAACTGCTATCTTTCCCATCCTTTGAACACGTTGCCCATCTGCTGCCCAGTGGAGAGAGATCTCAGTCATTAGCCATACTTACGCTTTCAGAGGGAGAGGGGGAAAGGGTCTAGAAGGAAAATTTAACATCTCCCATATGCTTTCTAAAATGAGCCCAGTTGAGCTCGGAGCCAAATGGTTGGTTTCACTATTTGTTCATGTGCTTAGCCTGTGCTGCTGGAGTCATTTTTCCAATCTGTGTTGAGAGTCTCATGTTTAACTTCCTTTTGCACAATAACGTAGAAGCAGAGTGGCCACAGAAAAGAGCTGGAAAGCCCCGCCCTAACCTCTGAAGCTAATGATAGGGAGGAAAAGAACTCTGTCAACCGCAAACTAGCATTAAGCTAACAACTGATGATAAGATTTTCTGCCTTTCCGGTTTATGAGATAAAATCAGAAAAAGATGTTACGTATGCTCCATTTAAGAATATAATATCTGAAAGTCATGTGCAGGATTTACAGTAGAATATCTGAGATATAAAGGTGTGCATTCTCATTTTTATCTCACTGTTTGGTAACTGGGATTGTTTAGAGTACATGCTGTTTTCTAAGCAACATTCATGAGGGGAATACAGCGTTAAATAGGCCGTTTATTTGCTCAATCAAGCAGAGAAATTGAAATGGTTGACACGTTTTAACTATGGGGTGATTGCTGTAAATTTTGATCTTTTACAGTTTACTTTTGTGAATTGCTCGCTCCCTCCCTTCGCTCTATGCTAATTGAATGTGAGTGATTACTATGGACCGCTGGATGTGATGACATCCCCCTTTTCAGTGGAGGAAAGTAGCCTTCTGCTTTGCATATGTTAAATTGATAAATTATTCAAATCTCAATGGTGAGCAGCCAATCAGGAAGAAATTCTGAAAGCTCTTATTTCATCAGTGCACAAAACAAAACAAGATTAAATCAGAAGTAGTCAGAATGATGCCCAGAGGCCTCTGAGCTGAGCTGTTTATTTTCTGAGAACAGAGTACTAAGGCTCAGTTTTTAAATAATTTGCAGCCATTATTGTTGTAGACCTGCAAATCTATTACTTTCCAGAGGAATCAAAAATATTTCTTATGTGCATCATAAACCACTCTCATAAAACCTTAAATATGATAATTTGTTTGCTTAGTAAAGAGGATCATCAAACTTAAATGTGTTACCTTAAGTTGAGGGCTTGTGCTCAGTGGGACTGGTAGCATGACCCAGATGGTTGTAAGGTGAGTTTTGTTGATCAAATTGCCAAGACATTAAAAGAAAAAAAGCTGAATGCTGTTTTTTTTATATCTGGATGCAGTACTGGGAGTAAAGAATAGGTGTAATGTGCTTGTGTTTTCTATTACCAGTAAGAAAGTGGGTTGTTGCATTCTGTAATAGTTGTAGGCCATGAAGACTGGTGTGGTGTATTCCCACATAGAGGCAAACTGAGCTGCATCATATTCTAACCTCAAATGTTGAGGTGTTTTATTTAGTAACATAATTAAGTCAACCATTCTCTGTGTTAATTACTCATCCATTCATTTAATTTATGACTTAGTTTTAGAATAATTTAAAGAATAATTAATTGCAGGGTTTAGTAGGAACCCCTGATCACTTTGGAAGAAGAATATGGTACTCCCTGTAAGTTGCCAGTCCGTTACTTTTATGTGAGGGAAGGCCTTAAGTTTATGACAGCTTTCTTTTGGGCATAGAAAAAGTCGCAGAAGATGAGAGATAACACAAAGTTACAAGAAATGAACATCAGTCTTCCATAATCGATACTAGTGTGTATGCTGTGAACTTCAGCTTCGACTTATGCTCTGTGAACAATTTCAATTGAATTGTTTCCATTAAAGTGTAGTAAATGCATCAGAAGATTGCCCACAGTTCCGTTAGAACCAGATTTGCAATTGAAGGGACTTTGAAGACTGCTTTAGGCAATGAAGATAAACCAGAGTACCCAATGTTAAAGCATAAAATGAAAAATGTTTAAAACTTGCATGAAGAACATGTCTCAAACCTAAATAAAAGACAACAGCGCTACACACTTTGCTGCCAGGCTGCCCTCGGCTATACATGTTCTTCAAAAGATATTATTGTATGTCGAAGAAACAAGTTAAGGGTTTTACTGATGATGCTTGCTTCATTTTTTTTTCATTTCAGCTTTACAATCAACACTTCAATATGCATTCCGTTTGATTAAATAATGAACAATTTGCCCTTTTTGATGAAAAACTATATATCTTCATCTCTCAGGGCAATCTGTAAAATGCTTCATGGACCAATTCTCTTTCATCCAGATGATTTAGGCTAGTTTAATCTTTTTTTCTCTCCCTTTAAAAGTATTTGTCGTAAAAGGATTGTCAGTGCTGCAGACAGGCAACGGACTTGAATAATTCATCATTCTCTCCATGTTTCTGCAGTTCTCTGTGTGATAATGAAAGAGACCCTCCGGGACCCCGGTATCTGCCGGTCAGTGATTCACATAACACCCAGCAGACAGATAACCTGCACACTGAGCCAGTGCTTTGATTGTTTCTACACTTTTTTATTTTCTGTACTCTATTAAATATTTATTCCAGCCGGTTGCTCAAAATTATCTGTTCTAGCCATAGCCAGCTCTTGATTCTGCCTGTGGCATTCAAAAAAAGGTTACATTTGTAGCTTCTTGCTATGGGAGAGTGTCTAGGTTTTTTCTTCATTTTGCCGCAAGCCTTAGTTTGATGTTCACGGTTTGATGTCGGCATTGGCTCTGACTGCTAGGTGTCTCGTGTCAGAGCGCTTGGTAATTCCTCCTCTCATGCCCTGTGGCGTTTCAATCACCAACACGGTCAATCTGCACTCGAGAGATGAGTCTGCAGCAGCTACCAGATATGGAGTGCAGCTTTTTCCCTAAAAATGCTGTGTTCTTCATCTGAATTTGAGGTTTCCTGCATTGTTTAGCTCGCTTTCCATGCTGAGCTGTTTTGCAGTGGCTGTTAGTGGAGCTCAGTAGGCCTTTGCCCCTCACTTGGTTTTGTGTGAGAATGTGAACACCGCACAGGTCTACCTTAGGTAATTAAACCTCACGGGCAGAAGGAGGTGAACTAAGGCTCAAATCCACACAGTGTGTTCGCCAATGACCCCCTGCAATCTTCGGTAATTCAACTAGACCCTCTGGCTGTGGGAGCACTGTTTGGATACACATCACCGGCTGGATAAACAGAATTGTTTACGGAGATGAGAAAAGAGGAATGGTGGAAAGACGAGGAGGCAGTCTTGTTAAAAGAATCCGAAATGTGACTGCAGCAAACATACCTCTGTGAAACATCTGAGGCTTGTGCATATCTCTGTTTAATGTTGATATTAAGCAGTGAAAATAAACTCAGGAACTTTTAATTGAATGAGGGCACTTGGTATGTTTACCTTGTGGCTTGACTGCTTGCTCACTTCCTGTTGAAGAGGAAAGGTCTTGGCTAACTTTAAACTTTGTCTTCCAGGGGCTTACAGTTTATAGAAGAGTTTTAGTGTCTTTATACTAGTTTCTACATTTGCACCTTTAAAAAAAAATACTATTTCATGAAAAAGCTACGACAATGTTTTGATTATTAGCCAGTGAAAACAAGTGTCTTGTCTGGTGATTGTCATCGAGGGTTTTATATTAACATGCAAATGCATTTCTTACCTATTATAGTATTGTTTCCTGTGCTTTGGTTGCTGTGTTGTCTGTCGTTGCTGTTGAATTTGTATGATGTGTTGTTATTGTTTTGTTGTTTGTTGTGTGTGTTATCATTTGCTGTGTTGTTATTGTTTGTTCTCTAGTGTGTTGCTGCTGCTGCTGTTTATTGTTGTTGTTGTTTGCTGCTGTTGGTGGTGGTATTGTTCGTCATGTTGTTATTGCTGCTGTTCTCTGTGTTTGTTGTGTTGTTCACTAGGTTGTTCTTCTGTGGTGGAATTGTTTGTTTGGTTGTTTATTTTGTTGTTGTTGTTGTTGTTGTGGCAGCTGCGGTTGTTGTCAATGGTAATGGTTTCAATTGTTATCTCTGTTGATCATGATGTTGTTATTTATTGGTTGATGCTGTTGCTGTTGTTTGTGGTGTTGACACTGAAGTTGGGTTGTTTATTTTCTTGTTAATGTTTTGTTGATGTTTTACTGACATTGAGGTTCTGTTTTTTGCTATATAATTTTTAAAAATGTTTGAAATTAATATTATAATACATTTTTAGATATATATTTAAAAGTGGAGACGCACTCTGTCTCTACATAGTCCCATCCAGAAAACACACTCAACTTATTTTTTAATAAATTTATTAATGAATGTCTTCATCTTCATGTCGGCTTTATTCCCTTTCGGGGTCGCCACAGCGGAATGAACCGCCAACTCACTGGCATATGTTTTACGGAGCGGATGCCCTTCCCTGCCGCAACCCATCGCTGGGAAACATTCACACACACATTCACTCTTTAACACTATGGGCAATCGTTCTTATTCAATTCACTTATACTGCATGTCTTTGGACTTGTGGGGAAACCGGAGCACCCGGAGAAAACCCACGCGATCACGGGGAGTATTAATGAATGTATTAAAAAAAATGTTTTATCAAGAGCAGTACTTGATTCTGTTTCTGAAAAATTGCCTGTTGATTCATAAGATACTTTGGCCAAAATATTATCTCTATTCAGAAACATATTCGGAGGTCACTCATTTGTTTGTCAATGAAATGATCCACTTTACAAAAACTCATACTCATTCAAACATACTTTTTCAAATGTTTAAATAACCAAAATTATGCTCATAAAGTATATAGCACAAAAGGAATAAAGAATGGTGCAGAAAAAGACAATGCTCATTATTATTAATAAACAGATAGTATGCCGTATTACATATTTAATTTGGACATGTGTGTATAAAGAGAAAAAAAAAATTTTTTAAGTGTTGCTGTTCCTGTTTCCTCTCCACCAGCATTTGTCAGAGGAATGAAGAGGTCACACTTACTAACCTCTCAATTGTACCAGGATGTTAGCAGTAAAACTCAGTGACTTAACACACTCCATGCACTCCAATTTGTTGCAGCCACAGTTCTTTGTTTTTCAAAGCTTTTTATGAGAAGGCTGCTCATTATCTCCATCATTTAACCATAACCCCTGTTATTTCTCTCTTTTCATACCAAACACGAAATAAACTCTGCGAACTGCCTCATTTTGACCAGTTGTATAATGGATGTGTCATTTATTTGATGCATTTGTTTTCCTCAACTGGTTAAAGATAGAATTCATTTTATTCACAAGCTAGCTGAGAAAAAGTAGTGTAAGTAAAGTTATTGGAATAGAGAGCTTTTAGTGTAATAAAGAGAACTTTACATTCAGATCATTATAACTAGAGATTAAGCTTTGTTTGCGCATTTAAAAATGTTGAACCATTATAATTTCTTAAATTTAGAAAAGATATTAAAGTTTTTTCATGCGTTAACTTTTGTTTCGTTCAACATTTAATTATTTTTCATGAATAAGTTTATTAACCATGAAGACAAGACCTGAATAAATAAACATTATAGACATTTGATAAGCGTTTAAAACTGATTCAGTCAAGTTGATGAAATAATTGACATTTATTTTCAAGTGTCCGATGTATTTGTTAACAAAGCTAGACCAGTCATTTTAAAGCACTAACTGTCTGATATAGAAATGAAACCACGTCAAACATTATTTTTTAGCATGTATATATTATATATTATTTCCAAACTTTAGTTTCAACAATCCTCAAGTCACATGCCAGTCTTTTCTCCTCCTTCTGTGGGCACAGCTTCAGAAATCACATGAATGTGATGAAAGTTATATGCTCAGTCTCTTTTCCCATTAAATATTAAAACCGTGAATCCTCTTTCTTTATTTCTTGTTTTTCCTTCTTCTCTCATGCCCATGGATATAGCTCTTGCATTACAGGCTGGAAACATTGGAAGAGGTCTCGGAGGGCCTCATCACATCTCTTTCTTTGTCTCCACATTGAATCTCAGCGCTAATCAATATTCTGCAGCGTGGTCCTGGAGCTGGAATGAATACCCTGAGATCATTTCTTATGAGAGACCACAGGTGTCAGTTAAGCCTCTTCAGTCTCTCTCTGTCTGTGCATATCTCAGCAGATGGCCGCACTATTTACCTGTAGCTGCATGCTGAAATTTAAAAGCAACAGGCCATTTGCTTTATGAGGGGCTTCCTTTTTTACCACAAATACTTCCCATCACTTCAGCTAATTTTTCTTAAAGAAGAAGTATTATTTCACCACGTTTGTTAAAAAAAAATGCAGAATAGAGTTAAAACTGTAAAACTTCAGCAAAGAGAAGGAATATAAATATGATCTACTAAAAAAAGCATCTTTTTTGTTTATTCGTTCTGCTTAACCATGTTAATTATGTCCCAGGTATTATGTACTTCCCTTGAACCTTAAAAATTAACCCTTCAAAATCAAAGTTCAGTTTAAGTTAATTTAATGTCTCACATCTTCACACCTTCACATTGATCCGGTCTTATTCTGAATCTGAATCTGGCGTTAAACGATCAGTTGAGCTTAATTCAAATGCATGGAAATGTGTCATCATCATAATTTAGATTATTCCAACAATGCACTTTTGAACTTTTTTGTTTTTACAGTGTTTTTTTCTGTGCAGACACTTACGATTTTATGAGAAGGTGAGAAAGAATTTCTGATATTTGAAAGAGAATGCACTGATTGCATTTTGTACCAAAACACTGATAAATAGTCCACCGTGTGACCTATGAGTAAAATTGATACGACTTGTGTTATCCACGTTGTGGGAACACTTTTGAGAAAGTGGGCTTTGTGTTAAACTTTGCCTACATGTTAATGCTACGTTAAAAGTGGCAGGCAAATCAAGTGAAGAGGGAGATTAGTTTTCTTATGAGAGCTGTGATTCAGGCTACATTGACTTGCTAATGTGGCAGAGAGGAAAGGCAGCAGACAGGGCTACAGCAGATGGAAGACGGCGGCACCAGGGTCCCCACTGGGCCACAGAAACACAGGCACAGGAGCCACTCGGCCACAGAGCTCTGGAGGAGGGGATAGGAGCACTCCTAGCGACCCCAGGTTCAGGCTTTCTGCTGGCAGGCACTGCTTAAGACCACAGGGGGTTAAGGTGGGAGTAGGACCTTGCCCCGTTGCTGGAGATGAGTGTGATATTGCGACCAGCAGATCAATAGAAACCATGTTGAGAAGAGAGGGAGGGTGCTTGGCTACAGATGTGGCCTCAGGGTTTTGTTATTCAGGACGGCCTGCTGGAGTTCTGTAATATAATTGAGAAAAAGGGGTTACGGTCTCAGATTCTGTTGAAACTAAATTAGAAGAAAGTGTCTTGAGCAGTGTTTTTTGTGAAAGTCTCGAAGCATCTTTTATAATGTGTACTTACACTTGATTTTGCATTATTTTGTGCATGATTTTTCACTTTGAAAGTGCAGCAATTTTACTTAACTTAGGGAAAATGTTAGTAAGAAAAGTTTAACAATAGCAAACTTGTTGGATACGTTAAAGAAAACACTGGAAGATGCATTAAGAGATCTGTCAGGCGATTGTGTGATTGCGCTTGTAAACAAGCATCTTTTCTCCTAGAGGCCCGGTTTTTAGAGCACACAAATTCAGACAGCTTTACAGCGCAATTTGTGAGAGGTTATAGGCTAATAAATATGTTTTAAAACATTGTTTTTAATCATTAATATGTTATGTAGCTTGTTAATCAGCTCGTTGTGATTGGATGTCACAAACCTTGTAGCTGTATGTCCTGTGGGAAACGCTCATGAAAATGAGACTCTTTCAGGTTTTTATTGGCACATTCATTGACCGTGCATATGTTATGTGGGTAGCATCTGGGGAGTTGTTTTTGCAGACAATTCAGGACAAAATTTTCTTTGTTTTTCAGTTTAAAATGTATATGTTGATTTTATATCTTAACAGTGACATGTTTTTTTTACTGTTTTTAAACAAATAAAATACACATTGTTTTGTTAATGAACAAATTATTACTTTAAACCACAGTTTTCATTTTGTTTAGGTTTTTAATTGTTCAATTACAATTGTGATCTGTTAAACTATATAATGTATTGAAAGGCAATTGAAATCTGAAGCTTTTACAATATTTCAGTGTTTAAATTACTAAGTGACTAAAAGGTACATATCAAATCAAGTATGAAAGCAAAATAGGTAATTTAAATACACAATTACATATCAGGGAAAAATCCTGTAAACACTTCAGTAAAGACAACGAATGTAACAAGTAAAAAAATAAGCAACAAATTTAAAATCAAAATAACAATTCAGAATCCTGTGCAATCAATGCAAAGATTACATTTCATTTATAATTTTGTGATATTTTCTGAATTGTTATTTTGGTTTTTGTTTTGAAATAGTGATTTCATTTGCACGTTTTGTTGTAATGCCTACTTTTTCTTGTAAAAAGTTTGTACCCCAATTTTAGGAAAACAATGGTCTTAGTATTAATCAAAATCACATGATACCACTAACTTAAATGCTTTAAGTTTCAAGCTTGCTTCCTTTTAATTTGGTATTATCACCTTTTTCAAAAAGTAGCTTTTCATATTTTGGTGTGTAAAATTCGTTATCTTGGGCAGTTTGCTAATTACTTATTATTTAATATAAACTGGGACAATATATCTCAAACAGTTTTATAAAATATTTTACAATAATCAGTTCAGGTTAAAAAAAAATTCAAGTCAAGTTTGAATAAAATGTTCAGATAAATACCTTTTGAATCCCAGAAGCACCATAAAACCTGTTCCAAGAGAACCTAAAGTGATATTTCAAATAATCTTTGAGTGAGTCTTGAAGGCAAAAGCCAAGGGTGTCTTTGTTTTAAATTGCAAATTCTTTCCCATTCCCCCTTCCCCCCTCTCCTGCTCGACGTTGATAAAACCTAGGCTTGATTCCCTCAGCGTTTGATGGAGAAAAATCACTTTCTCCCTCTTCCCCCTTTACACAATCCATTCATCCAGATGTCGACTGACCCCTGCTTCTCCACCTGCACCCAAATCTGAAGGCCACGCTGCACAAATACATCGATTTACATTAAAGCAGCACCTTAAATGCATGGCCTCGCTCTCTGAAGACCCCAACCTCATCATTTCCTTCCCGCTTGCCCTTTCTCCTCTAAACCGTAACAGCAGCGATTCACTTCTTCTCCAGCAGATCGACTGTTCGTGAAGTCAGAGACCAAATATTGTTTAACTGACCTTCGTCTTTATAATGGAATAATCCTGTAGCTTTCTTTTACTGGCTCCAGCAACCCTATAAGTCACATGAGAGAGACAATTTCTGTAAATGGTGTAAAGTGTAGAGGCTAAAACCTTGCAAATGAAGTATAATTTGTCTTCAAACAAACCCTATTTTGAGTCTACTACTTGTCAATGATTTTCAGACAGGCGTTAAAAATCGGCGACCTCTAGAATTGGCAACCTAGCCATCATTTATTTGCCGTAGAGTGCTGGTGACTGTCACAAACCTTCTTGTGTTTGATCTGTCTGCCACTCTGTGAAGAATGGGTCATTCACATACAAGGCTTTTGTGACTCCTCTGGGCCACAAGGTGGAAGAAATTGGAAGGTGATAAGGAAAATCTAGAGGTAGGCAATACATTTTCAGCTAGACAGCTTAGTTTGTATGAACTCGACATTGATTAATCAGAATCTCCTGGGGTTACTCCTATAACTCTAAGATGCAGTGAAGCTTTTACTTGAACCATTTCTGCTCTCGGGACTCTGTAGCTGAACTTTCCAGAAGAGTCCAAAGCATAGAATTCATAAGTTCAAAAGCACAACTCTATAATATGACTTCTTGGAGTAGCACTATGTCATTGTTTAGTAAAAAAATATTGGGGTCATGCCCCGCTATATTGACTTAAATTGCACTCAGATGATGTTTTCCCCGTTGTTTACAGTATGATCCAAACTGTTATTGTTATGTTCAAAAACAAACAAAAGAAGAGACAAATATCCAAACTCAATTACATTTCCTGCTCCTAAAACATTCCCAAGACCAAAAAATATATATTTTGTCTCATTAATGAGAATATATCAGGTGTACCACTTTTAGTTTGTGTGTACTCTTGTTGTTTGCAAGTAAACAAATACATGTAATTATACATAGGTTTTTGATGTGTCCATTTTTACCATTTTCTATCAATTTACTCAAAAGTACCTGAATCTTTAATCTCTATTTTTCACCTGCTGGGAGAATAACACAAACAACTCTTTGAATATTTGCCAGCTGCTACGCACTTATACATCCTTTTCAGACAAACCATGTTCTAGCTTGCAGAAGCTAAAGCGGAAAACCATGAATTTCATAACATTGAATCAGCATTTAGCCACTTGTGGGCTCTTTTTCAGCAAGTTTATCAGGCTCCTGTTGAGCATCAATGGGAAATATTTGTCTCCATTATCACATGTGCATTCATTTGCCTGATGATCAGAACATCCTGTCTATAATTAGAGTCAGCCCATCCTGCTGCATTTCTGTCTGTCTGCCGGGTCAAAGGTCAGTGCTTATAATTATAGTCTAGAGGTCAGGGGCAGAGACCAGTACCCTCTCAGGCTGAAGCATCTACTCAAGGAAATTGTTTGTATAGACTAAACACAGGAATTGGGCTGTTTAGGCTGTGATTGCTTTTCACAATAGTTACTTTAATTGGTTGAATAGAAACTTTGTTTTCCAGGTTTGAAAGAGTAGGGTTTTTTTGTGATAATTAACCAATCAATCAAACGTCTTTATTAATAACGGCATGTACCCAATTTGGGGCTTAATCTAACATGCATCATATATTACCTGAAAGGACAACACATGTTTCTTATGAAGCCTCTCTTAATAGAACTGCTGTTTTTTTTTTCTCAAATTCTGTAAACTGGATCTCAACCGCCATATCTCTTTGATTATCACAATCAGCATCATTTACTCTCAACTTTTATCCCCAGCTCAGAATCATGTGCTTCCATGGGACTGCGTGTCCTTCTCAGTTCAGATACTCTTACCCAGACGAGCTGGACCAGACATTTGGCCTTTAGATGTTCTTTTGTAGTAGTTATTTAGCTTTCAGATAAGCATGCAGCATCATAATGACACTGTTTCGGCTAGCATGTTAAGATGAGTGCAAAGGAACGACAAGAATCTTTGGGATACTCCAACACATCATTGGTTATCTTCTCTTCTATAGATTTATTAATAATTCCCCATAAATGATCAGGATTAACTTAGCTCATTAGCGCATAGATTTTATTCTGTTGTCTCCATGAAATTGAGACAACCACACATATGCAGGAGATCTCTGTTTCGAGCTCTTGCATTCAGTTTATCAAGAAAACATGTGTTTGTTGTAAGTAGTCCAAATCTATTTTCTTAGAAAAGGTTCAAGCTTACCTTGGTGGAGGTCAGGACAAATGGTTTGACTTATTGTCTACTCTTTAAAAGTACATTTAAAACCTTTTATTGCCCAATGTTGAATTGACAACAACTGTGAGCTAATCCTAGAAGAAAAAAGTTAAGCTTTTTCAATTTAATCAGGTAAGATGTATTGATAATATGCTAAATAACCTACAGCATACAGCTTATAAAACAGTATCAGTGTAAATAAACCAAACTCCATACATTTATAAATCACTTTCTAGCCACTTAAAGTATTTCGAGAGTTGTCTTCTAATCTCCTACCAGTGTGACAATCCTCCAGTGGAATGATGTGACGCTGCCATTCTGCACCAGAACACAAATCACATTCTGGATTACTTGGGAAAGAAGACTTATGCCCTGTCCACACATACCTGGTTATTTTTGAAACCTCCCTTGTGATTTCAATGTTTTGTCATACTTAAACACAGCATAATTTCTGGTAACCGTACATTGTTTAAAACAGCAGTCAAAGTGATTTTTTTAAACATTGGATACAGATTTTTAAACAGCATAAACAGAGGTTTGATGAGTCTTAACCTGTCAATCACTGTTTGGAAGTGTCTGATTAGCTACACGACACAGCAATTTCATAGTGCATGAATTAGATTTCTTTAGACACCTGGCTATGTGGACAGGTAAGTCAAACAGCCAGTCATTGAAGAAGCTTTTAAAGAGATCTTGATGGACTGAGAGCACTGGACACGTTTATCCAGGAGGCCAGGATCTACTTTCTGGGATTTTTAGGAGCACCATGATTCTGGACCTTTGTTTAACATTTCATTCTAAGTGTAGTGTTTTTGCAGTACAGTGTCTGCATGACTGCAATGGGACAATAAAACCCTTAAAGACCAAAGGATGAGCATCCTCTGCTGGTCTTATTAGCACCACATCTTAATAAACAACGCTATTTAGCTTTAGAGTGTAACACAGGGCTGCAGGGTGATATGGCTCTGTTATATTGACATGACAATTAAAGGCTTCTTGGTGTTTCTGGTACGATAGTCTCAGCAGCAGATATCCCAAATGTTTTAAATGTTGTCTGCTGCTGAGTTTATGTAAACCCATTGCTCCAAATCACATTTTTTATTTATAAATCAAGGCATTAACATACAATAAAAAAAATCTTTGCTAGGGTGGCTTGGCCCAATTTGTTTTTGCAGATAAGCTTCTCTGATAGTGAACATAAAATCGATGAATGGGGGAATTTAGTCCATATGTCTTCAGGGAACTGATTCGAAAATAGTCTTAAAACTATGTTTTTTTAAACAATCATCTAAAAGCATGTCTATGTTGGCCTTTTTTTTTTTTTATCTGGTGGACTTGTTTGAATGCTTTTGGTTGCTACTTGTCAGACAGATCGCAGGTTAATGAGCTCTGAATGGTTTAAAGTATCCTCTGTTTTCTCTGCACATCTTGAAACATATGAGCAAGAAGAGAGCAAAGAAAAGGCCATAAAAATGAGAGCCAAGACAAAACCACATAGCTGGAGAAAGAGGATAATGAAGAGTGTGTGATCAATGCCATGTGACACATTGCTGTACAGTATATTGCTTTCACGTACTGGTGAATTTCCTGGTTTTCTTCTCCTTTCTCAACATTTCAGTCAGCAGTAAGGATTCATGGAAGTCAAAATAGCAATGTGGAACATTGTTCTTGGACAACAAAAGAGCACTAACAGTCAAATCTACATTATCGTTTTGGCTTCCTTTGCTTTTATTCTACCTTAGAGCTGTTCAAAGGTAGCTTCTATTTTTCTTCAGATAGCTAAAAGTAAGATATTAACATGTGGAGTAGGGTGGGCCATATCTTACTGTTTTAGCTAGTATCTGTACAATTATTAATAAGATATAACATTATATTTGTATTAATAATTAATATTTGTTTGTTGGAATTTGGAGCAAAACATAATAGAGGGACCTGAGGAGGAATAGAATTGGATTGGTATGATCATTTTAATCAATGAATGTTGTGTAATGACGTTCTTGAACTCGATCTTGTCCTTTTATGCCACTGCTATGACCTTGAGTTTATGAGGAAAGAACAGGTACAGCACAAACTAGAGTAATTTACAGCCAACACCAGCTACACCACTAAACAAAGTTTAAAAATGAGTAAGTAAACTATGTGCACTTCATATAACAACAAAAGCTAAGAAAAGGCCATCGATGAAACAGTCAGCATTTGGCAGCCTTGAGATGAGTTATTAAAAGACCACTTGAGAGAAATATTGCCAGCAGTTTGCTGGATTTTCTCCAGATGTGGAATTTAAAAGAAAAGAAGCAAGTGTGTATGACTAGAGATGACGTAACGGCAAATGTTAACAAAGCTGTTAGACTTCATGACTGGATCATACTTCATGTGAGTGCTGTAATGATGCTAAGTTCAGTAGTATTTAAACTGTTGGTTATTTTATCAGATAACATAGCCTGTACACTACAAAAGCAAACACCTAAATGAGCGTTATTTCATGCTTTATTACTTTAAAACTACAGCGAGCGCGTATGTTTTGAAGTTTATTATATTTTGTTGGGTATGGGTATCCTATAAAGAACTTTATAATATAAATTCTAAATATTTGAACTCTATATGGCAAAATAAGTTTAACTCTGATTATTTTTCAGATGTTCTTTGAATAGCAGAGCACTGACAATTATTGTTTGTCAAAACATTTTAAATGAGATCTTTTTGCCCTTTCCAACAATGGGAGAGAAAGTTTGAGTTATTCTACAGTACAGTATTAAAATGGTGTCAGGTTTTACAATAGTTTTGCAAAACATCAAGGGATTCAAAAAGTTTTAGTTCCTTATGAGGGCATTTGTAATAATTTGTAATACCCACAGAGTGACTTCTATTAGGGGAGTTCATGTTCTCCTGTGTGTTTTTTAATCAATTTCTCTCTTTTTTTCATCGCACGACATAAAAAGATGAAAAAAGGTGATCCGGTAAATCCACAAAGTAGGCTTGGATAACATATTAATGATTACAAATATTTTTCTTTGTCCTATAATGGTCCCATAACAAGACTAAAAATGACATATATTATTTTGTGATTGAATAAAGACTCCTGAATTAATTATCTGCAAAAAAAATTCAGAAGCTTTGAAGCATTCACAAAAATGTGCTATAAGAATAATTTTTATAGACCATTGTTTTAATGGCTATCTCAGCCAGCAAACTCATTGTTCTTGTGTCATCAGCGAATGAAAGGCACTATAGATAATACTACTTCGTTATTTCTAACTTAAAAGGACAATTAAAGATACCATATATTTGGCTCATGTAAGCAAGGCCGCAAATTTAGAAGGCACGAGAAAAGGTGCAAGAACAGAAATGTGGCTTATAAATGTGTGCTCACAGCTTCCTTTTATCAGCCAACTTTTCTGTTGTTGATAAAGTTTTAGAAAGTTTTTATCTTTCAAATTGTTGTTGATGATATAATTAGTGTTTTTAAAAATTCACTTTTTGTTCTAAGCACTTAATCCTGGTTTGTATAAAAGTGCAATATTAAATAAAGCAGATAAAAAAACTCAAAACTTTACTGTCCTCTTAAATTCTGATGTGATTTTGATGCCACAAGTACCACAGCTCATGACAGACACTTCTGGATAGCATCAACCACGCTAGAAAGAATCATTGGCATTATTGTTGATGTTAAGAATTAAATACAATGATACATTTAATTCATATGACTGAATATAGCTGAAATGCTTTTTGACCATGCCTAAAATAGCTGTTTTAAATCATTTGATTGGAAGCTCTCTAAAAGGAAATGTGACCCATAATTTAGAACGCAGCGGGCATGGAAATAACGGTATAAGTACAAGAGTTAGCTGGAAAAGTCATTGCATCACCGCAGCAGCTGTTGGGAGCTCTGGTTGCCATAAAACAGTCCGAGTCAGTTTCTACTCAGCACAGCAGAGGAAAATTGAACTGCCTTTCTCGGTGTTGCAATTAAAGCCACAGAGTGAACCGAGCTTCCTTTAAAGTGACTTCTTAAATGTCTCAAAAGAGTCATTTGTAACTCAAACTGACTCACCTAAAGTTAAGGTCAGTTATGATGGGACAGAAGTCAGATGCTCTCGCTCATAATAATCTAGAAAGGTTCTTCTCTACATCATGAATGCAACCAAACATCACTGAGATGAAGCTTGTGTTTGTGACTTTAATGGAAATGGTGTCTGCAGTACGGCCTGTCAACTTCAAATCATTATGAGCTTGATACAGGGTTTCAGTGAGTGAAGAAGACTGATAGAGGGCAGCCCACTGGGATTTGCACTCAGCACTGAGATATGATAGGAGCCTAGCAAGTGATTTCAAACAGGGCAGAGGGGCAAACGCTCCCTATTTCTGCTCCTGCTATGTTCGAGGAGCAATCTTTCATTTGACCCACATAAGAAAGCAATTTGTTGCCATGCTATCAAACTTACACAGCATGCTTTTGATGGTCTGCATTAAATAACCTGTCCGTCTGTGTTTGATATGTTGCCCTGCGCTTTGCTTCCTTTGTGAGATTGTGGACAGTCAAATCATATCAGTATCATCCTTAAAGCCACTCTAACTGCTTTTCACTATGATAATTGTGCTTAAAAATAAAAACACACAGCGTGTGTTGTAAATGTGAATAGATTCTGAAGGCTCACAAGAGGATGCGTGGGTAAACCCTGCAAAATGCATTTGAAAGGACTTGAGTGTATGCGACCCCGTTTAAAAAAATGTTGTCACAGTTTCAGTCTGAATGAAATTACATTTCAGTGCATGGCGCGATAAAACCATGACATTTCCAAGTAATTATCTCCACATTACTGCTGAATGTTTGCTAAAAGGATTATTTTCACCCCCTGAGCTGCCCTAAACCCAAGCGTTCTTTCTCTCGGTTAGTCATTTTCAATGTGTTGTCACCGAGTTTGACATTGTCATTCGCCTAGCACTTGTCCTGCATACAAATAGATCCTGCCATCCTCTCTGTCACAGCAGCCCTGGTCATTTAAAATGGTAATGCTTCATTTCCTGACTGGGAAGATTGGTTCTCGGTAAACGCTGAGGACGTGATTGGAGGAAAAGCATGTACAGATGACTGCCTCCAACCCTCACCTCTCTTTTCAAGCTCTAATTAGAATGTGAGAAGTGGCCACTCACACTCCCATTGAATACTTCATCAGTTACATGATTCAAAATCAAGGACAACGAGTATAAAGGACTTTATAAAGGACTCATTTGCACTGTAATTAATTGGGCTAGTGGACACCCTGTGCGAAATTAAAAGCAATTAGACACTGACCGCCCTCAATAACCTATTTAAAAGCTCCTGGATCCACTTACTCAGCAGGTAGAAACGCTGTGTATCGTTGTTCTTTTGCCTAGCTTGTCCTTGTGTGAGATCTTTGTTGAAAGATGGCATCACAGCCGCTTAATAAACAATTTGATTTCTCTTTGGCTGAAATGGACGATTGACCTTTTTCGGGTACAAAAGTGTTTTAAGCGATTTCTCTTGGGACCAATCAAAATCAAAGATACTCCTAGACCAGGGGTGTCCAAAGTTGGTCTTCTACAGACGAAGCCCTGCACATTTTATTTGCAACCCTTGTCTGTAAAGCATACTAATTTGGCTTCAGACAAGCAAATGTAATAGTGTGATCAGGTGTGTTGGTGGATGCTAATCTATGCAGGGCTCAGGCACTCCAGAATGACGTTTGAATAACCCTCTCCATGATCATTAGCACCTAGTCAAGATTTGCTAGCTGCTGCTGATTGGCTACAAGATTAAAACTCTTCACTGATCATTTTTTAGACTCACTTCAGTACACTGTGTAAGATTTTCTTTGATTTGGTGTATAACACTTGGTTACTGTGTTAGGACTCAGGCAGCAGTGTACTTTTATTACTTCCACAGTTTGTGATGATTTCTAAAAATATATAATTTTAAATGGATAATACTACACAGTAAAATTAAAAAAGTTCAGTTTACTTAAAAAAATTGGAAACTGATTGACTTACTTTTGTAAAGCAAATACAAGACACTCAAGATTAATCTCAAGATCTGTTAATACAGTTTATTTTAAAATTATTTTAAAACACAACAAATGCAAACACAATGCAATGAATGCCACTTAAATCTACAATTAAATAACTCCCTTCATCTATGAGATCTAAAAGATGGTAAGAGGAACTGTTGATGTTTATGATGTTGCAAATGTCAAATGCCCCAAACACTAGTTTAAAGTTTCTTACATGTACTACAAAATGGAATTTGTTCATGTGAATGACAAAATTATAAATAAAAAACAAATACTTTTCTACAGTTCTAACCTCAAACCATCAGCTTCAGCAAGGTTAGGATGGTGGGGTGGGGGGGTCTGTGCTTTGTTGGGCATGCTCAAAATAATAATAAATCATTTAACTTCATATTTGTTAGTATTGCAAAAATTTTATTCAAACATATGTTTTACGCAGCGGATGCCTTTCCAAACGCAACCCATCACTGGGAAACATTCACACACACATTCACTCATTCACTTTAACACTATGGGCAATCGTTCTTACTCAATTCACTTATACTGCAAGTCTTTGGACTTGTGGGGAAACCGTAGCACCCGGAGAAAACCCACATGATCACGGGGAGAATATGCAACTCCACACAGAAATGCCACCTGCCCCAGCCGAGCCTAGAACCAGCAACCTTCTTGCTGTGAGACGACCGTGCTACCCACTGCGCCACCGTGACTAATACTTAACTTAAGTCAACAAATTTTTTTGCCAAATTTAAGCAAACAGCATTTTTCTAGTAAATTGTACTTATTGATTTTACAATTTATTTTACTGTATGACAACTTATTTACAGCGATCTTGGCACTTGAATGGAAAAACATTACTGGTCTTGATGCTAAGGATCCATTCTCCCTCGTCCCAGTCTTGTCTCATCTCTGTCTGGTCTCAGTGTTGTTCTGATCTTAAGAAGTGAATTGAAAGCTTTCAGCTTATAGCAGGAAACTGATTTTTCTTGTCTAAAAGCATGGACCAAGCCTTTAGTGGTAATGAAAATCACACACAAACAGGGAAGGGGAGTATTGCCAGAGGGGCTTTCATCTCAAGAGACTAATTCTGATGGAAAGGACCCACGTGTGTGTGGACAACCAAACTTGGAAGGTGTTTGGCTGAAGAGTAATAAGTAAATGTAACTGATTTTGATACTAATCCACATAACTTCAGTTATTTTGAACTATTGACTCAAACACAGAATTTATATTGTGCTAGTGATTGAAAATTGGTCTGATCTTGATTTTGAAACTGTATCGTGCCTCTGTCACAGATCTCTTTGATCTCAGTCTTGGACTGGTCTCTCCTTGGTCTTTGTCTCGTACTCAGCAAATTAAGTTAATCAACTCTAGTTGTTTTAAAATGAAAGATTGAAAAAGTATCTGCAAATATATATCCTCACTCATTTTTTTTTGTCATCGTTTGCAGAAATAATGCAGGTACATTCCTCAAATGCAAAATAATTTGTGAGTTATAACAACAAAGCACGCTTTTTGCAGCCACAAAGCGGTCAGTGAACACGGGACAGTAAAAATAGATTATGCATTTTCCTTCAACAAAAAAATTCTCTTTGAAATTGTCCTAATATACAAAAGCATTTACCCTGGCCTTTTTAGTCTTGCTCTTGATAATCTCCTGTCTCTGCCTTGTCTCTGCCTCAGATTGGCAGACAGTTTGGTTCTTATCCACTTCTCCCTGCTATCATACACAATGGTTCCTAAAAGTTTGGAATATTTTAATTCCAAAATAAGTGATGACATGTAACAATTTTTGCTTTAAAAGATGACAGTTTTAACATAAGGGTTGAAACAACTCTTGAAAGGAATGCCTGACCTTGTTCTCTGGAACTCATTAAATATTAGCCATTGATTCACACAATTACAGTAAGAACAGTTTTCTTCGCGATAGCAAGTGTCTGCGAGTGTCTCTTGCCACAGAGGAAATGACATGGACATCCACCAATACATTACATTGCAGGCCTCATTCATTGAGGAGGTGATTCATGGGCCTGGCATCGTGTGATTTTCTGCCCAGGTGCACCAGATTTATCTCTCTCTGTGTCATCCATAACCCAGGTCTCCGCCACTGATACATCGCTTGTTAGCTTTAGCTTGCTGTCTGATTAATTATGGTGCCATGCAGGGCTATCTGTATCTGCCTCAGTATTCTCTAAGCCCACACAACTCTCTCAATGCCTCCGAGATTCTACCTTCCCACCGATTTCTTCCTTTGTCTGTTTGTTCAGGGAGCTTGTAGAAAGGGTCAGTTGGGAAATGATACTCTGACTAGGTTAAACCATGTTTGAAGAGAGAGCTGGGATTTTAGAGTAGCATATAAGAACTTGATATAAAAAAATTAACATTTGTAAAGATTAAAACCAACTGCCCTGGTTTAAGATGTAAGGTAATGGGATAAGGAATTTGACAAATTAATAGAACATCATTCAGCTTTTGGGTGGAAGACATTCACACATGTAGGCTGCTCTCTCTTCTGTTGTGTCTTGGCACACCGTTTTCTAACATGCAAGCTGTATTACTCCCCACTTTGATCTTGAGAAGTGAATTTGAAGCTTTCAGCTTATAGCAGAAAGCAGATCTTTCTGGCTTAAGAGCATGGGCCAGACCTGGTGGTAATGAACATCACACACAAACAGGGGAGAAAAGTCTGGCCATAGGGGCTTTCATCTCAAGAGGAAAAGGCTGATGGTAGGGCCCATGTGTAACTGGACTACCTTTCTTGTAAGGTGTTATATACTATAACATAACTGCAGTGGAACCATATTAAAACTATGCTAATTCTATATTTGTTTATTTGGTTGTTTGAGCAATTAATTGATGACTTCTATTCATAAAAATATTATTTGAATATCTTTGAAGGTTTATCCTATTTTGCCATATGTATATAATAGTATTGATCAACCTCTAGTATCTGATGAGCTCTTGAGTTACTGCATCGTCTTAAACATTAAATTAAACATTGAAGTATAAAAATGCTTCAGTTGACAATTATTAAGTAGATTCTAAATTCTTTCTTAGAAATGTATGTTTCTTAATCATTTAATTTTAACTTACATCTACAATATGTACTTAAAAATCAATGTTCTTTTTGCACCAACTGGCAGTGACTGTGAAAGCCTGGGTCATTAAAGTTTCCTGAAGAATGTGGTACATGGCACTGCGCCACATACCTAAAAAGTTTTAAACTCGGCTGCACTCTTTAAAATGTGTTGCTTCTATGTAATGTAACTGTGGAACTTTTGTACGTCTTCCCAAAATGACCTACATAGTGTTTTATTGGTTCAATGTATCACACTTACACAGTTCAACTAAATCAACTAAATTACACAGTTTAACTAAATTAGTTGGCTTTCCTCACAAAAAAATGCAAAGAAGAGAAACATTTCAATGATGGGGTTCTTACTCTAAACTGAAGAGCACCTTCAAATCCTGCTCCCCACCCGCTATACAATAAGCAACTGAGTGTCATCTCATGGATTTTACTTATTCAAGCCATAAATACAACGCATTCATTTAAGTAAATGTACCTCAATGGAGACACTATTTACACATAAAGATGTACTTCACCCTAGTAAAAAAAACAAATAAAAGCAATACATTCTCATCTAACCAACCAGTTTTTTGAGATACAATGGCACCTTTTTCAGCAGTTTGAATTACTGAATTATAATTATTTTTGGCAAGTTAATAATAGCCACTGCCAATGTGAACTCAGTTATAAAATCAACAGCTCTTCAAAAAAATTAGGGCATAAAATAACTAATGCCTTTGGTAAAAATTGAGCAAAATAACTTTTTACGCTAACTCTACAATTCAGTACATTTTTAGAGTATATGGCTTTTCTGAGAGGTGTTCCCTCCAGGAAACAATTTTTGTAATTATTTTGTATTTTGGTTTTGTATTGTTGGCTGTGGAGTACAAGCATTAAAGTCACTTTAACCAAGAATTTCAGTACATGAGTGAATCAAACTTGCATGGTGCATTTCTTGATCTAAACTAGATTTGTCTTAAGGATTAAAAAGGATAATCCTCCTTCTCACTGGAGCGCTCACAGGATTCCACTTCTTTCAACTGTAGGAAGCAAACTTTGGAGTTTTATGAACAGTCTCTGCTGTTCTACTTAACTCAGTCTGTTCACACAATTGAGAAGGATATAGACGTGCACCTGTCGTCTGGCTTTCCTGTTTCTTACTGTCTCCTGTCTCCCTTGGGAACATTTAGTGCATTGTAATATTTCATCCCTGTAGAGTAAAGTACATATAAAAGTCTACACCTGCCTTCCAGTACCAAAGACCTTTGTAGCGTTGCAGATCGAGTCTCATCATTAACAAGCTGCAGGTGCAAGGAGTGTAGCGTGGAGTTACAGAGCCATCTGTGGCAGTGGCACCATTACATCAGCTTTGGGCACAGAGCTGCCATGGCATTGGAGTCTGCTCAGCTCATCCCTGTTTTTTGGCAGACACGCCAGTGGAAATGCGGCGTTCCAGCAGCTCTGGTTTTTGCACCGTTGGTTCTGTACTGCATGTCCCTGTTATTCATCTTGGGGAAAAAGCCTTGCCTGAGGCAGAGGCCAATTTGTGTTGTGCTCCTATCTGCTCAGTTATTTTTGCTCAAGATGAGTTAATATCACTGAAGGAAATGGCTTTAGGGGACGCAAGCTTACAGCAAATAATGAGGAACATTCTCATTACTGGAAAAGCAGAAGGGTGTTGACATCAATTTTTATTCTTGTTTATTTGCACACACAAAAATATTGAAGCAGAATTAAACAATGACAACAATATTACTATTTGCCCTTTTACACTTTCCTGCAAACTAAATTAACACATAAAAGTAACAGAATGACCAACTGTAAAAAGGGTTGTGAAAATTCCATGAATTGGTCTAGGGCAGGGGTCTCCAAATCTGAATTTTGAATCCATTATTAATGACATCAATTTACCCTTCAATAAGGTCCAGCACAATTTGAGACATAAGTCAAATCACAGATATTCTACCAAACTAGAAATCTCATCACATTATTAAACAAGATCAGCCATGTTGGATTCCCTCTTAAGGACTACATTTCCCTTCACTTACCACTGCCCACTGTTACCTGAAATATTCTACCTTACATGTTCGCTTCTCTGCTTGAATACTCACCTGGATACATTTCTCTGGATCCCCATTGGTGTGTTCTTCATTATCACACCCTAGCCTTGTATCGTATGTCTTCAGCCTTTTCAACGTTTTCGTAAACCTCCAGCTTAAAGAATGTTCGTTTTGTTCAGTGTTTCAAAAAATGCTTGTATACTCACCCTTTCGTGTCTCCTGGTGTCCTTGACAGAGCTTCAGTCAGCACTCTGACATTGTTTGATCGATTATAAAAACATGTTAATCCTTGTCAGGTAGTCAAAAAGAAAACTACAACACAACAGCACGTGCAGGAAATTTTGTTTAATACTGTTATATGAGACATACTGAACGGCTTGTCAATAGCATTTTTTGACAAGTTGTCAAATACAGTGTATATATAAGATAAAGAGAAGTTACTACCAGGAAAACAACGAAAAATCTCTGCATTTTTTTTTTTTCATGATGGAAAGTCTGTAATGAACACAGAGATACAAATGATGTAATTATTTCAAAACAGCCCATTTTCAGGAGCATATTAAATATTTGATTTGTGTATTTGCTTATTTAAAAAAAAAGCCTTGATGGAACCCAGTAACTTTATGATGGCTTTCCAAAAATTTCTTATTCCTGTTCAAACTGTCCTAAAAAGTTTGATTTTATTTAAAGGTCTCCTTTTAAAGACAGTAACTTAATTGTTGTAATACATTTATGATAAAGACTTATAATAAAGTCTTAACTTTCCCAACTTTATTTCTAAGGGAGAATGGAGGGGTTTCCTCCTGAGACCTGAGAAGAACAGATTGTAGAATTACGAGTGTGCTACAGGAGTACCGGACCTGCAGGCTTCTGGCACACGAAGAATCAGGGGAGCATATGTCGCCAGCATGATTCATTCATTTAAATTTATGGAGTGGATGTGCGCCAGGTAGCGCACCATAGTGACTGTCAACAGCACCTCCATCTTCACACACTTCACATGCACCCGTCCCACCATCCCACCATATGTCCCGCGAAACACATTTTCTAATGGACAAGGACAGCTGTATCAGGTCAGTCTAGCTTTGCACAGACACACAATGGAAACCTTTGGTGTGGAAATTAATTAGGCAGGTGCAAACACCCACTAGCTCTGTTCTTATTGGCTGGTTTTGTCAGACTAGGTTTCTGCTCTTTCATTTTCTGTAATGCCTACTGATTCTTTTTATACACAGGATTTAGAGCCTTACACTTAACAACTGCAATGGAAAGAACCAAGGTTTTACATAATCGAGTTTGAGGAGGGATCCTGGTTTTAATAATAGTATGAGGGCGAACATAGAATAGAATTTTTTGTAGGTTTAGTGTTTTATCTTTTGATATTTTGGCTTTTTTTCTATGGAAAAATTAACAGACTTTTGATCCGTTGTGTTTTACTACCCAGAAGGTAAAAAACTTTTGTTGTTATACTATTTTTAAGGATTCTTTGGTAAACCATTAAAAAGCATAGCAGCAGTTGTTTTAGCAAAATTGAAGTTCTTACAGGCAATAATGATTAAATATACGTGACCTTACCCCACATACACAATATAATCAAGATAGGAGTCCTTTTCCTAAAATATTTGTATTTAAAAGAATGTACTAAGAAGCCATGTTTACAGTGTAATACTCAAAAATTTCAACTCTAATCTATCCTTACGTTTTAGTTTTTTTGTTGTTTGGAAAATTTCTTTAAACCTCAATCTTTTCAGGTCATCAGTTTTGTGGATCAGCAGAGCAGATGTAACATCACCTCCACCCATCCCTCGACCCATGCATTAGAGTAGGCCCTGTTGCCACTGTAGGTCAGAGTTTGATTCCAGCAGCTTGTCAGTTAGGTTTGTCTGGCTCATTGAGCAGTGCTTGGGCAAGTCTCCAAAAACAAGCCATTTGTGAGCACTATTTGATATTCCCTCCCTGCAATGTTTGGACTAAAACGTCAACCCTACAGCAACACTTCAGCATGAATCCATTATTCTTTTATAACTTAATGGACCTGAACTTATAACTATGGACAGCTCCTGAAATGAAATATTACACATTAACGTAAGAGGACCTATTGATTCTCTTTCACAAATAGCTCAGGACAGTATGCTACAGGGCAGTTGTTTGTTTAAAACGTCTTAAACTGATACTGAAGAGTCAGTTCATCTCTTAAAACTTCCATGCATCCATTATCTTGTCAGCTTTCTTCCCTTTCGGGATCGCCATAGAGGAATGAACCGCCACCTCTTCTGGCATATGCTTTATGTGGCGGATGTCCTTTCAGCTGCAACTCACTGCTGGGAAACATCCACACACACGCACACGCGCACACGCACACACACGCATTTACTCTCAAAAACTATGGACAATCACTTTTACCCAATTGACTTATACCGCATGTGTTTGGACTTTGTGAGAGAAACTGGAGTACCAGGAGTAAACCCACGCGATCACCGGGAGAACATGGAAACTCCGCACAAATATGCCAACTGGCCCGGCCGAGGTTTGAACCAGCTACCTTCTTACTTACAGCTACCTTCTTACGTCTAGCAGCAGGTTGATATGAATACCAATATGAAACTAATTTTTCTTGAAAGTGGAACAGAATCACAGTTTATTATTATTTATTATTATTTATAAATCCAATCACTATTAGATTAAACTACAATACAGCAATGCACAATTAAATAGTGGAACAATTGAGTTGAGCAACTATAAGATTATATGATTTATATGTCATTCTTAATATATTTGGAGTGAGGAGTAAAACATTTTAATACCTTGGGTTAAACATTGACCCATGGGGTCCCAAAAGTCCTTCATTTAATGAGGAACACACATATACACGTACACAAATAATGCACTAATACATCATCAAAAGACAAAATATGGACACGCTTAGTTTCTGTGAGGCACTAGATCTGAACTTCCTCTTTCAATGCAGACCAGTGAATAAAAACTTAACCAATACCTTTGTTCAGTGTCTTGCATTATTTGTTCTAATGTCCAAGTGGATGCTGAACACTGGGTTTGGATTTAGAGACCCCACCATCAAGATGTAAGACACTTATATAATGTAGTAAAATAAATAATGTATTGTTATTAAATGCAGATGATACATATGTTCTGGAGTGATTACTTGTACCACCCAATAAACCTTTTTTGTAAAATATGAACATGCCTTGTTTTAAAACATTATTTAAAAATAAAACATGAGTCTGTTATCGTAATGAAGAGGTGGTACATTTTTTCTGTTGAACTCTATTTTCCCCTGAGAGCATTACATCATACTTAGAGACAGCAGGGACAGTCTTCAGCCTGGCATCAATATACAGCATATGGGCATGTCCAGACTGTGAGGGCAAATAAAACATGGGGAAAGCCATGGCATTAAATGATTATGAAAATTATACGTCAGAATAGAGAAAGACACAGATGTTCGCTCAGGATTTCATCCTCACCTTGAGATTTCTCCTGAGACAGAGAGAAAGCTTGTTCACACCGAACATGGCACTCTGGATCAATGCCATAGAGAGGTGTGATTCTCTGGTGACTTTCTAAGTTCTCGTTTATAGGGTTCTTTCATACTGGAAGTTTCCCATCAATTTATGACAGCATTTGTCTTCTGTGCATATGATATTTACATTTGACTTTGAGAGAGCGCTGGGCTAATCCTAAAAGACAACAATTGCATTTGTATCCAGGCTGGAATAGGATCCTAACTTGTAATTTTTTTCTTCTCTAGTTATAAATCTTAAAATGCTCTTTTCTGCATCTCGAGTCTATAGAGTCTATCTGTGAAGAGGAATACATTGAGAAATTTAAACGGAAGGGAAAACGAATAACAAGGCTCCGTCTTCTCTTTTTCATGGAGCTTTTCAAGCACTGAACCCACTTTATCCTCGAGGAAACCTGTGGATAATATTTCAAATCCATCAGAATTACATTAAACTCAGTGGGATTTTTTTAAATCAGATTTAAATGCTAAAGATTTTTTCTATTTGCCTCAATGGGCTTCAGATATTATGTTTGGATCAAAAATGTTTAGCCAAGCTTATACTTTTTTAAACAGTATCAAAGAAACATACTCTCTCTCTCTCTCTCTCTCTCTCTCTCTCTCTCTCTCTCTCTCTCTCTCTCTCTCTCTAAAAACTATTTAGTACTATTACTTTGGGTGTCTTAAAAAAGGAGGAATAGGAATTTTTTATAGCGGTAAAGGAAACAGATTGAGAAATGATGCAGCGCAGCGCTTTGAATCATTTGATTAGTTAGCAGAAAATGACGTCTGATTGTTCCTGCTGCCCTGCTCATCTCCAGATCTGTTGCGTGACCAGCCGGTGCCGTTTGGCCAGAGATCACAGTTCTCAGCAATCCAGACCTGTTCTGAAGAGTGCAGCGAGACCGTTGTAGTCAAGCTTTTCTAGTAGAGAATTGTACTGTACATACACATCAGATCAGCACTTAAGCATATGTTTTTTTAAGGCAGGGTGTTTAACCAGCATTCCAGCAACCAGTATTCATATTTACTTTAAAAATAAAAGACGTGAAATATATGAATTGTTTTTTAAATATTCAAATAAAAACAAAGTGTAAGAAAATGCTTTATCTAATCAGTTTTCCAAACATGTAGCAACATGTAGAGTTAATGTCAGTGCTCATGAAGAAAAAAAACTCACTTGTGCTTGTCTTGGGACTTATATAAGTTTATTTGTACTATTTATTAAGCAACAACTATACACCATCTAGGGTATAGGTATGTGGAGCACATATTTCTTGAGTTTTTGAGCTGGAAAAGCTAATCATTGAGTCTGCTCTAAACTGAAATCTGATGAGCGCTATTTTTACAAATTCACAAATCAAAGGAGTAGAGATAAAAATATTGTTTGCAAATGTATCTTTGTGAGGTTAAAGCTGTCCAAAAACTGTGTTTTATTCATCCTTCAAAAACCAGTCCCATGCATTGTTTTCCTCCATTTTCTTAGCTACCAGAAGCTCTGTGTTCCAATGATTCATCCAACTTCATCATATTTTCCTATATTCCTAATATGAAACAATCATTATAACACTCTGTATGTCACAAATAGGCCAGTTTCATTAAATAATCCTACCCCACACTAAATACAACTACAAAATACAAGAATGGCGTGGGATTATGGGCTTTAGTGAGCAAAAGCAGGACAGAATTATAGGGTAGGGTGAATTTATAGTATAGCAGCTTGACTTTGCCTCTGTGACTGATGTTTTTTGGAATGAGTGAACACTTCTGAGCAATATAGCTTGTATAGTTCATAGTTGTATAGCATATATTTCAGTTTGAGAACTTTTTGGAGAAAAGTTTCCTTCTGGTATTAATCAGCAATAAACTATTACTGTATGTTGTTCACTGTTGGTAATTCTTGACCTATTTTGATACAACAAACTTGTAACAAGGTTAGCATTAATATACATTGCACATATTTATTATCTTTGGTATAACTGTACATTTGATCACAAGATGTTTTATTGCATGATTGAACCATGAAGCAAAAATCAAATTTTCTGTTTAAATGTTTGAAAATGTTGAAAATCAGCGGCCACTAACAGGTGAACCACGGTACAGATAAGAACCAAGAAGCTGTCCCAGAAGCTGCCTCATAAGGACCGGAGCCACTGATAACGAACAATTTGATTCAAGGAGTGCCAATTTCAACCTACGCTACTATTTGGATTGTACTGGATTCATGTGGTTTGACAGCCAAATATTGCTTACATGCAGGCTAGATAATAACATATTAAAGACGTTACAATCTTCTGGACTTTTTGCTCTAAAAGAAATGTTTAACCAGACCTCTTTAAATCATAGTTAAACATCCCTAGTTTACAGGCATGTCACTATAAAGGTTACACAAATATATCCACACATAAATTCACCTAAAAGCAGTAAAGACTGCATTGATATTCTCTAGCAGAACAGAGTCCTCCTCAAAAGACTTGTCAAAATGATTCCAGCCCTAAGCGTGGATTGATAAAGAACACAGTCTTGAGTGTATCGTAATAATGAGGAATCTTGGATGTGAATTGTGTGGATGTTCTGGCCTTCAGAATATGCTTTGTTTGATCTCTCCAAAAGCTGTTTCTGGATTCCACAGTCTGTCGAAGTCCTCAAGGCAGACACCCACACACAATTTTGCATACAAATGCAGCACATTCTCATTTGAGAAAGCCAGACAGACCCTGTTCTCATGGCCTTTGATCTTTAAATCTATAGACGCAATATAGCTATGGTTCGTATGTCATTGCATAACTCGAGAGTTTATTTGATTTCTGCCAAGAGCTTCTTTCCCTCTCTTCAGCTGAAGTGTGAGACTTATTTACAGTTTAAATCTAGACTCTAAAATTCACAGATTTGTTGGGAGTAATGAAGCCCATAAATGGTAATTAAGCATTAAGTTTAAGCAATTAAGTTTTGTCCTGTTATGGTGCATGCAACATGGCTGGTTTGATTGGATTGAGTTGGATTCTGGTACAACTGCTCTTTTGCTGTGGTTCACTTTAATAAGACGGAAGAATATCTTCAAACCTTGTTTTTTTAAGCAAGGGAAAACCTATTGTACTCATTTTCTGTAAGCATTGCATTAAAAAGAACACAGTGAACACAAAGCTAACCGCAAAAATGTGTCACTTTAAATTCAGGCTTTAGACCAGACATTGTACTTTTCTTCCAACCCCTGTTTTTAAAACCAATGAGCTCTAAAAATGCGGTAAAAAAAACGAAGCCGGCTTACTTTTATGGGTGTTCTGAAATGGTGGCTGTGTATCTTTGATACGTTGGAACTTTTTTTCATTTTCTTTTGTGATTGGCCTCAAATCATCATAATAAAAGTTATCAAACTGTTAAAAACTACTGTGAAGAATTACATAATTGCAGACAAATGTGGTACAAGCAAGAGTGGTGGAGAACAGAATGCGTTTAAATATTCATTAAAATATCATCAACAGCCGAAAGGCTTTGTGAGACTTTCTAGAACTGTACAAGAAAAAAATCACATCGTTTCTTTTCATACTTTGTGCATTGTTACAAATGGGAAGAAAATTCCTATATTTTGTTTTTAACTTCGAGAGACATTACAGAACATAGCACAAATTGCAGAAGAAGAATGTTAAGCATAGCTGTACTGTACGAAGCGATCATTGTTGACAGAACTCCACACTCTGTGATACATGCATGCAGAGTCACCCAGCAGTCTGTCCTAGAGCTCCATACCAGACACGTTTCATCCTCAGTCTTTCCCATGGTACGACACCGAGAGGACCACAGGTATTTATAGCTTGTTAAGCTAACGGGGAGGAGAAATAGGTCAAAAGTAGCTCATTTAACTTGTTGTCACTAAACCTCTGGTGGCAGCGCTGACCCAGGGCCTCCTACGCGTCATCACTCAGTGACAGCCGCCCACCATGCCCAGCCAACTATAACATCAGGAGGAGCCAAATCTCTCCTGAGCGCAGGATATGTGACTGTTCTCACCCGCTTTCTCTCAGACACAACTAAATAATGAACCATCTTTACACCTTACATGTGCAAAGCAGGCGGCCTCGGGTTCAGTAGCACTCTTGTGATTTACACTAGCCTTGTTTATTGCGTTAAACTCATGAGCCATTTGCCTAATGGTTTAGGATTGGGTTAGCATTCTCACAGGCACATTTAACCTTGTGCTTTCCTCCCACGTCACTGGGTTGTCCCTTAAGATCTTGGAAAGTTTAATTATTTCAGTGGCAAGTAACAATTAAGGTATTTTTCTTGATGTATATTATCTAAACCTAGAATGTTCTGGGATTAATGTTTTTCTTTGTATATTGATGTTAAATTTTGGAGTATTATACATATTTATATATGTATTTTAGAGTAAAAAAGTTTACATGTCTATTTTGTTTTGTTAAATAAATTTATAGCTAGTGTTCCAAGCTCACATATCATTGAAATCTATGAAGGATATTGATCTAAGTTTCCTTCACTAGGTCTTTTGAGGACTGCCTTAGAGATCGAGATCAGCTAATTGGTAGCAATGAGGAGCCAGCTGAGGTGGCTCATGAATTTGTAGTAAATGGTTGCTTTAACACCTTCCTGTGGAGAAGATGTATGTAGATTCTATTAGAAGACCTAAGGAACAAAGGAGAGACCAGATTTTTCAATCAGTGACAGCAATTAAAAAATGCTTCATGTAAGTGTTATACAAGTTATAGTATTATGAAATCATAAAATCATATTTTAATGTGTTTAGAAAGACCACAACCCTGTAAAAAGGCTATCACATCATGTTAAATTCATCATGGCATTTTTTAAATTGTACAGACAGGCATAATGTCTTCTTTCATTACGTTCATACAGAGTAAAATAGTGGCTATAAAATTGACATTTCTATCTCTCTCTGGTAGGTAGAAGTCTGGATTGTCCATCTCAGTAATTCGATGAGTGCAGCCATTTAAAGTAGCCTGGGCCTCTTATAGCGCCTTTGCAGAAGCACCACAGGGACCAAGAGTATCGATCCACAGGCATAAGTAGGTCAGAGAAAGAAACAGGGTTTAGTCTGACACAGTTCCTCTCAACCTCCATCTCTGACACTGTTAGCCCATTTGCGTTCATCCATCTCAATGATTTTTCACAGGCTATCTCAGGCAAGAAGGCACATTTTCTCTGCCTGAGTCGACTTAGGCACAGTACATCCTGTTTAGAGCATAAGGCATAGGCCTCCTCCCTGCACAAATGCCGTGTTCCGCTTCAGGAAACTCTGCAGTGAAAAGGTCAAAAAGTTTACTGTACTTTTCTTCCACTTTTTGCATTCTTATAAAAAAAAGCAGGCATAAATCAACCCTGCCTGTCTAATGGATCAAAGACATGATCGTCTTAGCAACTCAGCCTCTCGACCTTACCACAGTGTTCCAGCAGCAATCATAAATACACCAGCATTAAAGATCCAAGAACTCGGCTGACCCCAGGTTAGTTTGAAAAATCCACTACAGCCCATTCTGCTGACCTGAAGTCTTGGAAAATGAAAGAGTTCCAGCACTTTGAGTGATTAGAAATGACTAATCAACCAACTCTAATGACAGAACTCTAATTATAGTGCACCACGAGTGCAAGCTTTGCTTTCAGCTCTTATCTACCATCTCTGGCAGTTTGCATATTTGCAGTGTACCTGAAAGAGTCCAGCAGGAGCTTTTTCCTTATCTCAGTCTGGCTGGGACGTGAAAACAGCTCTGTTTGCAAAAGAGAGATGCTTTTGTTTGTGAGTGTTTGTGCATGTGTGAATGTTTATGTGAAAGCTTTTCACACGACAAACGTGTTACACCATGCATTTGTAATGGTTATCTGCATCCTCTTGTGTGCAGAACGTAGCTCGAATCGTGACATGTTCCAATTTCAGGCCCCAAGAAAAGTCAACTGAAACCCAGCAACTCCTTATTACATGAGTACATTAGAGATGTTCATTAACTCATTAGATTCCTATTCAAACAAGGGCTGACAGTGAGTTAATGTTTCATTAAAGAGGTGAAACCTGGCCTAAATTGTTATCTGACACACTGAGGATCTTTCACATAAACTGTTGATATGGCACTCATTAACCACAGCTTCGTTTATTATTTTTCATAAGTTACCATTACAGTTTCCAGGCAATAGGACAATTAAGTGTGTCTAAGACAATTATCTTCAAGGTAAAAAAAAATATGTTGAAGGATTCTGGAAGTGAGTAGTGGGGTATTTAAATATTTTCACTTTGATGTATGATTTGTATATATATTTATATATTTTCGCTTTGATGTATGATTTGTATATCAGATTTAGATATTCTTTATTTAAACTTAATAAGAAACATGTAATGGAAAGAAACAATGTGATAGTTCCAGAGATTTCCTCTGATCTCACAGATAGGATTGTTCTTGCGCAGGACAAGGACTAAAGGAATTTATTATGTGCTTTGACATTTAGCTCTATCTCCAGTCCGGATATTTATAAGTACACATGGTGTTAAAGAACATTTAAGCTAGACTGGGCTGTCACTTTTGTTTTTAAGAGGATACTTCTCATTCAAATATGTCTTATTTTACCCATCCCTACATTTCAGCATTTTTTAAGTCTGGAGTGCTCTCATATACATTACTCTAAACTTGTAAAAATTTAGTTTTGCTTTTCTTTAGTTGTTGTTTTATTTGACTTTTTTTGTTTTATTTTTGTTAATTTGTTAATTTAGTTTTTGTTTCTTTGTTTGTTTTTGCTTTTTTGTTAGTTTTTAGTTTTGTTTTGTGTTGTTTAGCTTTATTTCGTTTGTTTTACTCATTTAGTTGCTCTTTATTCTTATTTGTTTTTTTTTTTTGTTTACAGAGTATGCGTTTCATTTTTTTTAGACAATTATAATGTTTGATATGTTGTTAGTTTTGATTTTGCTGGGGTACTTTTTAAATATTAATTAATCTTAAACTAACCAGTTTTTAAAGTTTGGTTTAAAACTGTTCACAACTAAAAAGCTACTAGTTACAGCATTATTCAGCATCAATTCTAAGGTACATTTGAAATTTTCAAAATTTGGTCTAATATTATCAATAAAATGCTTGAAACTTCAAAAATAATGCATTTTTACTCCAAATCCACACAATTTATTGAACTTTTATTGCAACCAATATAATTCAGTACACTAAGTAGAATACTTTTCAAATTCAATACTTAAATTTCAAATCATTTTAGCGTTTCATTATTTTCACACAATTTTGCTGCGATAGGGTTCATTTGTTTAAACTTTCAGCGCATCCATCACACACTTGTGAGCGGGCTTCCATCTAAGTGAGTCTCATAGATGGAACAAAGTCTGCCTCTGAATCCAAAAAGATGAATCAAACATTACAACCGGAAACAGACCTTAAATCTGTCTGGATTGTTCCACACCTTTATGAAGATCAATTGGTCTACCTTTTGTAATTTGTTTACTTGTTTGAATAATTTATTAAATATGTTATAAAATGCAGAGTGCAAGGTTTGAGGGCCTGAAAATAACATAATGACCGTTTAAAACTTGTGTGCAATGACATTCAGTCTGGTGTTTTGGTGCTACTCCCATTGGGTGAAAAGAAGGATAACTCCAGATCATATCACCCATAATAGGCCCTGTATACCCGCAATTCCTACAAAAACTGACTTCAAAGGCAATTCAGTTGACACAAAGCTAGTTTTAGGACTACGAAAAACCAGAGTCCCTGCATTACAGTAAATCAACACAAGCACAACCATGCAAACTCCATGCAGGAAGAACCTTAGCTGACCTCGGAGTGGTGGCCTTCTATTTGAGAGACGACAGCGCTACCCACTGATAAACAGTGATTAAATTAATCATGTTTTATAGTGTACATGGATTATGAAGAGTGGCAGAAGACAACAATACAGCTTTTGAAATTATGCAGGCATTTAATTCAGCCTATATATCAAATAACAACTATTCAAATTCTATTTTAATTAATTTAAGAGTTTATGTGAATGAGAGCATGTTGAGCATCATCGTGACGCACTTAACTGTACCATAAGACAGTGACACATCGTTTATCAGAAGCCGACATATCACAATGACACACACTGCATCAGGACACTGATTGTTCTTGGATCCTGATTAGACGTTTGACTCATTATCAACTTGTTTTTCTTTTTGGAATTCTACTTAGCATTGACTGAATGTGTCTTCAATGCTTGTTTTTTTTTTTTTTTTTGTAGGACGCTCCCCTAGAGAGTGACTCCTGAAGTCTTCAATTTAGATGACGACTATCAATATTACATAGTACAAGAACCCACCGTTGAGTTCAGATCAGTCTGTGGGCTCCTGCATGCTATATCTGTGTGTGCCTGTGTACATCCTGTTCAGTTCATGCTGTTCTGTTCATCAGTACATCATCTCCTCTTCTCAGTATGTCTGTCAGTGGCAGTGTGTGCGTGTGTGTGTGTGCTCGTACACATTCGTATGCGTGTGTGTGTGCGTGTGTGTGTGTGTGCGTGTGTGTGTCTGACATAGTAATAGGTCAATCTCTCAGAGAACAAGAATTTTTCTTCTGACTGGGCATGGAGGAGTTCTGTTCTCACTGAAGGTTGTGTAGGTAGTGATACTCTCTGCTCTTCAATGATGGGAGTGGGTTACATAATGAGACAATAATGATGATGTCTATTCAGAGGCTCTCCGAATCATCAAGCTGAAAGGAGAACTTAAAAAGGCAGGGCTGAAAAGAGACCTTATTTCAAACAAAGGTTTGTTAGGTTATAACAGCACAGTTGTTTGAGGAAAAATAAGAGGGTGACTCAAAGGAGTATGTTATTATAGAGTAATCTTGCACCGATCAAAATGTAGAAGGTGAAAGGAGCCCATTAGACACAAACTTTTAATAATACATTTCCTAGAATGAACGTTTGAAGTGTTCGCGGTGGCATAGTTAAATGAATTATGTAATACTTTCACCATCTATGAATCATCGGTCGGTGAGTTTTCCCAGTCATCGATGAGCTTTATTTGGAGGCTGGTGTCACACATGTTTGGAACATTGTGTGTAATTTTTTATTTATTTATTTATTCTTTCTGAGGTGACAAGCAGAGAGGGAGCACATGAATCATGTTCGTCCTGCTCACAGACAGCAATGATATTATCGGCGTCCTGATGCAAAGTGAACAGTGAAGACATAGCACTTTCACACCATCAGTCATGTTCCCGTGGCAACTTGATAACGCAGGAATAACTTCTATTAAACAATGCTGGAGCTATTGTTGGTGTAAGAAGGGTCTAAAAAAAGTCTCTAGCAGAGGGTTGTTGATTATGGATGGAAATCTGTGGGGAATTATTCAAGTCGTGTAATGACTTCATTTGATTTCTTTGCAATCTGCCATCGCTTCAGTTTCCGTTATTCCTTTCATAATGCTTTCATTACTTCAAGGTTATTCTTTTTAAATTATCCATTTTAAACAGTCCTCATTCATTTTCCATTTTAAGACATACTTTAATATATGCTTTATTTTCATGTTGTTTTTTTATATTTAGCATTGGCTGTTCATTTTATATATGTGAACTGCAATACTGGTTCACTGTTTTGTATCATCATAGTTTCAAAACATAAATATTTAAATTGTAATGAAGCTATACGTTATATGGGGTTCTTTTGTCTAAAAAAAATAGTTTTTTCTTTAAAGCACACTGACAATTCAAAGTGCTTTACAAAAGAAGTAAAATACAGGTCAGAGATAAAAACGAAGCATTAGCTTTGAAATTAGAAAGACAGTGAAATCTAGATTCAAACATCCATATAATTATATACAATGATAGAAAAAATTGCCTCGAAATTTGAAAAGGGTTCTGATATCTGGAAAGTGCTATATACATTGAAAGCATTAAGGCTGATCTATAGTTGTGCCTCAAGTCTACAAACTGTCCTTCGCAGAGGCTCCACACGCAGCCATTTGTCAAAAAAACCCTCTATAGTTCTGCGCTGCATTGCGGGCTGTCTATGCACTGATCAAATTTGTCATAATAAAAAACTAGAAGCTCACCAAAAGTTAACACTGATGCTAACAAAGGACAGGTTTTATTAACCTAATTATATATTATATAAATACAACTCCATACACACATCCTCTGTTGCTGTAGAAGCACTATCTTTGAAATGATCAGTTTTACAATGTGGCATGACAAGAATGCTAACTGCTAGCTAGCCAAAACACAACTCGGAAAACATTGGATGTTATTTACTTCATCTGCAAAGAGACTGAAAGTGCTTGCTCTGCTCCACCTCGACCAATTACTCGACCGTTCACGCTCTGCAAAATCTTGACAAGATCTAAGAAAATTTCAGAGCAGCCGAACATGTCAACTCAGCAACATATCAGCACGGGCAGTCTTTGCAAAGTGCAATTTGTAGGCTTCATACACAAGTATAAATTGGCTTTTTGTCTTGGACTTTAGTGCTCAGGTAGTAAACACATATTTAAATAGTTGTGTTTTTAGTGTGGATTAAGGTGGCCAATGTTTTAGCTCCTCTAATCTCTTCTTGAAGCTGGTTCCACTTGCGGGCAGCATAGTAACTGAAAGCAGAATTCTTCTCTGCTGCAAACCCATGATATTTCTAACTGGATTTCTAATCAAATAACTCTGTTGGGTCTATATGTTTGTTTGGTAAAAATACAGTCACTTTTCATGATTTTAAAATACTATGACATGCAACTAGTAAACTATATAAATGAGAGTTCTCAGGTCTCTCGCATTGAGTGTGTGTACCAAATTTTGAGGCTTTCACTTGCTCGTAGTTAAACTAGGGTTATAGTTTGACCCCGGAGAAACGCTATAAACATATTGGACATAAATGTGCTGAAATATGTGCTCTGTTTGTGCTTGTTTCTGCGATAAGAGATAAAGCAAAAAACTACCTCAATTGGCTGCAAAATATGTGACATACAAACGTGAGCTGCTCAATTGTTCTCAGATACCCTTTCAGAATAGAGAACATTTGAGATCTGCTTCCAATTTATTAGAGATTAAGAAGCACTGAGTTACTAAAACCAACTTTTACATTGAAATTGCAATAATATTTCTTGTTAACCATGTGTAACCTAACTAAACTTAACACAAAAAGAAATTTCAGATGTGTTTGGTTGTATCTTGTTGATTAGGATAACTAAATCAGTCTTAGGAAAGCATTATATTAGTATTATTCGACAGATTTATTATGGTTTAAATACTGCTGAAATTAAATTCCCAGCATATTATACTTTTATTCTGTTCTGATTTAAAATTAAAGCAATTCAGTCCAATCATGTCATATATAAGTTAAATTCATAATATGCATTCTAGTCAATCTCAAATGTTTGATTGGTTTTTAAAACAAATTAGCTATTTACAATTTTTTTTTACCAAAGTAACAAACCAACTCTGGCATTAATAAATTAAATAAATAATAGTTGAATTTGATATATATTTCAGTTTTTAGATTATACAATAATGTGCAGGCCCCCAAAAAACTTTAGGTAATTCTTATTTTAACCAGTGGAATCTCTGTATATGCTTTTGAGATGTAACCAGCAAACAAACAATAGCAAAATAAAGTCCAGGAGACCTGTTTTAACTTTGAATAAGTCCCACTAGCAGAGTCAGCAGGATCAATGTGCCGTGTGTCTGTTAGGAGCCTGTGCTTAAGAGAGGTGGAAATGCGGACTGAATCAGGTCCTTGTGGCGCCTGTGGCTGAAGAAACAGGAGAAGTAGGTTACTCTCCAGACATCTGAACTTGAAACACTTGGCCGACTGCCTGTGGAGCCACAATCCCATTTTACATGGACTGGATTAGTTCACTGCCACCTGCTGGCTGTGGAGGCTCACTGGTTACAGTGTGTTAATTGCTATGAAGAAGCACATCCTCCTTTATGCTCTCTCATTCATCCAGCCACCTTCACTCTGTCAGTGCCTTGCACACAGGGACATTTGCTGCTGTGTTTCTCATTCATATGCAGGATAAGATGCATGAGCTGAAGGTGGTGGTGCTTGTGTTTTATCCAAGACAATTCCTTCTGCTGTGCATGGCGGTCTGCTTTATCATGGGCTGACAGAAAACAGCACCCTGGTGTTACTGCACAAATCTACCCACCAGTCTACTACCCACCAGTCCACATTTCTCATGTATTCATCTTTTTGTGTTTGTGAAAACTGTCTCTTTTCTAGGCCACACGTGGGCAAAGCTGTGACATTTCATTCAACAGCATGACAAGTGTTTCCCCTTGCTAAAGGTCTGCTCCCTATTGAAAAAAAAGAATTGACAAATCAGTAACTGCTGTCTTAAAGGTTTCACAATCACTCTGTATTCTAATTCCTTGTAATATTGTTGTGTGTCTAGCTAATATCACTGGCAAAGTATTAAGTTGGAGCATAGGTTGTTCTAGTATTTTTAAATAAAATTTTTTTTTTAATTTCACAATTTAACACATCAAATGCTAAAAATTACACATTGTGATGATCTTTTGACCAACAGTCAAAGTGAGTTCCAATAACCTGATGACTCTGTTAGAATATTAGGAAGAAGTTGTAATAGAAAATTACCTGAGATATAAGAAAAAAGTACATATAAAATGTATATCATGAAAACAAATTGTATTATGTTTATATTACATAAATTTGTTACATGGGGATGACTTTGTTTCTTGAAGTTTTGATGATTGTTGCTCACAGACAATGAAAAACAAATTTTGGTTTCTCAGAAAATGTAAATATCGTGCTTGCTTACAAATTTTTTGTGAGCCTTAAAATGATATCTTATTGTCAAAATTGTAGCCAATCAGTAGTAGCTATCAAAATCCGGACGAGACCATAATGGTTTAAGGGTGTGTTCGTTTTAATGACTTCAAATGTACTATTGAACTCAGGACCCAGAACATTGGGTTATACAAAAATTCTTGTATAGTTAAGAAAAAAATCTTAGATGATTTGAATGAGTGTGTATATTTAATCCCTTAGTTCGCTTACTCTTCTTCATTTGAGTGGAAAGATGCGGTACACCATGGACAGGTCACAAGTTCATTGCACTGTAACCAAAGGAAATTTTAAAAAAATTGTCTGCAGGATGGTGGCATGTTGGGAAGTGCCACTGCTCAGTAAGGAGTGATGATAGCCAAGGGCTGTCCCGAGGGAACTTTTTTAGTTTAGCTTATGTATATTCTTTCAGGAACACTGGTTTTCGCTCACAGTCCAGGAACCACCTTCTCTAAGTTCCCTTTATAAATAAATAAACCTTTGAATGTGGCCTTCTGATCTGTCCAGAGTGTCCTTAACCTTTCACCAAATGTGAACACAGTATAACCAGTGACCCAACCAGGACGTAGCTGGATGAATGAGTTTTTTTTTTTATTAACAATTAACGTTTTTTCTTTATATTGTCCTCTGGTACATTACTCAACATGGCTTGTTTTTCCCACTTGGTTCATTTTTGTTCCTTCCTTTTTATTCCTAATTTAAACTACATTTATATGCATTCTGAAACCATTTCAACAACATTTCAACAGTTATTTGTCACAAGACAGGAAGTTGTTTAAAAAGTTTTTTTTTAATAAAATCAGTATTGTGGAACTAAACTCCACATCAATGATGAATTTAAATTTGTTTGTGTTCTCCCAGCAAAGGTAGACAAAGGTTTATCACAGCTGCTCAGACCTCTGCTTCTCTCCTTCTCTTTGGCTCTCAGGAGCCTAGTCCCCATTGGTAGTCGCACCCCTTGTCCAAACATCGGAGCTGTTATCAGGGCCTCCTGTGTTGCCTGGTACTGCAGGGCCACGGAGGCCCCTCCACCCTCTCTGAACAGAGCAGCTCCCCAGAGTAGAGGCACCAGTGGCTGGCTTATCTCCACTCCTTTCTCTCCCAAAAGGCTTGTGGCTCATTCTTTAGTGTCTAATCTACAGCCAGCATTCTGGTAGCTTCAACTGGCACACTGGAAACGAAGCATGCAAACAACTTCCCAGAACAGAGCTTAACAAACATTTCAGACAGGAAGTACAGTCTGTTTGTTCACTAAATTATCTATGAAGTACGAAACAAAGCACAGACCTTTTAAGAGAGATCTAAGTGATAAATATAACAAAACAACAGCAGGATGCAACATCTTCCCAGTGCTTGATGTATGTTTGATTTGTTAGAATGAGTGAGAGCTCTGAACAGCCATCCTAAGAGAGTATCACCGAGGAAATGAGCTCATGCAGTTTGCGGAGGCGCTCCCTAATCAAGGCTCATTTCTGCTCTCTGCCCTCAGGCAGCTCCTCTCTGAAGCTTGCTTGGTTCAGATACTGGATATCCAACATCTCTCCGTGTTTTTGGAGCCGGGAACTGAAGGGTCAACAGAGGTGTAAAGGCCCTGTTGTTTTTGTAAGTGAAATGAGTTCTCTGCCTAAGAGGCCATGGCAACCCGATTGGAGGAGGGGTTTTTTTTTACATTTGGCACGGTGATTGAGAGGGGTCCTTCGAAGTCATTCGGGTCTGTCAAACCCTCAAGCCATCAGCTCCAAGTTGGACTTGTACTTCTGCTTGTAACCTTTGGAAGTTTTTAGAAAGTATTTTCTTCTTGTATACACTTTTTAGATGGCCTGATTTGAAACATTCTGTTATAAACCAAATCAGTTTTTAGTCATGTTTAAAATTAATCAGATTGATTCAATTTTTTAACCCCTTCAGACCTGAATTGTTTTCCAGTTTTCTTAAAAATCTAAAAGTTACCCAGATCTGAGAACAATATGTCAGCCATCTGAAGAAGAATCTCCTAAGCTGATTATTATTTGAATCCAATGATTTGTTATTGTTGTTGTTTTTTTTACTTTTATTAAGCTCAATGAATCCCGATGTTTAGTTTGCAATTTTATTTTTGCAATTATATTTTTAACCTTATTGTGATACTTAATTGACAGTAGGTTTTAAGTGGAGTGAAAGTCCTTAAAAGCCAAAAAATACTTCCACACATGCAATGTAAATGTCTGAAAGGGTTCATTTCTTCCAAACACCCTTCTGTGTGCTTCTCATCTTTCAACATTTCGAATATAAAAGAAGGACGTTTAACTATAAAATGTCTTACTTTTTCTATACAACTGTAAGGCAGACACACATGTCCAGCTCACAAGCCAGTGATATAAGCTGGATTTGCAATTAAATCCCAATTTTTTAAAATGTTTAAATAGCAGAGACTGAGATTACACAGTCACATGATTGTTCTCCATCATTTCAATTGCAAGGGTGCAGCAGGTTATAGTTGCATGCTATTCTAAACCTTAATCTGGAGGATGGCTTCAGGATTGACAAAATCTGACACTCTAGTGTGGGAGCAGTACATTCATTGCATTGAACTAGAAAAAATATGTATATATTTATTTATTTAGAATCTGGTAATATTCATTGTATGTTAAGTTAGTAATTAAAAAGTGCAACCCAAACCAGTTACATGTTTGTTATAGTAACTTTAAATTGATGTGGTAAAACTTTTTCAATCTATGTATTATTTGGTGTGATTTATTGCACATTTTTGTAAATTTTAAGGTTCACACCGTGTTTATGTTTAATTGTGTAATTACTTTTGCTGTTAATTTTAAATGCATTCAAGGCTAGAATTTCAGAAATTCTATGTTTTATGTTTCTAACTATCGTCTGTGTAAATATTGTTTTATTAATATGCCAATGATTTATTACTTGTCATCATTGACAAAAAAAACGCATTGTAAATTGCAATTAATATATAATATTCATTCATTCAGTCATTCATCTTCATGTCGGCTTTCTTCCCTTTCGGGGTCGCCACAGCGGAATGAACCGCCAACTCTCTGGCATATGTTTTACGCGGCGGATGCCCTTCCCGCCGCAACCCATCGCTGGGAAACATTCACACACACTCATTCACACTTTAACACTATGGACAATCGTTCTTACTCAATTCACTTATACCGCATGTCTTTGAACTCCGGAGCACCCGGAGAAAACCCACGCGATCACGGGGAGAACATGCAAACTCCACACAGAAAAGACAACCTACCCAGCCGAGGCTCGAACCAGGTTCCGTCTTGCTTTGAGACGACCGTGCTACCCACTGCGCTGCGTGACACCTAATATATAATAAATTTAAATTATATTATAATATGTAATATATACCCACTTTTCCATCATTAGAATTAACACATCATTAAGGGTGTGAAATGAGAATCAATGCATCACCACACCATAATATATATATTTTTTTTAAGTATCCAAGCTTTGCACGGATGTATACCTTTTCTGGTTAGATTTTTTTAGTTTTTTACTGTGGATGGAGCTTTCTGTTGGATCCAAACAAGAGAGCCATCCTTTAAATAAGACTCATTTTTAAAGAAGAAGCACAGAAACAAATAACAGCTATATAGAGAGTGTCAGCTATTGTCAGAATATTTGTAATGAGTGAATAGGAAAGAAGTAGTTAGGTTCCCGCACATGTCGTGCATATTGACGTAGTCATTAAAGATGTAAAGACGCATGCTTAGGTGCGTCCCAGATCATGCACACTCATGTCTTATACACTTTTTGTTTTCTGAAAAGGTTTATATTTTTAAGGGTGTGGTATAAGTATTCTTATTGGAATGTGCCTATAGATTTCTGTGTTAAACTTGAAAACTTTGGTTTGTTAGAAGTGTGTGGGGAAAGACAGGCAATGTCTTCACAGAAAGGTGTCTGTCTTGACTGAGCATTAGCAGCACTAAATGCTCTGTCAATGTGCTATAAATAACATTTCAAGTTATTCAACAATTGATCAAGTCTGCTTCTGTTAAATCCGGAAATTATTCAAATTTTATCTAACTAGTAATTAAAAGCACAGGAGGTGTGTCTTTGTAACACGGATGACTAGCGCATCAGTATTACAGTTTCAATTTAGTCGTGTGTTAATGGTTTGGTCCCAGCTGCAGATGCCTGAAAAATGCACTTAGATAATGGATCTGGGTCTGTAACCGAGCTATCATTAGCGTGTCCAGTGCTCATTAAGACACATACATTAATGCAGATTGAATGAGACCAGGGGCCCTTCGTGTTCCACAAATGACTAGACAGCTGTTCCATAAGACTGAGACATAACCTTTTAACACACTCTGCCACTGGGTAACCTGTGCAGTGATTAAGGAGACGCTGGCCAGTAGTCGGACTGAAAAACTCCCCTCATGCAATTCACCTTCAGGGGACTTGGCCCCTTATTCACAATGATTTCATGTGTGTGCTCTATGAATGCAAGGTTCACATTAACAGACATTGTCCTTAAGGTTTATGGGCTTTATGGGATTAATAAATAAGCTGTCTGCTCGGTGCTTACATCCCCTCTGTCTTGACTTGTAGTTTGTCTGAGTTTGTGTGTGAGGGTGTCCTAAATCAACTCTTGTGAGTTGACGTGCAAGTTTTTGCCTAGTTAGGGTTCATTTAACAAATGTGAAAGGCATTAGGTAAAAATCAGCCCGAGCTAAATATTTGGGCCTACTGTCGGCGGTGTGAAAATAGCCCCTTATGGTCTATAAACAATCTGTCAGTCATGTTCATTATTCTGCTGTAAAAGTTTATTACATAATGAATCATTGCTGAAAGTGTGTAATAATCAAAACAGCTCTCATCACAATGTGACCTGAGTCAGTCTGTCATCACCTTCCATAGCTCACCAACAAGTAATTTATACTGTTGTTATATTGTACAATGAAGATTTGAGTTGTAAGACATTTAAGTTTTAATGGAATTATTGGTGTAATTTTTGCATTTATTTAATAAGTGAGTGATTTTGATTTCTGAGTATTAAGTTGAAAAAAAATTATATACATTTTAATCAACTTTAAAAAATACATTCTACAGAATGTCACACTCTAAACAAACCAAACATTTTTATCCAGTTGTTTACAGCTGTTTTGTATTTGTTCCATAACAGTATGCACTGCGTTCATTGACATTTTTACCTTAGTGTCTGTCAGATTGAGGATGCAACTGGTACAAATTGGTTAAAGATTTTAAACATTCAAACAGTTTGCCCAGATTAAAAAAAATATTAGAAACATCTGCAAATATCTACAAGGATATTATATCTCAGAGTCGGAGTGAGTCAAAATTTTGGAGTAATTCCCGCAGATGAGACATACTGTAGCCTTATTAAATGCTTGGCTACTCAAGATGTAGTCATTGACACGTACATTATTTGCCCACTAACCATCATGTTTCTGCCAACCTTATTTTAAGTACCACTCTGAGCATCTCCTGATTATTGTCAGGAACATCATTCTGAGTGTTAGCTGCATTTACGTCCTTAGCATTGAGTGTATATAACTTAGACATAGATTGCATGACGTTTCGTATGAATGGTAAAGCGGGCTAAAAATAGGCGTAGCCAGCCATTGACACCATTGGAAGTGCATCACTCCCCGGTAACCAAAAATGGGCCCAGGGAGATCTGATTGGCTGAAGGTTTAAATGTAAGATATCTTAAACAAACAAATATTAAAATAATTCAGCTCCCTCATAGTGTTCATGAAGGTCACAACTAGTTTTTTTGTTGGTCAGTTTTAACATTGGAGTAAATGAGAGCTTGCTCACTTCTGACACCACTCCTTGTGTATGGTCGAGGTACTACAGCTCAGTTACTTCTCATTGGGCACAGGCAAGAAGAGCGGGAGATTGCCCTTTCGTCCTTAAGTATTGCATGTTATTTAGATTTAGATCACAGGAGAGTAGAAATAGAAAACTTAAATAGACAGGAAACTGGAACAGTCAGGAAGACACCACATGATCCAGGTATAAACTGAAAAACCAGCGCACACGATAGGGTCAGGTAAGTAGATCCAACAAAAAAGGTAAGATTTTTAGAGAGGGAAATCTTATGAATTTTTAATTCCTTTGGTATTACAGTCTAAGAAAATTCCATCAGCTTTTTTTTACAAAGTCCATTTATTTTAAAAAACATGCTTTTTAGTGCACAACTTTCCACGGCAATAATTTTAAATGCTTATGTTTTCGGCGGAATTATTTAGAATCATGTAAGAAATCCATGATCTCAATCATTAGCAATAGTTCAATGTCTGAACGTAGCATTGCATTTATTCTTTAGGCTGCTGGAGGATGTCTTTGAGGCAATTACACGACATTAAATATTCCCAACCCACTCTCGCACATATGTCAGCATGCTGGATGCCTTTTCCTCATTAACACAACTGTGGAGAAATAAAAAAGCTTAAAGATGAATGTGACCGCTCTCATTAGTGCCTTTAAGCACATGGCTCCCTCCCTCTGCAAATCTTGGATCTCAATGACAAATTGCCTTAAATTGTCTCTGCCCTAGACTAAATGAGTGTCTGCAAGAAAGAAAAAACCTTGTAGTGTGTGGTGGTGTAATGCACATGAGCTGCAGGCCTCCCACAGCTAGATTATTAAAGTGAGTCTGTAGCTATTCATCACCCCCAATAGATACCTGCAGGCATCAATCGAGCTTATCCTCACCCAGTGGCTTCTTCTAATACACCAACAGACATCAGGCCACACGGATTGCCCGGAATGATTCTCCCTGCTCCACAGGTCATCGTGTCATGGGATTATAGAGAATAACGGTAATAATTCACATCAATAATTTAGTAAATGTATGCAATCTGGTCATCTCTTTGAAGCAATGCACTCAGAGGTGAAGGAAGAATGAGAAAAGCTCATGCAGATTTGGTCTGTTCTCTTTGGATAGCAGAGGAGGTTCTTATGGTGTTAGAATATATACAAGTTTTATATTTGTTCATGCTTTTAGAGAACTTAAATGCAATTGAGTCAAACAATTGTGAAAAAACAACAGAATTGAACTCAATAAACAACATGTAAAGAAAAGCAGGTCAGAGACCTATGCTAAAATAACAAAAATAAAATTAGTTTTAAAATGTCTTTTTGTGACATGTTTTTTTTTAAACATGGACAAAGTTTTGTAAAAAAATTATCTAACTTTTTCTTGCTGCTTAGTTTACAATTTGTGTTCAATTTGAGTTCATCATGGCTCTAAATTTGTAACTGAGCTCAGTGTGTGTTTTTTCAAGCAAAGGCTGGTATTTCTGTCTGAAAATGTGGTCTGTGTTCTCTGATTTCCCTGATCAATAGATAAGGACACAATTCCCTGAAACCAAGCCTCAACTTTCCTCTCCATGTCCAAAATGAGACAACAGTTTGATGATTTCAACAGGGGCAGGAAGACCATGGGCTGAATTGTGACTAGAACATACAAAAACAAATTTGGTTTAAAGGTACTTTAAATGGTTCGTAAGTTCAGGCTCTCGTTCTAGTTTACCATAGGTTTGTGATCCTACTTTTACAGAAATCCATCAAATGGAGTTTGTTGAAAACTCATCTTCATGAAAAATTTTCAAATGCAATATTCACAAAAAAAAGTTGAATAATTTGCCGGAAATATAAAACACTGAAAATATAGCAGTACTGTTGTTTACTAATGATGTAAGAAAAATAAAACCAAGACCATCTTCGGGTTTTCATATTGTACAAGTGGTAAACACACCTCTTACACTCTTGACTGGTAATTCCATACTAACACATACTAATGTATTCACATATCCACTTTGTTGCAATTGATGCTCAAAGAAACATAGGGGAACTCAGCTTATTTCATTTCAAGTTTGAAGTTTCTGTTTGAAAATCTAGGGAAGTTTTGTTGTATTTTATGTTTGTTATTTTTTACTAACTCCATCATAAAGTTGTTCCTCTTTGTTTTCCTCTTTATTTTATGTTTAATCTTTGTTTGTTGGTTTGTTTGTCAATATATTTTAATGAATTGTAAACAATGAGCACCGAACCTGCACCTAAAGGCTAGTTGATGCATCAATGATTGTTCAAAAGATTTTTAGTCTTGAGGATTTATTTGACAGAAGCATAGAAAAAAACAATATAATCAAATGAATTTCGGACATGTCTTTTAGTCTTTAATAGGTTCTGTCAATTTAAAAAGAATTGACTTTCGTAATGTATCATCTGGCATATTGTCAAAATTGGTTTTAGGCTGTGTTTGACAACTTATTTCAGCTTATAGCTTCCATGTTATTAAGCTAATGCACACCTAATGTCATCTGTGTCTAACAGATGGGTGGTGCATTAACGATTCGACATGGATGCAAGCTTCATTGAGTTACATTCACCGGCATTTTTTCTTCTCCGGACAGAATGGCTCTACAACTGAGGAGCCACATGGGGTAATCGGGACCGTGGCTCCTCTTCAGGCACGCAACGTCTGTCTCACTTTCTCTTGTAATCATGTGCGACGTTGTGAAACCATTGGCCTGAATGACTGTTGTCACAAAGCGAGAGAGTATAAGGATGGTTCCCCCATATGTGTGTGTTAGCTCACCTGAGGGCGGACAGGAGGGTTGTGTGGTTCAGTGCTTAATGGCGCTTACCACCACCATGGGCATAGACAAGGGGATACACACTGACAGGGTCACGCAATGACCGTGCCCCAGGTCACATCACTTCCATGCATTTCTCCACCGCATAATGCAGGCTAACTGTCACATAATGTAACCAAAAGCTTGATTCCCTCCCTTCTGACATTACAGGTGCAGGGATTGTATGAGTGTATGTCTGTGCGATCAGATGATGTTAATGTTAGAAGGGGCTTGCTTTGGGGCTAAATCACTTTGAAACATTCAGAAGCTGAAAGAAGTCTTGGTGAAAAACCTGCAGATACCGGCCTCTGCTTTTGTCCAACAAACCACCCTTGCAACTACAGTACAGACTGTTGTACAGTATGGCATTACATAAAATATTAGCATTCAAATGATTATACTTTCCCAAAATATTGATCCTCGTAAAATTCAGTTTGTTTTATGACACATGTATTTATTGTAATATCTGCACTGAAGCTGCAAACATTGTTGAATTGGTTAGTACCAAAAACACAGTTTCTGACATTAGTAAATGAAGGGGGTGTTTTGCATATTCAAACAAAGATCAGAAGTTGAATTGTTTGTGAGTGGTTTTACTTGATAAGTCAATGATAGGTCAGTGGGAGTTCTTAAAATTCCAATTTGAACTCATACCATGATGTAAACCTGGATATTTTATATATAACAACTACTTTATTCATTATCTTAATTGAATAGCTGCTTCACAAAAGATCCTGTTAAATTGTCAGCATCTCTGTAGTTTCAGAGATAGTGAGTATGACGTACAGCTCAGCTGAGATTCTGATAACCTGATATTTGGTTCTGACTCTTGGTCTTTTCCTGACCTCAAGAACTTTTAATATGCTGATGAAATGGCTTGAAAATGTACATGATATTCCAAAATCAACCATTCATCAATGTTGTTGTTACTTTACAAGAAAATATGTGACTGGCTGTCCTGTTGTCAAATGTCCAGAAAATGTTATATATCTCTTCTTTCCAAAAGCCCCAAAAAGAAACTGATTTTACAGTTGTGCACAGGCTATTTTGGAAGTAATGGCATAAACAGATGCAATCTGGCCTAAACTGCCAAACTGCATGAAGTGCAAGACAACGAGTGTCAGGAGAGAGTCTGAAACTCTTGAGACCCTGCTTCAGCCAAAACTTTGAACTTTTTTGTAAGAGTATTTAGAAAGATTTGACTTTTTGACTTTAAAACAGTTTCTCATTACCCCCTCATAATAAACTTTGGGTTTAACCTTGCATCTAATTTATGACTCTGAGCCTGGAGCTCTTTCCACTGACAAAAATGGTTTTGGTAGCTTACAGTATGCTGTTTTTTCTCTTCTTTATGTCTGTTCCGCATTTGTATCATGTTGCTGAGTTGAATGGCCCAGGCCCTGGAGTGACTAACTTGTATAGCAAGAGATAGAGAAGGGAGTTGAAGGTGAGCTCCACTCCCTTCACACACTCTTCAATCTCAGAAACAGGATCTCGCCCAGCCCTAGCACAGCTTTGAAGAGATGACTGCTGTTGTAAATGGCAGCAGTGGCCAGGGGCTGTGCGTGAATAATTGAATAGAAGAAACTCCACAATGCCACATTTCCGTTTCTTAAGAGCTCTGTGGGGCTGTCTCAGTTACCGGTTGTGCACAGGGAAAATGGAGCTCCTTTGAGCCGATGCCTAGGTTTTTTGCAGTGCTGAGGGCTATGACTGAGGTGACAAAGACAGGGAGCCAGCCCCAAGATAACGTTTGGCCAGCCATTATGTGTGCTTTTTTCCAGGCTTTTAGTCTAAGCCTCAGGCTAGACTGAGCACAAGCCTTTGTGTGAGACTGATGACATCGATCTCAGAGAGGTGTTTCAGCATTCCTCATTCTCCTTCTTATTACCTGACTCATCCGCTTTCTGGTGCCTCTGACCATGAGCCAGACCGCAGACGCTCACACATATGCACACAGCCTGTCTCTAGCCTGATGACCTTCTAGATTTGTGGCTCTGCCATGCATATAGAGCAGATATTATGGGCAATTGTGAGGCATCACAAGGTGAATTTTCTTTCATTTTCTAAAAAGGACACTCTGTGATAAAATTCAGTAATCTAACGTTCAACCTCTTAATAATATCCTGAGACTAACAGCAATCCCATTTCCATCTTAAAGCATTTGTTTGCTTATGTTGTTTGCCATTAAAAGTGAGGGGGACATTTTTCCCCAAAACAGTTTCCTCATCAAACATGGTGGTGGAAACATTATGCTGTGGGGGCATGTCATTAGACAGAATAGCTCATTCAACTTCAATATGTTGAATCGGTGTCAGGCCTGCTTGAGAAGCCAAGAGCTGACAGTACAAGATTGTCAGACAGACTCTCTTCGTCAGTGAAAATGGTTCAGAAACATTAATTTGTTTACCTGAGCAGCACATTTCTGGGTTCTGTTCTGGGAATGAAAGTACTGACTACTGCCAAATGCAGGTACATAACGGTATATCTCCTCATGCACACACAAAAAGAACATTCTAGTTTGTAGTTGAGTGTTTGCTTCGTTCTCAAACACTTTATACTCAGACAACCGCAGACACAGATGCTTTTAGGTGAAAACACAGTTAGCTTTCAGTGGCGCTGATTGTTTGTCATCAGACTGGTGTGTCGGAGCAGTTGCATAGTCAGTCAACACAATTTAATCCCATTTGTTGAAGGATTTGATGGTTTGAGTTTTCACATGTCTGCACTGAAATCTTAATGATTAGGAGAGCATTTGGATTTGGAGAGTTTGAGAGGGACTAACCCTCTCCAGACGAGCTTGGTCCTTTTAAGGTTACAACTTAAACATTTCTGTCTCTCACTGCTGAAAAAAAAACAACCATCACATTTATGGAGGGATAATTAGTATTTGACCAAAAACTGTAAATCATTACACTTTGCATTGCCTCTATTCATGTTATTTAATCCTTTTCAGATATCATTATCAGTAACAAAAGTTTCAAACCAGCAAGACTGTGGAATATGTTTAGTTGCTCTATTGTTGAATCCACAAATATTGTCCTAAAAAGTAACACAAGTTATTTGTATGTATGCTTCTGCTTTATTTTACAATATTTATTCAGTCAATTTTGCTGTGTGGTGTATGTAGGCCTGCTTTTCCAGTTACACAATACTGTGGTTTCACTTGTCAAAGTTTTGTCAGAAATCTCTACAAAACTGAAGCAATGAACTTGTCATATGCAGGAAGCTTGAAGTATTTTGATTGGCAGATATTCATAAGTCCCTGTGACAGAGGCACAGTTGAGTGGTCCTGTGGTCTTCATATAATATGAGAGAACAGAGACAAAAGCTTAGCTCTATCAACTCAAACAGCGGGATTAAGATCTAAATGCTGGATCCGCCTGTCAGCGATATTTGGTTGAAAGCAGGAAAAAAAATACAACACTGAAAAGTATTCACATTATTTTCAGATTTGGATGTTCAATTTATAATAGTGAGTTTAACGTTTCTGTTATACATAAAAAAAGGAAATCAAATGCATTCACATTTTCTTCAGTAAAATTTTTACTAAACTTTACTTTTGAAACTTAATTTACAGTACAAAAACTGACAGTCCAATTATATAAACCTAAGGAAAGGAAATATCTTTAAAAGGGACATAGTTTTGTGCATTGATTAGTTGTGTTCATCACAAATTTATGGAACTCTTGTTATTCCTACGTAAAACTTAATCTTTCTATCAATTCTCCTTCTTCCTGACACACAGCTCAGAAAGTAGGGTCTAATACGACCCGCCCTGATCCACATCCCCTTCTATTCTCAAAGTGGTCTCCAAGCCTGCGATGCAAAGCAAAGTGACAATGGGATCAAGGCGCATTTGCATTATGAGCACACAATGCATGACACAAGCTTGCCCAGAGAGGTATTTCTGCTCCGAAAAGATCTGGCTTCAGAAGGATCTGTCTCCAGTGCTCAGTGTCACTCCACTGACTCTGTCTCTTGCTTATTAACAAAGCACCCTGTCACTTTATAAACCCATGTCCCAGGCTTTCCTCGGCCTTACACCGTCATATACTCACAAAACTTATTTGAATTAAAGTTAAAACCACATATTAACAAATTAATACTATATTTTAACCATATTTTCAACAAATGATTGATATGCATCTGGAGTTTAAGGCTTTTGGTCTTTGAATTACATTTTGCAGGTCCTTTGGAGCAACAAGAGTCCATACAAAGTAGTCATCTTACTTAATTCATCTGCAAAAAGAACAAGGCATTAGCTTTACAGCTGCTAATGGAATCACTTCCACCTCAAGAGATGGACACAGTCCAGTTGCTTTCCTTGGGGAATAGCTCTGCAGCTGGGCTGAGGAAACAGCCATTTGCGCTTGTAACAAACCAGCAAGCACAGGTCTCCTCATTCCCTCTCCTCGAGTCTTTCACTGACCCTTTTCTTATAGCGAAATAACAAACCCGCTCCTGCTTATGTCACTATTTATTCCAGGAAATAAAGGATTTTAGTGAACCAGAGCCAGATGTGTCAACTGACACCACTCCCTGAGCTCAACCGAAGCTTGCACTGTGACAACGATAAGGTAATTCCACCTATGGTTTAATCAAGGTGTTCTAGGGCAAGGTTAAGAAAAGTAAGGGAAGGAGGAAATGATTGAGGGATCATCTGGACATTGTCTGACTGACAACAATGCCTTCACTGTCACCCTTGACCTCAGAGGTTCATTAGCTTGGACCAGGTGTAGAAAGAAAGGGGGAGATGTATGGTTATGGTGCAGGACAGAAGGATTGAATGGCCTTTGGTGGTCTGGTGTCAGGCAAGGTGATGGATAACAAACCAGGCTGCCGGTTTCTGCCCTTCTCCAGTCCTCTAATCAGAACTTTCCGGATGAAAAGAGAATTCTTGAGTTGAGTTGGTCAAAGCACTGGCTATTCAGGTACTCGACTCTGCATCAGCTCACAAACAGTGTACGTGTAATTAAAAATCAGTACCATTATTCTCTAAAGACCATAACATTAGCAGGTCACGTGGCTCTTTCCAGTAATTCAATTAGTGTCAAAGAGGTTCGTTGAACTGCACTGTGACACACAGCCCAAGAGGTTAAAGCAGGAGCAGAGAAGACAGCTAGATGGATCAGTGCCTCCGGTTAGCTCAGGCATGAAGATTTAATCAAGATTTTTAAAAAGATGTATTGGCTGCATGTAATGAAATTGTAATGGGCATGATGGGCCTAACAAAACAAAGGGGTCAGCAGGTATGTGACATGAATCTCTAACCCTTATCTAACCCTCTTCCATCTTCTTGAGATGATTGCAAGGTCTGGAAGGGGTTTAAGGGTCTAAGTGCTTATGGAAGACATTGGTTTTCAGTTGCCTCTTGAAAACTATTAGAAATTCAGGGTTTTGATGATAACTCAGCCACAAATGGTGAAGAATGCTCCTGAGAATGTTATTGTCATGCAAAATCTTTTAAAGTGATGATCTCATTTTGAAAACAAGACTGTGAGTCTGTTATCTTAAAAAGTGGGGGTGTTTTAACTTGATGGAAGCCTCAACTAGGATTCTGTGCAGAGTCATGTAGCTGCATTTTAATTATTTGTAGTGTTGTAGTCTAGTTAAACTGCATGTGATGGTTCCAGCAATTCAAATTGCTCTAATCTGTTGCATGTGATTTGTTGTTTGATGAAAGCTTGCAGTTAAGCTGTTTGTCTACTCATCCATGAACCTGGAGTAACTGAGTTTTTGAGAACATTCTTTTGAACGATTCCCAAAGTGTTGCAAGAGGCTTACAGTTTTTAAAAATAGAATCCATCCCCCTATACTGTTATATGTTTTAAACACATTTAAACATCCAAAATTTATAAGATTATAAAGCCTTATATTTTATTTATTTATAATGACGAGAGTCCATCTTAATTCCACTCAAATTCAGTCACGTAAATTAGAAGATGAAGATAAATGTGCTCTCATCTCCAGGACTAAAAGAAAACAACAAGGCAAATAACTAATACCAGGATTACACAGCACAGATGCATGTCGCATGCTGTATGAACGAGCATGCAAAAAAATTATATTTAATTTTAAAAATTGGAATTGAGCATCAAGACCTGCAGTCTGAATGTAGCCTAAAACAGTTTACTAAATTGTTAACATTTTTTTGTAAAGCTAAGCTGAAAGTGAGCTCCAGATCAGTAGAACTGCAGATTTTATTTGATTTCAAAACAGTAAAATTCTTGACTACATGAAACATGGTCATACTGTGAGTGATGTTCCCCATTCACTTTTGCAAAGAACATTAGAGCTATTTCTTTGTTAGCTGTTTTTCACTACCAGGCAGTCAAAAATAGGAATGGTGGAGTATTTGCAAAAGTGAAACTGAAAAAAGTCAGACCGTGATCATCTGCAAAAGACAACAGCTGTCACTCAAGTTGTTCTTTTTGACTTACTCAATATGACACAAACTAACAGCCAATTTCATAGAAGATTTCTATTGACACTCTACGTGTCAGTTTTCAAAGTTGTATCCCTTTGTAGGATAGCGAAAGCTCTGATTGCGGCTCATGAGTGCAGAAAACCAGCACAAGGTTGCAGGTCGATATGCGACTGATTTTTTTTGTAAGAAAGATTGCAGTATCCGAAAGAGCCGCCCAAAACTATCACCTTCAACAAGACATATCATCCCTTTGGATTTTCCAACTGCAATTATTCTCTTCCTGGCACAAGGAAGTTGCCATAGTGACTTGGCCTTGGGCTACACGAAGTGCAAAGGTAAACACCATAGCACAAGCCAATATCAAACCCGCTGGGTTTCTTAGCTTTTCATAAGAACACTGCACTTTTGATATTTTCATTCACTAACAGCCAATTTTACCCTGCTGTCTTGTCAATACGACTGACAGCACAGCTTATGTGATCTTAAATTAATGCAATATTTCAGATTATTGAGTGATTGGTTACAACGTCTCAAATGAAGCAAGTTTAGTTCAAGAATATTGCAAAACTATATCAGAACATTATTCAATTCCAGTGTTTTGCATCAGCGATGAACCATTCGTTGTAAACATAGAAAATAGCTCTAAATAAGCATTCTTGTTACTATGCAGGCTTTCTAAAAGCAATATGTGGAGATATAGCATGTCCTAACATGTCCTAGCACACAATGCAAGGTTTCAAAGTGCATTTGACTAAACTTGAATTCTTTGTCCCATACTGACATCTAGTGTCTATCAATGCTAATGAAAACATGTAAAACTCAGTTGCTCTTTAAAATTAAGGTTAAATGATACAAGCGTGGAAAATTAGACCAATATATATTTTTTCAAAAACATACTTACATTGTTTATATAATGTGTAATATAGTTAAATGTAATATATAATATGGAATGTGTTTTTTTGAAACAATACACTGTATCTTTATCTGATGTTACATGTAGAGCCTAAAGAACAAGCAGATACTTGGGGAAAAAATGGTTCAAATATGATCTGGTGTTGCTCTTTGGCATTTGACCCCACAATATTAGCATTTATTTCACCATATTGCGTTTAATCTATGACTACTCTCTTTGAATCTGGTCAGAAATTCTAGGCCTCTGAATTGAAATAACATGTTCTCCATATTCTTCTCCAGGCACACTGGTTTCCACTTAGTATGCTTCAGATTAACTGAAAACTCTAAATTTTACTTTAGAGTGAGTTCTAGAGTGAATGGTTAGTGTATGTAGTCCATTCGTGTTCAGGGTTTGGGTTACTTACATTTGGGCCTTTCATCCAATGTAAGCTTCCAGCAGAACTCAGTGACCCGAACCAATAATATTTGTAACTTCATATGCAACGCATAACTTTACTGTTAATTTTCCAGTTGAAACGGAACAGTCTTTACATGCGGGCAGCATACTGGTTTGTATCCAGCAGATGTCGTTGTTTACATTACTAACAGTGCGCACAGCACTGTGCTAGTGTCTCGTCAGTAGATGGCGCTCGCGCACTCTTAGCTGATTATCAAACAACACATCGCCGTCGTATCAGCTGGCGCGCGCTCCCGTGTGCAGTCAAATGGCGCCTCTCCAGAGAACGGGAGTGACCACGCAACCAGCTGATCTTAATTAGTTATAGTAAACCACACGAGTAATATGTTTATCACTGCATGATTTATTTTTCTTTGCGCAATGTGTACTTTATTTATCTGCTCCAAATCTGGACGCCTCGGAGGACATTGCCACGAACAAATCTGATGTTGCAACGCACTGAGAAATTCACCTAAGGTAACGTTAACTTAACATCGTTCTATTTAAGTCAGTTGATGGTTTGTTCGTTTTTACCATTATCAATATTTATTTCACGTTGCTTTCAGCAGTGATAAGTTCTTGTTGCACGATGTAACAGTTAATCTTACGTGTTGCGTTTGAAAATGTATATCGTTATTCTTCATGTTATAATGCGTAACGTTAGCGTTATTTTACTGTGTTAAGGTTCGATGTGTCATTGTTACTGTTACTTGGGAAACGTTAGGGTAAACAAATTAAAATGTTACGTTTCAGTGAATTTCCTTGTGCTGAAAAATCTACCATGACGTTATTTTTCAACTTCAACTTGACGTTTAATAGTGCACATAACGTGAAAATTAACGAAATTGCTCAAGCTATTTGCTTTTGCTAAACAGTGGGCTAAGGTTAACGCTAGACTTTTACAAAACAGATGAGATCATGTACCCCTTCTCAGGATGTGGGTCAGTCAAAACATCGCCTTCTCTGTCTGTGTTGGAGCTGTTCTTATTGTGTTTTTATATCATCCTACAGTATATCTACTCTTTCATCAGAAATCAGCCTTTTCCAGTGGTTTGTGTAAAATAATGATTGTTCATGAAATTCCTCTTAAACTCACATATATTTGTCAATATTACGGTAGATTTATATTAAAGATGTCTTTTAACTGTATACAGTTTGGTGGTAAATGTCCCACTTGAATCTGTTGTATTGAAACTTGCTTTAACAAACAGACATTAACTTTCAAACATCCTGAGGAACTTTTTCATCTGGACCAACAGTGTTTAGTTGAAGATGCAGGTAAACTGTGCATGGCACCGGTGATATGCCTTAAGAGCTTTATTCTTGCTTTTATAACATTCAAAAGTTCTGCATTTTGGGCTGAATTGCAAAATGTGCAAGAGTGAGTACTGGCAGAAGTTTTATTTCTTTTTTTGAATACGTGCTTTAATAATTCCACAATAGTCTAATAGTTTTAGCACTACTGACTTACTCATACAAGCTAGTTTGCTAACTCAATACAGATTACTATTTAGTCAGAGACATGTCATTTAACCATGTACTTCAGTAAACAAGTGCCAGCTTCTCCAGGGACCATCTAAAAAAAAAAGAAGATAACGAGCCAGCATATTTGGGATATAATGGCAACTGTTCAATCAGTAGGCTCTCCCAGAATGCAACAAGTTGCAGAATACCGATATAACCCTGTAAATAACGAATGCAAACCAATGAACTCTATGCACGGATACTTCTGAGGTCCATGAAAAAAAAAATTTGTTTCAGGTTCTGCAAAATCTGAAAAAGGCATTGTAGTTTACATAATTATTTTTGCAGGCTGGTATTAAAAATTTTAGCTGTGCTGCTTTAGTACTACAACAGTAGACCGCTGTAAAAGTAAAGTTGGAAAGCTTTTTTTTGTCCATGACAGTTGAACATGGACCCAAATAATCAGTCATTAACGGTGAATTTTATTTCTCTATCTTGCAATGTGTTTATTCTGTTTTAATGAACCTTCAGCTGTCTGTATTATGGGCTGAATTGGATATCATATGTGCCCTACTCATAGGCACTGAGCCCTTTAAAGCTTCTCAGCTTAAAGTTCAACTCGACTAGCAGCCATACTCTCAGCAATTGATCTGACGTGACCCAGATCATGCCTGAGAGAGGTGTTTAACTTGCAATGTTGTGCTGGGTGACCTTTTCTTTTTTCACAGCCAGCTGTAAGTAACTTCTCAGCTACAGATACTGCTTTTCATTGTTTTTAATGATTTAAAATATTAAAATGATAAAAAGGTTGGGGAAGTTGTGACTAATGTGGTGTTTCAGACACAGACTAGTCCAAGTATGAAAGAGGCTCATCAATGAATGTCCTCTGTCTGCAGCTGGCCAGCAGTGAATGACCCTTTCATGAAACACGTAGGGGATTCCCATGTCCGGAACTATCAGTGACTGCTAGCTTTTAGCCTTCCTACTTTAACACTTTCATGTCTACATCAAGGTTTTTTTAGGGTGTCAGCAAAGATCATTTAGCTATATTCAAAAGGGTGAATTTATTATTATTTTATTGAAAATGTTCTGCCACAATAGGACCTCTTTCACTGACCTTGGAAAAAATATGGAATAACTGAAAGTTTGTTGTCGTATATTGATGGCTTATGTCAAGATATTATTAGAGTATGTATTGCCTGTAATAAATAGCTTCCCATCACCACTTTTAGTGTGATTGAGGTCATTGTTGGGCCTTTTTTGGAGGCTGAGGTTAAGGTAATGGCATAACTTCTAAGGCATCTCCAACTCCACTCATTAAGCTAGCTACCAGTGTCTAGGGGTGTGTGGGAGGGACTATTATTTAAAAAGAAAAAAATTCTCCCTTATCAACCACTAGCTGTGTAAAGCTACTGTATGTAAAGGTGCATGGAAGCACATAACCAAAACATAAAAATTATTTTTCGTCTGTAGCTTGAATTTTAAAATTTGAATCTGGCTGGTCTCCGACTGTTGTGCTGCCTTTCAATCCGCACACTGTCCACACTTTTTTTTGGTGCGAAATGAGATTTAGGGTAGCCCAAATCGTAGTATACATTAAAAATAGTGGAGTGGGTCCTGGTGGTGTTCTTTTTCCAGTTAGATTTTAAAGTGCATATCTATGAATGCTCAACCATCTGATATTATCCACAATCCACTGCATTCAGATGGAAGGAGTTTTCACTGGAATCAAAACAAACAAGCTCTCCCTGTAATGAGTATTTTTAAGGGGACAAAAAAGTGTTCAGATTGGGAAGCAGCATCAGGGATATAAGTGCTTGGCTTGAACATGACTCCCTAATCTCTCAAAGCATACCAAAGACAGTTGTATCTTTACTCGTGTTGCCTTTCTTACACACTGCCCCTTTAACTGTCCAGACTTGAACTCCTAAGTGCAGGTGAAGCTAAACCAAGGATCATTGAAGATGGGTTAATCTTTCGGAAATTAAGCTACAGGCTAGAGAAAGATTTAAAAATGGATTAAAAATGCTCCAAATAAAGTTTATAATTAGCTTGATCTCAGAAATGTCACAAATGCAAGCACTGAACTGCTAAATACATTGCTTGTTTCAGAGGTTTCTCAGACAAATCATAAGTGGCGGGATTTTGAACTGCTACTAATACTTTGACCTCGGTCATTCGGTAATCTGTTTAGTTCACGTGGTCAACGCTGAAATGAAACCAGCTCTCCTGAGACTTCTCAATGCCTCATGAGGCTAAGTGTGATGTCACTAGTACACGTTCAAATCCTTGTTTGTGCGATTAGATTTCATTCTCATATGATCTTATTACCCATAGCTTGTCATTTATACGAGTATACCAAACTGAGAAAGGCTTTTTATTTATGTTAGACAAAGAAAGTGTTACTTGATAATTTGTTTCCTTGAGAAAAGCTTAGACTGGATTTTGAATCTCTGAGTGCATTTTTGTTTTGCACCGTCATAGAAATTTTGCCTTGAGTAGCAAAAACAGGAAATGGGGTGTTTTCCTTGTACAGATTTCTCATCCTGTGCTTAGCAGGAATGCTCTTGACTCCCTCTGACACAGCAGTAGAGATTATTTCTGGCAACAATTTTGCAAATATTAGCTTGTTTTGCAGAATTCTGCAGAACTTTCCCTCATTTCTGCTATTCTTCTGCTCTGCAAGAGGCTACCAAAGTTACCAAATTACAACTATACCAGTGTCCACTGACATTCAGAGAATATGAGTGACATTGTCTGTTATCTTTATTTGGGCTGACCTAGATAGTTTAAATATAGATGTATAGACTTTTTATTACGCTTGTTCTACAAACCAAGATTAAATCACAATGGTACTAAACTAGTTTGCTAAAAAATATTGCTTATTTGGGGTATTGGTATATGGGGAAATCTCATTTTGGTCAGTGCATGGAGCAGTTAATTTACAGTCACAGGCATTTTCAACTTGAAGTAGATCATTTACCCAAACTGCTGTGGGTGGCTGACCCAGCTTTGAAGGGGATTTCCCTTCCCCTCCCTTTCACATGGAACATGGAGTGGGTCTTTGTTTATATGTAAGTTTGAACAATTAGGGTTCAAGTCCTTTTTATTTCTGGAATTATACTTTCAGCTTTGTCAATTCAGTTCCTAATTTACTGTTTTGAGATATTGTGTAACATATTTACGCAAGTGCCCACATTGATGTTTTGGTAACTGCGTAAATGTACGTTTTTATCACTTTGTCTTTCAATACAGTAATTTGTTTAGGTCATTGATGTTCGAACAATATTCAAAATAATGATTCCAAGCATAAATGGGACCCAATCTGCTGCCAACTCTTATTGTTCATAGAGAAACCTTCACATATTCTTACCTTGTAGACTTAAGATGGTTTTGTCATTAACTAGTGAATGTTTGCTCAGAGACGTAAGAAAACAAGCACAAAAACACATTGTTAAGCAAGTGATCTCTCTGTTTAGCCTGACTGGTGTTTCCTTTTCACAAATAACAGAATGACAGATTTTAGTCTACAAATCGAAACGTATGTGCCTTCCATCTGTTTGCATAGAAAGTTCCTAGACCCCAGATTTTCTTCAGCCCACTTTAGAGCTACATGGGTGTGTTATATTTTACTTTAGGTACTTTAGGTGTGTAATTTAGTTTTCGAGAGATAGAAAGCGTCCATTTTAAGCATACAATGCCTGTTGTTGCTCTGTTTGTTTATTTTTGGCACTGTTGGGCTGCTTTTTGTCTCTGAGGGAGGTTTTTTTCTGTAGAGCTCTGGAGCAGAAACAGTCATTAGTTTTCCATGTGCTGCCTGGCAGCAGTGCTCAGAGTATTGACATGCTTGCCTTGACTGATTGGACAAACCCTCAGCAAACAGAAGGCAGGCACTGTGGCAGAATAAATAATTTATAGCTAACGATCGAATCCAAGTCTTTGGATTGTTGCTTGTATTATATATATCAGACATTATTTTATTTCAAGTTTATAACTAGTTATATTGCTAGGCTTTTTTTATGTTTTCCTTATGTAAACTGTTGTGTTGACTCAAACTATTAAATCTTGTCTAAGCTAAATACTCTATTTATGGCTCCCATAAATGCAAAGGGGTTTTTAACTGTCTTTTGAAAGTTTGTTTGTATATAACATATAAGCATTATAATGTTTATTAACAATTTTGCAGTGTCCCTGATCCGCATATATCATGAGCGGCACTCGCTATAAGCCCAGCTGGGATGTGGATCTGGTGCCCCTGCTCTCCTGTAAACTTTGCCTGGGAGAGTTTCCTCTGGAACAGATGACCACCATCTCCCAGTGCCAGTGCATCTTTTGCAGTCTGGTAAGAATTGCAGTGGCACATCACCTCCCTTGGTCTACTCTTCACTATCTACATATAGTGAAACCCTTTACTTGTCCTTTGTGAGTTTCCATGTTCCCTTTGATTGTGTAATGAACTAGTGTGGGCATGACTCTCATCTCATTTTTTTTTAAAAGATGACAAAAAACGATCTGTCTCTTCCAGTGTCTGAAACAGTATGTTGAACTCCTCATTAAAGAAGGCTTTGAAACTGCCATTAGCTGTCCAGACTCGACATGCCAAAAGCGAGGGAATTTGATGGAAAACGAAGTAAGCATGTTTTAAGAGCACTTTTAAACTACGTTTCTGTTTGTTTCTGTCTAGCTGAATATCTTGCTTTTCTCTGCCATAGATTGAGTTTTTGGTGGCAGCTGAGGTCATGCAGCACTATAAGAGGCTCCAATTTGAACGAGGTGTGCACCTAGCAGATACTATAATAAATCCTAACCTGGCTTAACAATCCTGAATTTTGACTGTTTCGCTTAGTGTTAACTAAGAAACATGTTTACCTTCTTTCATACCTACCATCAAAGTATTCAATTTAAAGTGTACTGTATCTCTAAGCACAGACATGTTTTAAATTCTGCTGTTAAGTTGAATTTTGCACTCATGAATTAGAGTTTGTTTTTTGTTTTTTTCCAAAGCAACAAATTTGATCTTTGGAGATCGCCCATATTGGTTGCTCGACATGTGATTGCTGTTTGTTTTTTTATGTAGAAGTGCTCCTGGATCCTTGTCGAACCTGGTGTCCATCCTCCTCGTGCCAAGCGGTGTGTCAGCTGAATGAAGCAGATGAGCAGCTGGCACAGGCAGTGCAATGCCCTCAGTGCAGTCTCCGATTCTGCTCTGCCTGCAGGGCAGACTGTCACACCGGCCAGGCATGTCAAGAGAGCCTGCCAATCACCACTTTCCTTCCCAGGGAAAAAGGGTACTGCCTAGCCTCCTCTCAGTTCCAAATATATCATTCAGAAATTTGTATTATCTTCCAATTCTTTCTGTAAGTGCACTTCATACTTTAGATACTATCAAAGTATTGGTTGACCTTTCACCTGTGTTAATCGACCATGTTATGAAATCCAGGTTATCTTGTTTCTTGTTGCTTCAGCTCCAGCGTCAAGAGTGATGAGGGTGATGTTCCAATCAAACGCTGCCCCAAATGTAAGGTGTACATTGAGCGAGATGAGGGTTGTGCTCAGATGATGTGCAAGAACTGCAAGCACGCCTTCTGCTGGTACTGCCTGGAGTCACTGGATGTAAGTCACAATGAGCACCTGTCTACCATAACCCTATTGAAGAAATGATTTACAATCAAATAAAAGGTTATCAGTAAAGCATGGTCTGCACAGCAGGCTGGTTAGCTCAAGATGCCTTTTGAATGTACAGTACAAGACAAATTAAAACATATAGGCTGGGTTGGAAGAAACCCACTTTTAAGTTGGCTATACACCAAAAGCCCTTAACATTCTTGTTCAAGATTTATGAGGCAAATACCTACCGCAACAATCTGTTTTAGCTTGCCTTTTAATATGGGTAATCTGGAAGTAGTTCAGATCCAACAAGGGCTGTAGTCTAGTCCAAAATGAGACAGAGTCCAGTCTGATTCAAGTCCGAGTCCAAAACAGGTGTAAATTCTAAATCAAGTTGCAACACTTTTTTTTTACTACTTTCCCCACTTGAAAACTCTCTCATCATTAGTCTGCAACTGCGCGCCGAAATATATGATTTTCTGTACGTAGTAACGTTGGTTACTTCAGAGTTTTTGTGCGTCCTGTCGAACTAAAGAGACTGGATGCTCTCGTCTGCCTAAATTTTGATCAAACATTGGATTTCCTCGCTGCTCCACAAACATCCTTTTCCAGCCAAGTTGATTTGTGTACAAACAGCAAATGAATAGAGTAGTTTTTACATCACCTCGAGACAACGTTTTTTTGTCCATATCTTCCCGTTCAATATATCCCGTTCAAACGTCCGCTAGACCGTTTGAACTGTTTCAGAGACTACCATCTCGAAGCGCTTTCAGAAACGGATAATGGAAGCAAAAGAATTGCTTACTCACATGCTTCAATGAAGAGCTACCAGAGCCAAGTGTTTTTGGAAACTCAATACAGAGGCCAGTCTGAAAGGCCCCTAAGTTTTTTAAGAGAAGTTTATTTGAAAATTTTAAGTTTATCAAAACAGCACATTCTTTTGAGCTCAGAAACAGGTTTTTTTCACATTATGAAGTTGCTGAAAACAAATTAAAATTTAGTTCATTATGTTTCAATGCATGACTTTTATGAATATGATTAACTTCTATGACAAATAATTTAATTTAATAGATAATTACTAAATGTCTGATATGTGATATTTTTTTACACGGTTTATGAATACCTTTTTATAACAATTTGTCAAACTGTCTCTAATGTTTTTTGTGATCTTGATTATACAACAAGATGACCTTAAACTGTTTATGTTTAGAAATTGAATGCCTTGTTTTTACACAAAAACTTGTTGAAAACCTCAGTTAAAACAGTTGTACAGCTATCACTCCGGAGCAAAACTTGTTCGTATTTGTACCAGACATAAAACTAGGACAATATTGTCAACATGCTCTGCATTGCATCTTGATTTTTATAAAAGCTGTGAATAGATACTTTATTCTGCATTCTTCCTCAGGATGACTTCCTGTTAATTCACTATGATAAAGGACCATGTAGAAACAAACTGGGTCATTCCAGAGCCTCTGTTATCTGGCATCGGACACAGGTAAATGAGTGGGCTGTTTTCTTGTTCTGAAATGCTTCTTGAGTATCTGATGCTGTCCTGTTGTGTTTATTACTGTATCTTGAAGCTTTTATTTTCAAAGTTACCAGCAATTGAATACAGGAAGTGGTATTAGTGTTAATAGACTTTGATTTATTCATATAAAAACAGCAGTAGACATAGCCATGAGAGTTTACAAATTTTTCGTGTTTCACTCTTCATTAAGTATGAATTTCTTTCACTTGGCAATCACTGCCACCTAGTGGCAGAATGTAGCCAAGTTCGACAAGTAAAAACTGTCGGTGCAGGGTTATAATTAGCAGGGATGAGTACACATTGTTTTCCTGGTTTTGTGTTTTCTTTAAACATTCATCTTCTCTGTGTACCACTTTGTTCAGGTAGTGGGGATCTTTGCTGGCTTCGGTCTCCTGCTGTTAGTAGCCTCTCCTTTCCTTTTACTGGCAACTCCATTTGTGCTCTGCTGCAAATGCAAGTGCAAACGTGGGGACGATGACCCTCTGCCTACCTAGAACCAGGAATCTTTTAAAAGAGGTGACACTTCAGCAGTTAAGACGAGGAGCTTGATGGCTCTGATCTTGACTCGGCTTGCTCTGCTGAGCAAACTTCATCACAGCGTCAATGAAAGTCTCTGCTTGTCTGACATAAGACTGCACATCTGAAATGTTGACTGAAGCATAAGAAGGGTTCCCTGAGGAGCAGAGGCGCTGGATGGAGACTTATAAGTAGTGAGAGGGTTACTGGCATCTTTGAAACACCACCACTTGTGTTTCATTTATGATCTTCAATTGTCTCTTTGTTATACTATTTAACTAATATCTTACAACCATTCCTATATTTAATTTAACCTTTGATGTTTCCTTTGGAAGAATACCACAAAAATACTTCTTTGCCAGAATTGTTTTGTATTTTGCGGTTTTCATATAGCATAATTATAGAAACTCTGTATTTCATTGTAGTTTCTTCCCTTCACACTACGATTCGGCAATTTCTCATGTAGCACACATGCCAGTGGATGCCTTCTCACAGCTTACACACTTTGCTGGAAGATGTCATTTTGTCATGGGATCAGGGAGCCACCACAAGGCTACTGTTAGGCTAATGATTTTGTCAGTGTGTTGCATGTTCATTTTGTTTGTATTTCTAGTTGATCGGTTGTGTTTAGAGGCTTTTGAAGATCTTGCAACAAGCTCCATTACTATGTCAGTACCAATTTAGGTCAGAGTAATCAGGCCAGCAAGGCTTACCTTCTTACTTTTCAGGTCACTCTTGAACTTGTGTTTATTTTTTATTTATTTTTTATTCTTCTTAAGGGAACAATTTGCCAATCGCTCATGCCTTTGTCATCCTAAACCATAAAAGGAGTTTGAAGAGAGTTTTTGTTCTTGTTCGTTTAGTGGAATATGGCCTTTAAGTTTTTGTATGCTGAAATACTTTGTAGCTGTATGTAACATGATTTTCAACTATATCATTTGTTTGAATTGTGTGGCATTTCAGTAGATAACTAAGTTCATTGTAATACAAAGTGATTTATGACTTGTTTAATGTCACTGCTGGTTTAAAAAATAAAAGTTGTATTTGAGGTCTGTTTCGGTTGATGTTGACGAATTCAACAATCATTAAACTCTGAGACTCCTGCACATGGCCTTCATGTATTTTTTTTAAGAAACTCTTGGATGTGCTACATACATGCTTCGTTGGATAAGAAAGGTAAGATTGAAACATATATTTTAACCATTTTACTTGATTTTAACTTTTGTGACTTTTCCTAACTTGACGTTTATGACAGTGTTTTTCACATCAAATTTTCAAATATGAATGTAATTAAAATATTGTTATATGGATTAGCTTATCAGAGTGTGTCTGAATACCTGTATCGAATGTTTTCGAGAAAGGGAATTATGAGCTGTTCTTTTATTCATGGCTTAAACAGGACAGGGAATGTAAACCATGACATCAGAAGACCTCGTCTTTGATATAAAGGTACAGGTGAAAATTAAGAAGAATTAACCAATTGTGGTATAACTAAATCATTTTGTAAAAGCAGTACATTATTTTGTATGTTCAGTTTTTTTTTCCACTGATCCCAGGTTACTGTTCTCTGGTTACTGTTAAATATGTTGAGCTATGTTATGGACGGATGTCATTTTTTTTTTTATCTTTTAAAACTTTGTACATTGGTTGATAAAAGGATTTATCAGTCAAGTTTGACTGTTGTACACTTGATTAATTTTAAATGTTGTAAGCATCTAAACAATATATTCAGATTGCTGGTATATAATTAGTTTGTGTACTATACTCCGATATGAGTAGACACACACAAATTTACTTGTGTTATTCTTGAACAAAAGAAATGACTGGAATCAAAATATTTTATGACAAACTTGAGAAGATTTAAACATATTTGGAACTTCTGTTTTTCACAGATCTCACTTCACTTAAGGTCTGTCTGGAATATCCATTGAAATCTTCGGAGGACCAACATACTACTCTTCGATCAAGGTAAAGTGTATGTATATTATTAGCATTTTGTTGCTAATCTGTTTTGGTCACACCTCCAGGTTTTCAGTTTTAGATCATAAGTTTTAATTGTGACTTTTATCAATAATTACAGAATCTATCATTGTAAGCCATCGGAACCCTAAACCAGGCCCTGTAACTGTCATTTTATGGCAAGTTGGTTTCGTTAAAAGTTTTTCACCTCTCTCAAATAGCCCATAATATATCTTGATGTCCATATTTGGAGAGTGTTTGAGGTTTCGCTAGAGCGTTGGTGCAGCATCTGGTGGCAACCCAAAAGGCAGTAGCTAACCGAGCAGTGAAGCTCTCACGGGGCCAGTGGGCATCTGCCTCGACCCGCTACACTTCAGCCTCCAGCATCATATATTCATGCGCTGTTCCCCTCGCACCATCTGTGTCCACGCTCACCAGCAGTTCACACACAAGCTTTGGTGACACGCAGGTCGAGCAGAGCAGGGCTGGGGCATGGTCATGATGGAACAGACTGTAGAGCGGTTACGTGGTGCCAACATGCAAGGGAGGGTGAGAGACTGAGGAAAGGGAGCACAGCTGTCTTCCTGTCGCTGCATTCGCCTGGATGGTGATTTAGATTTGCAAGCAGGTGTTCACTTTTGCTTGTTCTGAAGCTTTCTTGCTGCCATCCGGTGTACTGGTAGAATTCAACCACAAGATGGTGTGACTAACACAGTGTTTTAACACTCAACAACTCTTAAACAACTCTTAGCTGACTTCAATTTTAGTTTATGCTGACCCTCCAGGTGTTGTTTTTTTTAGTGTTGTTACATCTCAAGCTTATGTTAAAAAGAGAAAGCAGGTATTTTTTTCCTCTTCATTTCTCTAGACCAGTGCTTTCAGAAGCTTTGACCAGACCCCTATCTTTCCTGTGTCGTGTGCCCCATCCGAGCGACATCGACCCAGAGGCTCACTGGCAGGTGTTGGTCCTCCTGTCGGCCGCAGCTAAGGGAACTTCACTGGGCCTTTGTGCCTGCTTCAGTCTGGCTTTGCTGTCCCGTTGGCAGATGGCATCAAGCTGCGGGCGCCTCTCCCAACTATAATTACCAGCTTCAGCTACAGATGGAGACAAGCAGGCGCGATGGTCCCCATATCCTCTGTGGCCTTCACCAGCCTCCGCAGTCTGCCCTGAAAAGCCTAAACAGGCCTGCTGCTAGGACAAACCAGCACACACTTCACCAACTGCTGAAGTGTCTGAGCTTCCTGCAGATGAAATACTGACTAACTTTAAATGCTGCCATTTTCATCATTGACTTGAACACAGTAGCAAAATATTGGATGGCAGATTCAACTGTGAGCATTTCAGAATAAGTATCAAGTTTCTGTTGCTTTTTGAACACTGAAATACAAGTCACTTCTTTTCTCACATCCAATCATTATAGATTAAAAAGAGATTGCTGTCTGTTGATTGTTGATTGGTGGTGTGTCTCTTGAAAAAGGAGTTGGTCCTCCAGGACTGAGTTTAGATTGAAGCCTCGGACAGACTAGAGTTGAGAGCTGTGAATGCCACCACCTGGGGGTGCGGCAACATAGACCCTGCCAAGCAGGTAGCAGGTTTAAAAAAAATATCAAGCCCTAAACATTAATGGTACAAACCATAACAGGTTTCACCCGAACAAACACTGAAGCCCTAAAAAATAAAATCTAGCTTTGAAACAAGATTTGAATAAACACATGCTTTGACCTCTCCAATCTGTGCTTGGTATTGTCATGTGATGCGCTAGCGCAGGTAAAAATTAAATTTAGCTGAACTTTTGTTGGAGTGGAATCCGCAGTGTCACCTCGTAGACTGGAACGTTACCGGCAAATTAACTTCTTTGTTTAACTGTAGAGAGTTATTAGAACTCTGCACTTTAACTGCTGCCAAAGCACAGCTGAAACTGTAGCACACTGTCGGTCCAAAAAACTCCTCATGTAAGGTAATCTTGGTTTGTTTTTTGATCAGGAGTTGACACAAGAGTGCAACAAGAAGAATCGCAAAGTATTTTATCTTGTATTTAATTTTGAACTGTTAATTATGCTATAATACGTATTTTAAATGTGGACGTTTTCTTCTTTTCAGTTGATGGGATGTGGTCCTCCTGAGTGAGTTGGGGTGCTTGTAGTGTTTCTTGTGGAGGTGGAACAAGGCCAAAGACACGTATCTGTGCAAGTCCAGCACCCTTGCATGGTGGGCGACCGTGTGGAGGAAATGTCATCCACATTGACTTCTGCAAAAATGATCCTTGTCCGAGTGAGTAAATATCTTTCTCATTTGGAAGAAGTATTTGAAGAGAAAATCTGCACACATCAATAATGTTTCTTCACAGTTCATGGTAACTGGGGGCCATGGAATAGCTGGGGGAGTTGAAGCAAAATCTCTGCACAAATACTACAGCTAGTTCAAAATACTGCAGGCCGGCTCCTCACTAGATCAAAAAAAGTTCTGTCACATAACCCTTCTGTAAACCTCCCTTCATTAGATGCCCATCAGCTTTAACTGCCAATCAGCTTTTAAATAATTTTTAAGGTTTTGTTCTTAATTCCTGTATTTTTTCCCCAAAAAACAGTCTAAACCGGGCTGGGCTGTTATAGAAAGTCAGAAACTATTGTTAGTTTAAAAAACATTTCTTGATACAAATACACGTAACTTTACAATCCCTAAGGCAGCAGCATATGGTTGTTTTAGTTCTACCCCATAGAATGATCTACTAGGTATTCCTATTTAACCTTCCCAATTCACACTTGGATTTTGTGATTCTGCTTTGAAGCAACTGCTAAAAAGTATCTCTATATAAACACATCGGTTAATTAACATACAGGCCATTGCATAGTCAGCTACTCCACACTCACAACCCCAGCAGAACTCTGAGATCAGCAGACCAGAGTCTGCTGGTGGCATCCTACAACATGCTTAAATGAAGGGGGATAAAGCATTATTTGCTGTGACACTAAGGTTGTGAAACGCTCTTCCACAAGAGCTGAAAACTGCTGCATTTGTGGACATTTTATTATAAATACCTGAAATCAAATTTTTAGAGTCAGACTTTCCCAGGTTTTTGTCTTTAAAAAGTTTTAACTGAAATTAAATGAAAACAGAGGTAGTTTTTGGCCGTTTTAGATCTTTTTTTTTGTAATTTCCTTATTTTATGTTGGTATTATATATGTGTACTATGATTTGTTTTAGTGTGAATCACTTTGTAAGCTTTCTCCGTGAAAGGGGCTATATAAATAACAGAATTCTCCTGTCTACCGCAATAATTGCATATATTCCTAAACTGGGTGTGACCCATTGACCCTAAATACAATGTTTGAATCGTGTTGTCTAATATTGTGAAGTTAAAGGTTACACAGACTCTTGCTGTGTAGGATGCAAAAGATCCGTCCTTGACAACCAACTGAACTTCACTGATCTCACTGAAACATCTGCCTGGTCCTGCTGCTTCTGCTTGTGTAAGAAGCTTTTTTCATTTCTATGCATCCGAATGACTCTGAAAACTGGCCATCTACAAGTTTTTTTTAAGTCCTTTGCCTATTTTATTCATTTACTTTTAAAACTTGTAATGCTCGATACAGAATCTGAAAGAAGTCCATATTCCTTTCTTCTTGTTTGTATCATCATGGAAGGAAATTTATTTGTATGTAGCATGACGTTATTTAAAGTAAAAGTTCAAAATGTGAATATTCAAGTTATATGGAAGTGTATACACCTTGGGAATGATCTGTGAGCAGATCTAGAAAATCTATCTGGGTGGCTCTTTGAAATGGTTTTGGGTGTTTTGAAAGGCCTGATGTATGTATTTGACTAATTTGCTTTTCTTGGCTCTTACCACAAGCTTCCTTTGGTGGCCAGAATCATTTGAAGATCTTGTTTTTGGCCTTGGCTGAATCCTGTGGATATCAACAGGCCTTGTACCAACCATCTGGGCTTACAGATAGGGATCGTACTATTCTGGTAAATAAAGCATCGTCTTTCTTATGCCTCAAGTACCATTTCTAACCATGGTTAACAAGTTTAGAAGAAATACCTTCTTGAAAATTTCTAATATTGAATAGTCACCCTTTTTTTAATTGATTATCTAGTAACAATTCTTGCAAATATCTCTTTGGTGCTTCTGCGTATATGAGAGAGGGTTTAAAAGTGTGCCTAGGCTAGCAGGAGTTGGGTTAGTTCTCATGCCCAGCTGGCTCCTCTCTGAATCAGACGTGGCTCTGCAGTAACAGATGGGTACTCGGGGGAAACCGAGAGAAGTGCGCCTCACATCTGAGACGCTTGGTGCTCTAGATCCACCACCACTCTCAAGATTGCCCCCTAGTCCTATTGGAAATCCATAGTTTAAAAGTCTGTTAACTTCTTTAATTAATACGATATGACTTTACTAACTGAAAAGTTGCATCAGCACTTTGGGAGATATCTAAAAGGAGGAGTGAATGTTTGGTTGCGCTGATATTTGTTATTCTGCATCTACAGATACCGTGCTTGAGCAGTTAAACAACATTATTATAAAAAAAACAAAAGTTTGTCTTTTGGCACTAGATTAAAGAAATACTATCTTTCATTAAAAAAAGAAAAAAAATGTATTTAGTGCTACTTTCATCCAGTGCAACACAAGAATAATAGGTATTATGGTGTTCTTTTCATTTAACTTGTTCATGTAGGTTCTTTTTAGCATCCTCTGACAATTTGGTCACTTGCATTAAATTTTATTAAACATGGTATATTTTTGAGAATTCTAGAGAATTCTGAGAATTAAAGTTGTTTTTATAGCTATGCTATATTATGAGAGAAATCATAGGGAGAAGTTTAAGTTCCATAATTGAATTTTAAAAATCGACTTTTATTTTTAAGATTTTCTTCAAGAATCATTAATAAACTATCAAATTCTGTATAAAACGATTTTTGAAAAATCCAGTTGTAAGCAAAGTTGAAGACGCACTAAATTGCGTATAATTAATATCAAGGAATCTCTAGCCTATAAATGCCAACAATTGGTTACTCTCCTGGAAACTTTGGTTTCAGGTCATTTGCACTGGTTTAAAGTGTCTGTGTCTAGCACACCTAAAGGTTAAAAATGAAGTCCAACTTAGCTGAACCCTTGAGAATAGTTTTCCTTTTCATTTGTTGTTGCACCACAACATTAGCATTACTTGATGAAGAATCTGAGAATTTTGCATGTTTTTTTCACAAACCTTATTTACAGTATGTCGCAATCAATGTGTATATTACTGTGGATTTAATTCACTTATGAAATATTAATCTTTTCATACCATTAGCTTGCAAAGGCTTAACTAGGCACAACTGAACAATAGTTTTCCAGATTTATTAACACACAGTATTAACCAAGATTTGATGTTATGTATTTTTCTCTCCAGGGGAAGCTTAAACACCAATAATTTCTTGTATATTTTTATTGGTAGCAAAAGTTACAAGAGTATATTGTAAATATTTGAAACTTGTACAAAATACAAGTCTTATTAATAATTATTTCTTCATATTCAGTATTTATCAGAACAGATTGTGAGGATAGCATGTGTAAAACAGGTGACTATTTCCTAAATCCATTAATCAATTTGGGAGGAAAAACTCATTTAGAGGAATAAACACTAATACTTTCTAGTCACATGATGCTGGCAATATGACCATAGGTGACTTCAAGCTATGCAGCTTGTATCCACACTAACAGAAGTAGTGAAAACTACAATGTAGGACCCTGGTTTGAATTAGGGGCTGGACATGTTTTTGAATGGGCACCACAACCCTGGCCTTGGTGTAACTTTTTTTTGTGCATCCTGTCCATCAAACTCGCCTCTCAGTGAGGTAGTATTGCTGGGATGACCATGGCTAATGGGGGCTGAGGTAGGTCAGGTCAGTTTGGAGATGGAAATGAGTGGAAGAGAGCTAGAGGTGACCTTCTTACTGTACCGTTTTAGCCTGTCCTGGCCGGTGCGGTAGAAGGGATGCATCCGTAGGGAAAGTCAGACAGATGCTGTTTCTCTAACTCTCTCTCCCTCTTTTCTGCCCTGTGGGTGAGACAGAGTGCAGTCTGGCCCATACAGCTGGCATTCGCACCATCAGGAGCCTGCTTCTCCTTCATGACCTACACACGAAACTTCACTTTTGCACCAACCTGACCAGGTGCATCTTTAAAACCCAGTTAAAGTGATGATATTTCTCAAGTACTCTTGATATTGACCTCAATGTCAATTTCCACCATCAACAAAGATCCATGATTCAGAAACAAGTGCTGTTTAGTTAAATGGCTTTGACACTGTTATGTAAATGTAAGTTAAAGCTCAAGGATGAATGAACATACAGAGAGTCAGTATTGAAATCTGTTTGTGTGTGTGAGTTGATGATGAGTGATTGAGTGAATGTAGAGAGGGCCAAAAGGGAGGGGAGGCTTCATACCAGCTGCTAAACATGACATTTCCTGGCTGGGCCTTCGGTCCCCAGCAGGGCCGACATCTGTGTGCTTGCCTTTCATCCCCCTCTGCTCCTCAGGCAAGATGGCTGAACTACCTGCAACAGGGCACAGGCCCCTGAGACAGGCAGCACTCTCTACTGCAGCCAGCCTGAGCCTGTCCCAGCTGGGCTCCTGTTGCCCAGGGCCTTGAGCCCAGGCACCCAGCTGCAGAGGCTACCCTTCCCATGGCCCTGTCTGATCCTTCGCCTGCAGTCCCTCTATACACACACCAGCCACCTCCAGCCCTTGGAGGACAGATCATGCTGGCTTCACACCTCTGAGCTGCTCTCACTGGAATTAGTTTGTTTTTGTCTTGGGGAGCCATGTTTGTGCATGACTTGTTAAATTCCTGTAAATGCGATGATTTTGCTGTCACAGGGCTCGGATTTATTTGTTGCAGGGGGTTTTTGACTGTCACTAGCCTCAAATTAACAGGAGCTATAGCATTGTAGTCAAGAACAGCAGTCATAGCTTTTTTGGTTAAGAAAGTATTGATTTTTTCTTTTATGATTTGTAATTTGCCATAATTTCAAACAAGAGGTGAGTTGAGACAGATGCATCTTCTTATGTGTGCAGTTGATTTTAAAGGTCACAAAGAACCTGCTCACTCTGACTTACTTTGGGCATGCCATCTTTTAATTTTTTTCCACTTTATTTTTTCTCTTGGCTAATCAAAGGGGTGTCAACCATGGCATCTTATCTGTGCTGTAATTTTTTCAAGCTGTCATGAACAACTACAAAAACAAGAATTTCAAGAACTCAATGTTTTTGTCATTGCAGTGATTTGTTTTACGTAAACCACTTGCAACTCATTTAACGTGAGACGTACTACTCTCTTCTCCTCAATGAGTTCTCTTCACAGTGCTCTTGTTTGTTTCTGAGGAAATATATTTAAACAATTTTTAGGTGGTTTTATTAACTTTTAGTCATCATACTATCATCAAGATATTTTTATGAATAAAAGGTGCTGCACAGCTTCACCTATCATGATTTAAAAACAAAATTATTTATCCAATATAATCTCATGTTCATAGGAAAGACACAAGATTGCTTCCAAAGGTAATTATTTTCACTTGCACATTTGTGAATAATACATTTACAGAAGTCTTGATCTTCAAGATGTCCCTACTGACACAACCTAGTGTCTTCTGGTCAATCCATGCTGAAGGGTGCATCCGTCTCCTCTAGTCGAACATTTATAGATTTCAATCAAACAACATTCTTGTTTTCAGTTTTAACCCTCTTCTAGCACCATCCTGTGAGGTGGAATTTCTAGCTACTCCTAAATTCCTTCATGGACGACTCCTTGATCTTGTGTGCTCAGAGAAGCAACTAAACCATAATCCTTTTGTCTAAAATACTTAAAAGAAAGACATGCATACAGGTAAAAACAACAGAAATTGAACTACTATGAAAACACACTAATTTAATTTAAGACAATTAATATATAAAGATTAAATAAAATTATGGCGTATTAGTTAAATTAACCAAACACACCCCAGTTTAACATTTAAGCATGCTGGACAATTTTATAACTGTGAAAATGAACTGAAACCTTCAAACTTATATATTCTGTCTTCATTTGCATTTGCAGGCAGTTTCTTTGAAGGATTTAGTGCACCTTTAAGTCATCAGCACATTTTTAATGGGAATATTCAGATACACTTCTCTTGGGTTAACGATATTCTTTTCTGTACTCTGTCATTTATTAATTTCCATAAGTGCATTTGGCTTGACTGCAATATAGTGACTTCACTGTGAAAGCAATGCAGTATTTGGCAGAGAACTTCATGTCATTACTGTGAATAAATTGTGCTAGACTCCAAACCACGAGCTGTAACCCTGTCTCCATGTAAGGCAAACCCACAACCTGGACACGGCAGGCACCTAGCCAAACACTTTTATGAGAAAAGAGGACTTATTTGTGCACTACACTAATTGAAGCATATTAGAGGCTGAGGCAAAGATTATTTGTCTTAGCTGTCCTCTGAAAATTGTCTAGTAAATATTTTTAAAATAGACAAGGAATTGTTTGATTAATTTTCAAATTCCTCTCTGAGAATCTTCCAGTATATTTGGTTCCGTATGTATACCAAAGCTTGGCATACAGTGTTGATGAATGAGTACATGAGCCAGGGTTTCTGCATCTGATGTTGAGAAATGTATGGGAAAATTTCTCACGTGGTGGAAAGCAATGTTAGATAGTGAAAGGATGTGAGGATGTTACATTGGGTTTAACTGAAACGGAAGGAAAGGCTGTCTTAGGTGTACAGCTAAACCAAGTTACTGTTCATCCAGGAGTGTATTTGTGAGATACAAAACGAAATTTTAAAGCAATATGTAAGCAGCCAATCTACAGAATTCTGAAAGGGAATGTGGGAACATATGAAACACTATGCAGCAGCAGCCAATGAAACTTGAACATTGACCCAGTGAAGGTGTTGTTCAATGTTACAGGAGCACTATTAGCTTGGCTGTTTGCATGTTATCCTCTATCTGCCCTTTCGGTTGGCCTGCCAGTTACACGCACTCATGCAAAATACTGTTGGGGCTCATCGTGCAGCTGTACTGCTCTGGGCTTCTGTGTATGAACATCCTCAAACACACATGTTGTAAAATATTCAAATGCTAAGTCTTTGACACTGGGTGTTAACTCTGGATTGCTACAAAAGAGTTATTCTTGTGTTGCCAGTCCAACAGACACCTGTTCAATAATGGGAGGCGCATAGAATTGTTTGTCTTGCAAATTACTCGCATTAGAGGCACAGCTGTGTTCTATGGTATATCTAGTCACAGATCTAAACTAATACTGTAGCTCATCGTAAATAGTCTAAGCTTCTAAAAGATTAATTTTTGAGGGTAACACTTGGCAATAAGGCAATTTGAATCATCAATAGCATCATTTAACCATGAATTTATTAATTTTTATTTAGTTTTAATAAAGAGTTAACATTTTTAATCATGAACTTTAAACCTGCACGAGTCATGAATTATTACGTCAACTACTGCCTTACCTAATTACTCATTGAATGCGTTAATAAGTAATAACTACATATACCATATATCATAAAAACTCACAAATCTGTCAGAGTCGATAAGTAAGAATTAAAAACAATAAATAGTTGTCATCACAGGTACTGTAAAGAAAAAGAATGGCCAAAAGCTCTAAAACCCTTGGAAGCTCTGAGACTGACCTTTTGCTTCTGATGGAAAGTCATCAAACCTACCAATTTCTATATAAATACACTAAAATAAACTAAATTTTTATGTCCTGGGAAATGCATCTTTTGAAACTGTTTGCGTTATGTATATTGAAATTGTGCTGATATAATGAAGAAAATCCATAAAATAACCAACAATGTATTTTTCCTTGTCCAGCCATAGCTAAAACAACAAACAAAGTGCATTGTAATTCACCCATCAATCATTAGGTTTGGTCAGTCAGCTTTACTACATCATTAGCTGCTCGGTAGCAGAACAGCTAGGAATTGATTGCATTTTACATTTACTTAATGTTCAAAAATGGCTTGCTGTACTTCAACCACTCTGGACATAGTTATGTGGATGAAACATTTGAACACACTTATGCAAAACTACTTCTAAAAGTTGATTTTGCATCAGACTTCTAGCCAGATAAGCCTGAGTTTAACACTGATGGAACTGCGTTTAACCGAATAATATGAACAATAAAAAGTGACCATACTTTCTTTAAATACAACACTAGTATTCATAAATCTGGCCTTTTATAAATCTAGATATTAAGTACCGGTAAATATACATTGATATTTATTAAACTAAATTGTTATTTGTGTAAAAACAAAACTAATCCATTATTAAGTATTCCAGTGGGGATGTCCTGTGATCGTAGAAATGGAAACTTGTGTATTCTTTTGTTGTTGTTGTTGCTAAGAATGAATTACAGATAGATTGAAGGTAAAGTATCACAGAAGCAGCTTTCACTATAATGAATCAGGAGCGATTTGTGACCTCAACACTTGTTCAGGAGGAAGGCCATTACTCATCTGTGAAATTTAGAGTCGAAGAACCTCTTCTGCTTGGGATGAATCTGCTGATGCCAGCACTTGATGTGCCAGCTACCTGATTAGAAAAGTGCGCCTACCAAATGCTTACCAACATACTGCAATCTGTTGATAATGCAAGAAGTTGACGACTGGGATGAGACAATAAACAAAGTACATCTAATGATTAAGTAGTTTAGTGCTATAGATAAACTTTAACTCAACTAATACATAACCACTTGTTCTGTGCTCACAAAAGAAAATATTGTACCACAACAAACAAGTTCAATCATGTGTTATAATCATATGTTAATAGTTTGTTTTGCATAGCACTAAAACATCAGAAAACATTTGCCTGAAGTAGATGCTCTGAAAAGGAATTCCCAGTCTAGAAGTAATTACTCTGGCATGATTTGAACCGTATTAAAGTTGGTAAATATTTTTTCCACTGAAGCACTAGCTAAATTGTAAGTCTGTTTAAATGATTAGCTCTGGGGGGAAAGCAGTGTTTACACAGAGATATGGAACGAGCCCTCTAGAGAAAAGATTCTTTTATGAATTAAGAAAAGTCTAAAATGTTCTACTAGTACACTTTAAAAATCACTCTTTGGCATCACAGGATTTGTAATCCAAACCAGCCATTTCCTCTCTTTGTTCTTTCCCCTTCAGACACTGATAAGAGCCGGTTGCAGTCTGAAACGAGGCGCACTTCGACATCCAATTCTGAGGAATGTGTGAGACAGTGTGCGAATGATAAGCAGACTGCGGATGAGAGTTTATCAGCTCTTGAGGGAGGAAAAGATTTCGAAGACAGTGAGGTGGGACATTCCTATTGTTTAGTGTTGATAATTGATAATGTCACTCGCTAACATCGAACATACGTGTCGTAACACTAACACCACTATAAGCGGGTGGTCGAAGTTGAACCAACAAAGTCAGTGCTGGGGACCTCCCTCCTTGTGCTCAGTGGCAGATTAGATTATCTGTCTCAATGCTGCCTTCTGCACGCATTCGCGGATGTCCTTGCCTAGGGAAATGAACACACCATTCCAGGGTGGAGACCAAATCATCCTGGAAATAAAAACAGATTTCAGATAAGCGCGCTGTCCATCTTTGGGGTCAGCTGTTAGAATCTGTTGAGCTGTTGTTATGCTCACTTTTATGATCAGCTGACACAAAACATTGTGATAGATTATACTATCTAATGATACTTTGTCATTAAAAGCATTTTTGCTGGTGTTTATAATTAAAGTAAGATGGTTGCTACTCCACTGCGATTGTAGCAAATCTGAGCAATTTCCTCAACAGGACATTAAGTTTTTACAGCTAACTTTGCTTTTAAGTTAATTTATTTCATCATGTTTTCAATGCCCTAACCTCTGCAGTGTTTGATTTAATGTCTTTAAAATAGTGTTATGGTTTATTTGATTTTATGCTGAAATTACGTATGAAATTATGCCTATTTATTATAATAGTTAATGCATAACTTATTGTAGGACTAACAAGTAATGTTTTACCTAATAATTAGTGGTGCCTAATAATTCTGGGGTAACAAGGACTACCAACTAGGAAGATATGCTTAATTATTCAGTAACTAATGTCATTGTAACTACTGAGGTTTAGTTATTGATTTTAGCCATATCTTCAAATTATCACCATTAAAGGAGACCTACAATGAAAAGTCAAAACTTTCCTGCTGTTTGGACAGAAGGGTTTTATTTTAATCACAACAAATGCTTTATACATAAATGTGTGTTAAACTCACAAAGAATACCGCCAAATACTGTTAGACCCTCTAATTAATTAATAAACACAAAAGACCACCAGTTTGCTGGTGAGTATCCCGGCTTCAAAGGTCTGAAATTAGTTTGGGGATGTAAACAAGTACAAAGCTGTGCTTATTTACTCCCATCACTGACTGAGTGGCTAACTGTTATTTATGGAGTGTTTATTGTTATTTATGCACTGGAAGAGCTACCAAAGTGTGTTTGTTTGCTCAAGCCATTTTGCTCCAGACAGTTTTTGAACGATGGTCAGTGCAAAACAGAGTTTACAATGAAGTTGAGACTGAAACTTGGATATGTCGGGATGCAGCCCCAACTCTCCAGAACAAGTATTGACTTTGGCAAACTTTTTGGTGCCAATATTATTGAAAACTCTTGTATGTTTATAATTTAAGGATCATTCTGCAGTGCATTCCTCATGAAGAAAAAATATATGTACTATATTTTTACTGCGTATTGTTATTATATCGTTCACGCTAGCTTCTTCATACAAAGATGTTTCCTGAGAACTATGAGGTCATTTTAATTATTGCATTCACAAGTGTTACCTTACAAAGCCTCTCAGAATCTTCGATCGTTAGAAGTTTGTAGTTCTTTATCCTAAAGCTGAACTATTAGATAGTTACTGGAAATTTTTGTGGAGTAAGGGTTAAATGAAATAATTACTTTGTTAATAATAATTGATTAGTCATATCTTCTAAACAGTTAGTAATTATTAACTAGTCTTATACAGTAGGATTAATGACTAAAACTGTTATTATTAGTGGTAGTTACTGTTATTATGGTAGTTATTTATAGTTAATGGTAGTTACCATGGCATTAGTAATAGCCTCAGTGGTCACACCATGAAATGTTGGATATACCTCTTATGGGTGTGATACATTTTTGTGCCAGCGCTTCAATAATCTTGAAGTCGTTGAATTTTTCTGGATTTCTGAGTTGAACCATATGATCGAAACAGCCCTATCGTGTTTACTGAGAATGACCCATCATAAAAAGAAGCTAGAAATTGGATAAGATCTTATTTCATGTTGGTCAATTTTTGTGTAAGGTTATTTCCTCGCCAGCAAACATGGTGCTTATGTGGAAAGCTGCCAAACACACCAAACCTTCCCTAGCTTCATGAGACTACCGTGGCATTAGATACTGAAAATTAATGATAACTCCCTAGTAGAAAACCATAATTTCTACAGAATTTTTAGAAAGATACCAATTGATTTCGCAGTAACTCCCTCCTTGTAATGTGTTTTTTTAGGAACAGTATTTTAAAATTTTATCAATCACACTTATGATGCTGTACTGTAAAATGGGAGAAATGTCTACATTTTGGGACTTTGAGTGGAGAGTAAAAGAATGTTCAGCTCAGATGAAGCAGAGAGCTGGTACTAATTTTGACACAGTTATTTGTTGTCCTGATAGGTGCAGCCTTAAATGTTAAAACAATGATTCATAATTAATTTTTTGTTCAGTCAGTTGCTTGATTTTCAACTTCCCTTCTCTATGACCGTAAAGATTTGTCAAAGAGATGCCACATATCTGAGAATTTGACATTAACTCTGCATCTGCCTCTTCTTAATAATCTCGTGTTGGTACTCCACTGACAGCTTGGTTTATGATTTCATTTACACCCAGTTGAAGATTTCGATGTGAAGGCTTATCCCTGGAATGTTGCACTAATCTAATTAATCTCATTGGTCTGTGAATAGTGTGAAGGGTGGGATCAGAGAGTGCTTAAGAACCATGCAGAGTACAGCCTTCAAAACCGCTAGAGTTACAATTCAAGGTTGGTGCCCATCTGTTAGATGACCTCTGCTGTAAATGTGGAGGAGAACAAAGGTGTGTGAATGTGTGTGTGCAAAGGCCAAGAGCTGAAGGGTGTATCGGTGAGTGGAGCAGTTTAAAACATGTTCTTGTTTCAGGCTATCACCATCTTTTCAGCCTACAGTTGAACAGGTGTTACTCTCAGGTGTGAGGTCAGACATTAAGGTGAGTGTAATCAGACATTTCAGCTCCACAGAAAGCACTTACATTAAACCAAGCACTGTCTGAGGTCAGTTATTAAAGTTTCTCTGTGAAGCACCAGCCAAGGCACTTTTCTTCTCACTAAGTTCACTATACAGGTATTCACTCTGAGAAATAAAAAGTTGTTTTAAAATGGTATTGTTTAACATGTTACACAATGTGTATGGACTGTGGGGAAAGTAAAGAATAAAAGGAACAAAAAAACTAGAGTAGTCTTGCACATTATTTACAGTGGGATCAGCCATAATACTGAAGTTATTAAAACAAATAAATTATTAGATTTATAAATCTGCTGTGGAAGTTTCAGCACGAGCTGCAGCTAAACTTGAGAACCATACTACAATATTTTATGGGTCCGATTCCCTATAATTTAAAATTTCAGTCTCATGAAGCACCCCTGCCAAGCAGTAAAATTAAGATTTGAACTCCACTATAAGCTTTAGAGAATAAAAAGTTCTACTGTATGACTGTGCTGTACGCCGTATGACTTCAAGCAAGAACGTAGAGATCAACCTTTCTTGATTCTACCTGTACCTCAGGACTAATTCTCAATTAGTTATAATGACATGAACAGAGAGTTGATCATACATTCTTATGGCTGTACTCTACACTGGTAAAGAATGGCTGATGAACTTTTTTGAACTCTTAATATTACACATATCCTTTATTTATATGTATATTTTCCCCCATTCTCCCCCTTTAGCAAGGCTTTATATTAAAAGTAGAATGTTGTTTTGGAAATGACAATTCGATCCTCTATATCTGAGGAGATTAGCCAAATCTTAGATTTTTTTGTCTGTTATTATGGTCTTAATTGTTGTGAATTCACTGGAAGTGGTGTCATATAATTGCCAATTGGTCCCAGCTGTTGATGCTTTATCAGAGATCTAGTAGTATGGCATCAGCACCATGGTTTGATTTTAAGTGTAGTGCAAACATGTAGTTAATAGAATTATGGTCTATCCTAAAAATAAATGAATACAGTTTGGCCTGTTGAGGCTGGTTTTAAAAAAATTCCTTTTGAAAGCTTTGAAATTGAAAACCTCCTATCTGTTTTTTTTCTGGTATTAACATCACATTTCTAACTTCAACTGACTGTCCAAATTTCCAGTACACTTACAAATTCTTCAATTTCTTAATTTAGTTTTGGTGGTCTGAAAATGTTCCAAGTTCTTCACATTTTCCCAAAGTCAGCACTTACTCGGGGTATGATTACTACTAATTCATATAGTTGTTCTTGAAAGTTCCCCTCACCTCAACAAAGGACAGAGCAGGTGATCCCAGAACTTAAGACTGATGAACAGCTCAGACTCGCGGTGGACACACTGGTGAGTGGAAGACAGGACAGATAAATTAGGTCAAGCCATTGTGGTGAGCAGCCAGCAAGAGTGACAGCTCCATTACCCAGAGGTGGGCAGATGCCCGCAGCATGCAGCTGGGGCAGTGGGGTGGGAGGGGGGGTTGTGCTGTGAGATTGGGGTAGGGTAAGCAGGTGTTCTCCCTGTGGGCAATGCCCTCCCCATCCGCATCCAGCAGCAGCACCCCCCAGCCAGGCACTCTCCCTATGACATCCACATATGGGCTCCCCACCTGGACACTCAACCTACCACACTCAGCTGAGCACTGGGGAGAAAACTTCATGACCCAGGCGAGCGCTTGCACTGTTTGCTGTTCAAAGATGATCTGTGTGTGCAGCTGTGGAGGCTATTGGAACACGGTCATGTAGCAATTTAGGAATCAAGTCTGTTTGTATGGTTATAAAGTCACTCTCATTTGGTTGGAGTGTGAGCAGGGTGCCTTAACGCAACAAGTTTGTTTAAAGCACCTTCAAGTAGTGAAACTTGGTTGGTTATGATGAATTGGTAAAACGGCATGAAGCAGAGCCCAGTCTCGTTCTGTTTGTGAATTATGTCAGATGATATTTGACTTAAACCCTGGTTTAGTAGGACATACTTATTTACTGCACATTTGGAGGTCAGCACTAGTTTTTGGTATAGAAATAGACTAAAATGGCACTGTTCAATACGTCTTCCATGATCAAAGGCACACATGGATTAGCTGCCTCCTGCATTCTTTGCTTACACTCAGGTGATACCTCTCCTCGAAAGTGTGAAAGTATATTTCAACATGAGTCTTTTTGAGCAAACCATTCACTCTCTTTCCTCCCAAGAAAAAGTGTATGTATTTCGAGAGCATGACTACCTGAAGCAGTTTTGAGGTCAGTTCAGAAGTAATAACTAAAGCTCTTCTTCCACAATCCTTCTGATTCTCCCAGCTTTGATGTTTCGGCACAGTTGTGGTGCGTAGAGCAAACAGCACCTGTCCTGTGAAGTCATGCCTGAGGCATCTCTCAGACTCCAACGAAAAAAGCATGTAAAGGAGCATCTGCACTGACAGCTTCTGATCTGACGTGCAGAGATGATCAGAAGTCATTTTAAGAACTTTGAATATGGCATTTTGTTTGGTACAATAATTACGTGTAGTTCAACATCCAAAAACCGTGTGCATGGTGTGAAAGATTTCTTGCATTTGTGTATTTTGGTTTAAAAGGTTTTGGACCGTATACTGGATAGACTGAAACTAGAATGATTAACAACCAGCTTACAAAAAAGTGGTTTTATTAAAACCTTCCTTTAATATGCATGTGTTTTTGCTTGTTTTGTGTTTTTGTTTTTTTACAAGTGCATTCTGGGTTTTTTGCCTTTAGCCGTCTTCATCTTTCTATAGCATCACCAATTAATTATTTTTAAATACACATTTTGATATATTTTAATTTAGTTGCTCAAAATTGTCACTGTAACATATAATTGGAAACCAGTCAAAATGTCTTAATTATCTAACCTTACTGTGAAAACACACCTCAGAGTTATTTTTTTACCCAATCATGGTCATTTTAAGTAGTCTGTGAAAACATTGTTGATCACAATATGGTGCAAAGACAGCACCAGTGTAAGGGCAGATGTGGTCAAAGTTTTTTTAGACATCAACTCTACAAAAAAAACATTTAAATCTGAAGTATTCAAAAGGTGCTTAATATCAGCAACCCAAAAACTAAAGCATGTTTTAAATTTTAATTTGAAATTACTAAAAAAAACACATGTAAATATTGTGTACCAGATAGTAAAACAGCTACTGTTGTGTGTACTGGTCAATAGTAAAAGATTTGGTGGGGAATTGAGAAACAATTTACTAGCATGTAGCAGGTTTGAGTCCCTTTTATTTTTTGTTATTGATACTAAAAGCAGCAATTTAAATTTTGAGCACCTTAAAAATGTCACAATTACATGCTTAAAATTTATGTTTTTTTTCTAAAGGTTTTATCAGTGGAAAATTTGGAAAAGAAACCGTTTTCATAACTGAAAAAACACAAACTATATCATACCCCAGATCTATATTTTAAAAGGGCACGTTTTAGAATAAACACTGTGAAATTACATTTGAGTTACGTTAAGTTACGTTTGAGTCTTTATATGATAAAGTAACAACAAAATAAACGTTATACAACTTCACTTCATAAATAAAGTATACTAAGTACACATTTAAAAAGTCTAAATGAATTCTAGAAAGTTGAATGTTTATACATTTAGCAAATGATTAGTCCTAAAATTGCATTCTTCAACTATATACATGAATACACTTAAATTATAACGATGAATATTGTAGCTTCAAGTACACAAAGATAGTTACATTTACGGACACATAGTCCATTTATTTTGCTCCTAGGCTCTTAGTCACCATGTTGTACTTTACAGTTCATCCAAATCCAGATGACAGTGATTGATTATTATTTTCTACCTTCACAAGCAAAATGCAGGGCCTTGCTGTAAAATGATATATGGGAAATGAATGTTTCTCAGAATACACATCGCCTGAATATTGGCATGACTTCAGGAGCACTCTGGATTGAGAAAATATGTTCTTCTACTCAAATTCCACAAAACAGCTGAGAAAAGAACATTAGCCTGAAACTCTAGTCTCTTTGGCCTTGTACTTGAGGAATGGGCAGAGTGAGAGTCAGAAAGGCTAGCTCTCCATTCTGTGTGATGCTCCGAGGGATGCCATTCAGTCATGTAAAGTTAGACACATTCCTTCGTGTTTGCACCGCTGATGGTCTCAGGAGGAACAGGTCAGAAAACATTCAGCACTAGGTTACGATACCAGTGCACATCATGATGTCTAACAGACTCACTGAACATCTCTTCCACCTCTGTGTGTTTCTTTCTTCAATGTGTAAAACACAGAGATATATTCACAGTAGTGAATCACTGGATACAGGCTTAGTCTCAGCTAGAGGTGACCCAGGGGCTTGACAGCAGCTGATCCTGCTTTGTGAGGATTGTAGTTTGTCATTAACCTGAATGTTTGTTCTTTGTTTTGATTTAGCATTATAGGCTAATTTTCTTAACCAGTGTACAGTTACTGAAGTGCAAAGGATATAGCACTATCTATTCCAGGGATCACCAAAAACTATCCTGGAGGTCCAGAACCCTGCACATTTTCCTGCTCTAGCAGGCATACTATTCTAGCATCAGAAAGTAACTAATTTAATCTTAGTGCAATCAGTGTGTTTCATGTGGGTTGAACCAAAAATCTGCATGGCTGTGGATCTATACGACCAGATTTGGTGATTTCCCTAATTTTGGAGTTACTTTAGAGGGGAGAGCCTGAGAAAGCCAAGGTACCATACACAGCTCCAGATACTGTCTGATGTCAATGATTCAAGAATTTTGAACAGATAGAAAAATAACATTACCTAAGTCATTTCATTAACATTCATTGGTGGGCACACAGCTTTAATGAATGAGCACATTTTGTTTAAAGTGAATCTCTTGAAATGCAAACTATTAGACAAAAAATTGGCATTGGATAATAACCATTTTATGTCTAGAGAGTGAAATGTTAAAAACATCAGAGTCTTGTTTACGCAGATTTAGGTTGTTCCATCATTCATTACCTACAGGTGGCAGCACCAACATTTGTGAAGTCAGAGCAAGTTACTTTAGACGTCAACTCTAGTAATGTGGAAGAGAGCTCCTTTATAATTAGATTTCCATTAGCTCTTCATGTTTATACCATCAGAAATTGTATTGTTGATTTAATTATTAGTTTTCTTTTAAGAATCTCATTTTATCCATTAAGGAAACCATTGCCCAAAAATAATCATTACAATATTTAGATAAGGCATTTATATGTTCCGGTGATATTTACCTGAAGATACTTTTTGAAATACAAGTTTCTCACCTTTAAAAAAATAAATAAAAGATCTGGCCAAGCCAAGCCTATTTGGCTCCCTCGAAGACCGTCACAAAAGTGTCAATAGCACCAAAGGGCATAAAATGGTGTTTGCATGATGATACTGAACTTGACCTCTTTACAACACTATCTGGAGGTTTTTTTTTAAGACTCAGTTATGCTAAATATTATGTTTGGAATAACAACCAAACAGTACAGAAAATCTGTTAGGGGGCCTGCTACACTGTAGTAGGCTTAAAAAAATTCCGATGTATATAGAATTTACAGTGGCTTTATGATGGGCTAGATTTGTTGCATTCGGTAGATATTTTACTGTGAAAACTTTGGTGCTTTTAGGGTGTATTCACCAATTTTCTTAGAAAGAACCAAAATACAGCCCTAGTCCTATAGCATATTACCCCCACCTTCACAGGCAACAGTCTAGATTTCTAAAGCACAAATACTTTATTATGTCTGTAATGCCCACTAAATACTTCAATATTGTAATGGTATATGACTGGTAGGGATACAATAAAACAACACTTCAACCGCCGAGTGAATACTGGGCATTCATATTTTACAATGCATATTTTCCATGTTTGACGTCAAGCAATGGTCTAGGGGTTTTGTCAGCTTTTCTTTTGGTCAAGACCCACCCTTAGGCTGTTTGACTGACATGACAAACTACCAATCCCATGTTGTTTCGCATAGCTTCATGTTTCAAAACACGCGATGTTGTTGATTGTACGCATGCAGCACTCGCTACTCCTGGAAATCCAGATACATTTAACCATTCCATACCAAATTCATTAGACTTTTGGCATGATGTTTGAGGCTGAGACTAACATCAAGGTAGCCAATCAAACACAAGCTTTTCATGATCAAACATCCATGAATGTCTGCAGAAAGATCTGCTTGCAATAGTCTATATAAACAAAACAATTATTCAAGCAAGTAATAAGCACAGGATCTGTTATTTGCTTCTAACACAACATTGTTAATTTGTCACTTTCTCAATAAGCTACAAAACATTCATGAAATAATTCTGTGCTGGTGGTCTCTGTTAAATATTCTTGTGGAGATTTTTCAGAATAACAAAAACTATTGTTTTAATTAATTTATAAACTGAAGCGAGCTCATGTTCCTTCCCTTCATCACTCTTCATTGGCTCCCCATTGCAGCTTGTGTTAAATTCAAATTGCTGATGCTGGTGTACAAAACCACCTCCAAATCAGCCCCTGTTTACCTCCACAAGCTCAAACACTCCTACATGCCCTCCAGAAGCCTGCGCTCAGAGAACGAACAGCGTTCTGTGGTTTTGTCCCACAAAGGCAGAAAATCTCTTAACAGAACTTTCTCTCTCACTGTCCCTGGCTGGTGGAACAAACTCCCGGATCCAACCAGAAAAACAGCAACAATAACAGCCTTCAATAAGCAAATGAAAACTCTACTCTTCAGGGAACACTTATATAAAGAAATAAATCCTTTTTTCCTCTTTACAGAGTTGGACTCTGACTGTGTAACAAATTGCATATTGTCTCTCCACTACTGTATATGTAATATCCTAGCTGATTATTAGCTAGTGTTACAAGTTAGAAAATCTTTATGTATGAAACATTTTAATTAATGTTTTTTGCTGACCATGTATGTGTAACCTACATAATACAATAACTGTTGTTATTATAATGTAATTAGTTTTTTGTGTAAAACTATCTTTAAATATAATTTTGTGGTAGATATATTATGTCATTTGAATAGATATATTATGTAGGTAAAATAATTTCCCAGATTTGGCAGCCTGCGGAGGAAAATGTTATTTATTTTTATATCCAAAACATGACCTGTGTGAATCGGGCTTTTTAAAATGCTCCCCCACATCAGTAACAGATTTTTTTTTCTCACGAGGTTATTTGTACATTTAATTAGAAGGGTTTTGTGCGATTTCCGGACTTTAAACTTGATTCTCATCTTAATAATCGCTTTGTGTTTTTCAGCTAGTGCGCGCTCTCTTCAGCTTCCAGTGGTTGTGATGATGAGCTGCTGGTCACGTGCCGCACATTCGCGCAATGTTGATACCCAGCTTCACCGTGTGACGTCATCCACGTCATCCAATCACAGGCACTCTTTATACCTTACATGAAACCTAGTGCAGTAGCTTTATAAAACCCCGGTGAAAACAAGATTCATCCACGCAGTCCGATCTGAGGACGAGTCGAATGCCTTGAAAGCCAACACAGCATCGGAATCCACTATGAAGGCGATGAGTCCGGTGAGGTCCATCAGGAAATCCGCCGCGTGTTTTTCGGAGCATAACCTCGGCATCTCCCGGAGCAAGAGCACCTCGGACGACCCGCTGAGTCTCCTCTACAACATGAACGACTGCTACAGCCGACTGAAGGACCTAGTGCCGAGTTTACCGAGGAACCAGAGCGTGAGTAAGATGGAGATCCTGCAGCATGTGATCGATTACATCCTGGACCTGCAGACCGCGCTGGAGCAGAGCCCGCAGCAGAGCCCGCAGAGGAAGCCCCTCCGAGCGGAGGCAGAGAGCCGCAGCAACACCTCCTTCCAGGTGAGAGCCTTGTGTTGAAGTCAGTCTGGTTTTGCCAAAAACACGTTAGTACATTAGAAGAGATATTATTGCTCAGTGTTTAAGCTAGTGCTAGCCGAGGCGCTAAACGCCAGCTGTTGGTAATTACGTTAAGGTCCACACTTCTTAATGGAGAAAAACTAAGTGATCTATTTTTAGAAATGGCCTTAAAAACTGGTGAAAAATAAAAACGCTAAACATCTGCCTGACTACCATGAGAAGATGGATATTTTTCACAACTCAAGAGCCCCTTTGAAACCGTGTATATTCCTGTCTTCTTTTTTATTTTAATCATTCATTTCATTTTTTTGTTGTATTGTATTACCTTTTGATTTGTGTGTGTTCTCATTTCACATTTTACTGTTCAAGTATATGCTTCAATGTTTGTACATTGAAAAGTTATGTTTAATAAAAAAACAAGTTAATGTTATATAAGATGCTCATATCAGGCGATCAAGGACGGTCTTGCAAATTTAGAAGTTAAAAAGAAGACATGTTTTATAAGTTTGTACGTTATCTCTGACTATCTGATTAATTTTAGGGAAAGCTGCACACTTCCATTGTGTTTTATATTCATTTTAAGCTGTGTTAAACTTACTTTTAAACCTGTTCGTGAACTAAAACGATTTGAATGCTTGAATCTGTGTTTTGTCGATACATGGTTATTTTAATAAGAGATATGTGAATAACTCAGAGATGTGAAATCAGCTACGCTTATTGAAAAAAGTTATGTAACAGCTTCTTGTGTCTTTTTTTAAAATTTGATTTGGTTATTATTTTTATTGTCTTACTTCAGCAATTAGCTTTAAAAAAATCCCCCTGCTGTTGTTGAACAGGGCAGTCACCCTCTGCGAGAGTCGGACACAGAGGAGCTCACTGCGCTGCTGGTGCCCTGACTGCCCGGTGAGTGACTTACCTTACTTACCTTCAGCTTCTGAGCAATGAGCAGCTCTTCGCTGTTAAAAACTGTTTTTATTGGTTCAAAACCTATAACAAAGTCAAAACAACCAAGCTGTATAATAACAAATACTTTAAAGTACAGTTGTTCACTCTATCTAAGAATATTGTAGATTATTCTTATTTAATGCTCACTTAGTTTAAATGAACAAATGAAGTTATTGTGAAAAGCTAGCTACGCTTCTATAAGGGTTGTCATGCGTATGAGGAGATGCTCGAGCAGCTGGGTCCGCCTTCTGGTGCTGTATGGGATCACAATGTATTTCTCAAGTGTTTAGTTAAATGTCCTGTGGCTTCCTCTCTGGCGCCAGTCTGTCCGGATCTCTGTTCTCTCTCCTCTAAACACAACTGTCTCACTCCCTCTCTCTCTTCCTCACAATCTTTTGCAGGTGTTTCAGTTGTGGAGCAAAAACAGAGGCTTTTTGTATTTGTGCTGTCATTCTCCTGGACTTCATCTTGAATGAAAGGATTGCCCTCTAATGGACTGAAAAAGAGTTTATCTTTCTTCCAAAGGAAGATTCAAATAGACTGGGTATTCTGAAGAAAATACCAATGATAAGCAATCGCAAAGTTTTTTGTTTGTTAGCGTTGCGCCACATGCGCATGCGTTTTAACAACTCTTGTTCAATTCATCAACTGCTGCGGACTCTGACTTTCGTTTTGTCTACTTTTGTTTTCTTTCAGCTGAAAATGTGATGTTTATAATAATACAGAAATTTTATAATTATAACAAATGGCACTTTTTATACTGTACATAATCAAATGAGCCTTTGCCCGATCTGATGTTACAGATGTATTGTTTTTGTTGTATGCCTTTTTTTGTATAAAGCATATTAATTTATCACCATCCAGCAGCTGTCATGGTTCTTTCTTGAATATTTTACCATTTCAAAAAAATAAAATATGCGCAGAAATTAATACGTTTTCCTCTGCATCAGTACAGTAGTCTGTCCTTGCACAATGAAAAAAATAATTTTCTTCCTCTTCAATCATGATTGACAGTGAAACTGAAAGAACTTGATGTAGGCTACAACTTGCAAATTTTAAGTTAGACACCAATGCAGTATCTTGAAATGGTCTTTAGTTTATGAAAATGTATTTTTAAAGGGTAACACAGTTTTAATTTTTTTTTTGCTGTTGTAAGGCCATAGAATGTGTTTTGCAAACGGAACTCATTATAATTATTACCTTTAAAAAGAGATGGTTTGTGTGCATGTCTGGTGTAAAATGAAGCTTCGGTCTGATATTTCATTGACACACCTACTGAGCAAATATAAGCAATTACATCATGTATATATGTATGTATATATAGATATATACAGACACACACACACAATATGTGTACATTGCAATTAATTAACATAAGTCCATAATTAACACATCTTAATTGGCCAATAATCAGGTGGTTACACTTTCACTCCTTTAGCACAAACTCAACAGGTAACCATCAATGATTGTGCAGGATGTCTCTCCTACCTCGTTTCATTACTCCTCTGGAAGGATGTTCCAGGTCCTGATTGATTTCCGATGTCAGACAACATTTCGTGATCATCAGCATACGAAAGACGAAGGTTAGTGAGATGCAAGATGTTTGAAATTGAGGGTTGATTTAAAACAGACTCAAAATACATGATTAATATCAGGTTTATTTTTTCTTAATTAGGAACACAATTTTCAGAGCGCACCTTTTACTTTGCAACAAGAGTGACTAGAACTGTTTACATCCAGAGGCATGCAGATTCTACAGAACTAATGCTACACATCGACTCGTGCTGCTCGCTGCGCATCTAATGTTCTAGTTACAGCACAGTCATGTAGGAGAACTAGATACAACACCAAAGTATCTAAACATAGAGCTAATCATAACAGTATAATTGTGACATGGACACAACTACATATTTTACCACAGCGATTAAAAATGCTTCCTGGTAAGATTCACATAAGACTATGTGACCAAAGTAATAACACTGTTGGAACTCTCCACAGATTCCAGTTACACGAGGTATGACACAGTGGTCAATGAATACCACTAAACAGTACTTCCTATTTCACAATAACCACATGGATTACGTAAATTTAACACAAAGCATGCTTTTACACCACAATAACAGGTCAGCAGATCCAGTTGAGGCCTACAGGATACTTTCTCTCTCCTCTCCGAAGGTGACTGTGTCAGAGGACACTTTAACAATCTCTGGAGGATCTCCAGGGTTTAGGCCTCTCTTCAGATGCACCACACGTATGTTTTCATTGTGGGTGGTGGAGGACGTGGTGCTGGACCCAGGATTTATGATGATGTCACTTCCAGTAGTGGTGGAGCTCTCTGTCGAAGGATGGTTGTTGGCCTGCTGGGCATTTGTGTTGTTGTTAAGGGTTGTGTTGCTGAGTGTGCAGTTGAGGTTGTAGCTCTTGGATGAAGGCCAGCTCTCTTCAGGGCTGCTGGCCAGAAGACTGCACTGATCTTCAGAGCAGATGGACATGCGAGCGATCATTGGGTCTTGGAGACCACTCAAACTATTAGGTACCCCTCGCTTTCGAGCAGAGTTCTCCTCATCCAGCTCGATCAGGTTAGCTCTCTCAGACTGGGACAGGTCGGCTTCTTCATCTTGCAGCGAATGGTTGGGTGAGCTTTCATTGGAGCGCATGCCAGAGTCAGAGGAATCCTTCTTATCTGAAAGGTAATCTTTACCTTTGGACAAGGAACGATCTCCAGGATCTGAGGATTTGAGATCTGGGTTCTTTCCATCTTTCAGCAAAGGGGCATTGTCTGACTCTTCTGATTCTTCGTCATCGCTCAGCTTCTGGTAACGTAAGCCTCCGCCTGGCTTCAGCTTCAGATCAGCCCCCTGGAAGAGGCTCACCTTCTCTCCGGAGGTCTTGCGCCCCACGATGGACTTTGACGAGCCATGGTCGGCCTTCTCATCCTCTTCTGTTATGGGATCTAAGGTAGCAGCATCAGCCGAGGTGAAATCTGTAGCATCAGCTCCAGCCTTGCTGCTTCCTCTCTTTGAGACAGATTTGCGCCCGTCCTGGTCATTTCCATCCTTTTTCTTGTCCTCAGAGCTAGAGTTCAGTATCTGGCTGACAGTGGGAGGTACAGGCTTTTCCATCCCCACCTCAAGCTGAGACATGGAGGCGATGTATTCTTGGTATGCATTGCGATACTCTGCCTGCTGCTTGTCTGTGAGCTTGCAAATTTCATTAGAAGACTCTTGTGAGTTGAGGCTGGACATGCTAGCTGTGCGGTGAGTGGTACCCTATTGAAGATGAGAAATAGTATGGAAAATGCAAACAAATAAACCTGACAATGTTGGGATGGAATACTTACCATCCATGCATTGTTAGTCGGTCGAGGAGGCTCATCCAAACCCACATTACTAAGCTCCTCAAAGCTGAGGTTGAAGTTGTACATGGGCGAGCTGTCAGCATTGGGGGCTCCTCCATGATTAGCTGCTCCAGCATGCCTAGAAACCTCCACAGGGCCAACCATGATGCTGCCCTGTTCACTAGGAGCCTCCTCATGCAGGATCTGATTCTCCACATGACGGAGCTCGATCACCTGTAAAATAGATACTTTGTTAATCTAGGATTAGTTAATGTGAATTTTCATAATTGACGTCGTCATTGTGTAGAATATGTCTCCATTAGAAACCACACACTTTGAATTAGGTGCCAACTCGATATACACACCATATATAAATATGTTGTTATAAATACAAGTCTATGTGAGCAAAAGAAAAAGAGAAAATAGAGTACATTTAACATTTAATTTTTAAAGGTCAAATTATAATCCAAGCACAAAATAACGTTCAAAAATATAAAAAGTTTAATTCAGAACTGTAAAATACAGTGTAAATATTCTTCCTGTTTTACTTGGCATCCACTGCCATGCTTTTTATCGTATCTAAAATAGCTTTGAAGTTTAGCACTGCACATACCAGATTATACTGAACTTTTTTTTTAAGTATGCCTTTTTTTGTGATTGGACATGAAGCTGATTATTTTACATTTTCAGTCAAATGAGTAACTCAAATGATTAAACATATATACACCAAAAACAAATGTATATTACAGAGGACATAAATTAATAAACTGGATCTTAAACATAAGATTAGGCTTGAAGTTAAATACACATGATATTTATAACACTAATTATCTTCTGAAATATATTTTGCAATGTCTACAGCCCCTATATTATATTTTAGTCTTTTGTTGTAAAAAAAAAAGGTTTCTTTGTAAAGTAAAATAAGATATAAAACGGTAAATATATACTAATTAAAAGCATTTCACTTATTCAAAAAGGTTGAAAGACAAGGTCCTTAAAAATATTTTTTTACTTTGAGCAAAACGTCTTGGATTGGATGTTTTGGTACGAAAACATTTTGAAAATATCTAAATATATATATCAACTACCATCAAATCATATTATCCACATCAGCACTTTGTGAGAAAAAAAAGAGAAGGAAATGTAAAAAGTTCTTACAGTTGTCCTAAAAAGCTGCCAGTCTCCAAAATTCATATTCATCTCCTTCTTCAGCTCATCAATGTTGCACTGAGACAGAACTCGGCCATTTATGTTTGCCTGAAAAATAAAAATTCAGAATACGTAACAAATCAATCAACAATAATTAGTCTCACAGCCACTCATTTTCACCTTTTTAATGGTGGCTGTATACTGAGAGAGCATGTTCTGGTCCATGCCGTCGACGATTCGGACACGCTCACAGACCACATCGGTGCTCATCGAGCTGAGCAAGATTGATGGGGTGCCTGAGACCACCGAGGCAGATCCCTACCACACAAAAAACACACGCATCAGTGCCATGTCATAAGAGTTAATATCAGAGAAGTGATTAGAGCTGCCACTAGAAGAACAAAACCATGCTGATTTTCAGGAAACAGAAGAAAGGGGTTGCAAAAGGTGTCCAAGGAAGAAAGGAGTCAAAATGAGGACAGTCCGCAAACTATTTAGAAAGTTTTGGTGTCAGCGAGATTATTTAAGAGATAAGATGGTAAGAAAAGCTTGGGATACAAATAGAGTGAATCACATCTGCCACCGCACAATAAGCATCGTGTTTCTTTCAAACCGCTCATTAAAACAAAACCAAAATTGACCTAGGATACACAAACTAAAAATACGAAGCTCTAAGGAGGGAAAGTAGCACCTGGATTCTAATCATTGAAAGCTTTCCGACTGAAGACTTTCTAAAGTTTAGCATCCAGGGCAGGCTGTGATGGAGGCTATTATTTCAATGCCATTCGGACTAACAGGCAACACTGAAACAACGGCATCCTCCCAGCTCTGAAGGGTAAAGAAAGTATTCCTTCCACCTCTAACGAAATCTCTATAGCAGATTCAAAGGTGCCAAAGCAGAAAAAGGAGAAGTTTTATCCCCAAAAAAGTGGATAAATGTGCGTCATTATTTATGATGGTGATTCAAATGCAACCAAAAAATTGAGATTAAATATCTTTTTGCATCATATTGCATGCAGGGTTTGTGAAGGTTTGGAGCTAAAAAAAAAAAGTCTGTTAGTTTGTGTTGGTGAAAGCATGTGACAAGAAGCATCAGCAGAGCATCATAACGAAAGCCTAGAAGGATTTAGTACCTGCTTCTTTTTCAAAGATGGTACTTTACCCTGCTTAAGGAGAGAGAGAGAGAGAGAGAGAGAGAGAGAGAGAGAGAGAAGGAGGAGGAAGGGGAAGAGACACAAAGCCGGTGGAAACAGTGAGGGAACAACATTTGAAATGGGAGAGTTTCAAAGCATGTGGGAACCGGTGAACTGTGAGCAGCTGGTTTTTAAAATCTCAAGTCTGATTCCTTTTAAACACTGCTGTGAGACTTCCTGTATATCATTAAAGAGTTACATGTCTTCAAAAGCCCATCCTTCATGTAACTTGTCCTTAAAGCTGTGCTATGAATTTGCTTATTGATAAATTATAATGTTTAACATCTCAGATACAAAAAAAAATGTGTAGCCAATCAGCAAGAGCCAACAACATCTCTTCCTGTATTGGTCTACTGATGTCTTTGTTCTAATGATTTTTTTATTTAGTTTTTTATAAAATCTGGTGAATGTATATATTTGTCAATACTTTTCCAAGATTTCACCTACATCATTTTTAACTATAAGCTACATTATATCTGGAAATTAAAAAAATAATTATTTATTTGGAACGAGAAAAATAAAAAGTAGCCAACAGTGACAAATCACAGTTACAGGGCAATTATTCCTATATCGGTGAATGGTTGTTTGTTTTTATTGAAAATGATAGAAATGGAACCAAATAACACATTTTATGTTTTACTAACTAAAACAACTTAAGGGCTTGAAAAGGAGATAGTTGATGAACAGATCATAAATACTGGTAACTTCTGATAAATGTAAACATAAACGACATGAAGTAAACCGGTTCTGACAAATCAAATTCAAATCCTTAAATTTGGAGATGACTTTGGATAGACAAGACTCTTCATGCACCTCTCCTACTAAACAGGTAAACAAAATTAAAATAGCTACTCACGGTAGTCCATTAAGTACATGAATACTACTTTGAGTAGATTGTATTACATTCCTGTGGAGCAGTGTTGTATTAACTATTTTTACAAAGAGTGAAATTGCTTAAGCACTGTGGCAGACAGTAAAAAGTAACTTGTGTGAAACTAATTAAAATCCATAGCCAAAGAGCAACATATAAATACATAAATAAAATACAACTCCCCAGATGTCTTTGATCCATCAATAAATATAGCAGCTATTGTAGGTAGAAAAAGGCCTCTAGTGGTGAAAATGTAGGTTTGGTTTCTTTACACTGTTTTATTAAGAGTGAACTCTTCAAGCATTCCAAAAACATGGTTTATCTGGAGTAATGGCAGCAGTCAAGTGAAAACAAAATGAGAATTACACTTGCTAGTTACAAGAGGGAAGAAGAAGCGTTAAAATTCAGGTTAAAAAAGAAAAAACCTGCAGAGCCGAATAGAAATGTTAGCTGAGGAATAGAAGATGCCATTCTGGACAAGCAAGTTAATAGTGTTTGCTGTAGACGAGTACTTACGAGTCCACTGCTGTGCTCCTTTGGGAAACCGGCTTTAATGAATGGACGGTGAATGGCATGGGCAGGGACATGGGAAGGGGCAGGGAGGGAGCTGCCAGCGTATTGCCGTGGCAGTTGGTAAAGGTGTTGGGGGAAATATGGCTGGTTGAACAAGTGTGGAGGAAACATATATAAGGGATGAAAATAGAACAAAAACAAAATCATAAAGAGAAGCGAACAACACAAAATAAACAAGGAAACAAAAAACTATGATGCTCATTAAGACACAAACACATTAAAATAATCTAAACAGAAGAAACAAAAATGTGTTCGTGAGTGGATTGAGAGCTTTGATATACAGATCACATCATCAAGATTCCGAACATCCCAACATAATTCTCTAAATATATTAAAAGTTACCAAATATAGACATTTAACAAAGTAAAAATTATTTGGCGTTTACTGAAAAAAACACCTTATGCTAATTTTGACACCACAAATATAATTAAAAATGATCAAACTCATGCATGGTCCAAAGGTTATCCTCTTATTACAAATGAGCCCATGAAGAGCTCCCCCCACCAACACTGATCTGGTGTAATGCGCTGGTTACACTATGAAGACCATTGACTTGAATAGCATCGCATACGTGGATGCAAATGGTTCCAGCAATGTGGTGGAATTTTGGATTCTACTCCGACGAATGTTCAGCTAAATTTAACTTTGACCTGCAATACCACATCATGTAATGCGACTACTAAGCACAGGATTGGAGAGGTGAATGCATGTGTTTACTGGAGCCTTGTTTTGAAGCTAGATTTTATTTTTCAGGGAGTCAGTGCTGAAATACATTACACTAAAACCTGCTGCTGTTTGGATCGTTACCTGCTGGGCAGGTACTTCGCTACAGGGTTTTCGACATTCAGATCTCTCAATAGCTAGTCAGACCGGTGCATTACACAGATATTATCTGACTGACTGGCACTTGGCTAATAGTAATGAATGACACCAGATCAGTTGCTATAGTAAAGCAACTAACAAAGGCGAGAACACGCGCGCACACACGCACACACACGCACGCACACACACACGCACACATCACATCCTTCAACATCTCATTTGTTAGAACGGGGATGAAATAAAAAAAAACTGAATGTGCAAGAAGGAACTAAGAAGAAACTAAAACAACCAATGTTGAAAAATCTGGCACTTAGGCTGAAATAAGTTGAGATATTTGTGCAATTTCATGAGTGTTCGAGTTGTTGTGCCTGCTAAAGCTCCCTGCTGGAGTCTAAAACACAGTCGAGTCATCATGCACGCTCTTCACTTTATACAACTACTAAAACGATCAATTTTACCTTTAAAAAGATCAACCAAAGAGAGCACAATAACTATGTTAAATCATCTTTTGGTCACATTTCTGAGTGACACTCACCCTGTTATAGAAGGGATGTTGTGGGCCTGCCATCCCGCTGAAGTAGGCACTGTGAGGCTGCGGGGACACCCCCGGAGGGTTATAGGGCCCATTGAAGCCGGCAGTGGGGGAGCAGGCTGAGGACTGCTGGCTGTAAACAGATACAGGACGGCCTTCCTGCAGAGGGAGCGAGGGATAGGTGATGGCACTCATGTTCACCTGCTCCCGGGCAGCACGCACATCTGATGAAAGAAGGAGAAGGAATGACATTAATAATAACTAATTAATCAATCATTATTCAAATATCAGCTATATCAGGTTTTTTTCCCAAACTTAGATTATTCTGATGTATAGTTGTATCAATAACATTGTGTTATATATAATTTTCTATACTATAGATATATAGATAGGCTTCTAAATCCATTTCTAGAAGGTCTTGACAGTTTGTATTCAACCATCATGAAACACACCTGTTTGCACTAATTAACATCTTTGCTTGTCTAAAGCTAGAGAAGTATGCAGAGAGTAGAGCTGACAACTAAATCGTACAGGGCTGCAGTCCCCCAGAACCAGATTGGGAAACCTTAATTAACTATAAATTATTAATTCATGTAAAATAACAATTTTACAAAGAGAAATTGGAAATCGTTGTAATACATAACATTTATTAATAATTTTGTAACTACAGCACTTAAACTACTAACCTAAATAATGAAATAAATAATAATAATAAAAGTTTTTCATGTATTTTACTATTTTTAAATATTCAAATAATTATATTATACACTTTTAAAAATAATGAATTATTTATGAAAACCTGTTCTCGTCTATTTTCAACAGTTTTTCATATTGTTTTCAATCTATAGTATTCCAGATTAATGTAATAAATAAAATGCCAGTGTTATTAAACCAATAACTAATCGAATCGAAGAACTGATTGTAAAGGCAAATTTTCTGGGGATTCACCTGCAATTATTTCTCGGAGTTTGGGATCTAGATTCACAGTGCACGGCAAAAAGGTCCGGATATCTCGAGCTCCCAGCACTGGTGTACGGGAAGAAAGGAAGACCTCGAAGCTCCGGGCGTCTCCATCGATCTCCAGCAGGGGCTCCACATCTTTGGTCGTGGGAATATTCTTGGAGATCCTGTCAGGTAGAACATGAGTGATGCAGATATTCTCACATAAAAAGCACTTAAAAGGTTTTACTGACTTTAAATGATTTTTACAAAAAAGAAGAAAAGATCAAGTTTTGTTAAAGTGACTCCTGACGAAAATATGACCAAAGTCCAGAGGAAACAAATATACAAAGGCTTTGTAGAAACATATTTCAAGTAATTTAAAGGCAACATGCGATACCTCCCTTTCCTTCTGCGTTTCTGTTGCACGAGTTGCCTTCAGAATGGAACAAGTGTGCAGACAGCCAGAGTCAACAAAATACAGCAATTTTACTAATGTTTTGCATGCCAAACCTCATCATAAAACCACAAACGTCATATGTTTTAACTTAAGCAGACCTAAGGGTTTGCAAAAAAATTCTATAAACCCTTCAAAAAGTCAGAATCCACCCAGTTTGTGAACCCTTGCACTTTGCTCTTTATTTCTGGATGCTAGGACTGCGCAGCGATAGCGGTCAGGGTGAGTAAAGAAGTAAAGAGCCCAAATGCAGTCAGTGCATTCCAGAAGCTTTTCATAATTGACAACAAGACAATATCTGTGGAGTTACACAAGTCTTACACGAATAGCATCATCTGACTAATCACCGCAGGGAAGCCTATCTAATGATCTGGGCCTGCTTTCCTTGGCTACAGCTAACATTCTGTGGCCTCCCGTTACTTGTTTCCAGGAAGCTTCCCAAAGGAGACATTTTTCTCTAGGACCCTAATGGACTCAAGAGCAGACTGCATATAGAAATGCAGGTTCGGGTAAGCAGTGTTCACTATGATTTGTTTTATTTCTGTCATTTAAACAAGGCTATAAAATATAGCTCTAGCAGAATAAATTGAAACATAAGGAGTTCTCAAATTAAATGTGGACCTTTCGTAGATGGTTTTCAGCGTGCTTTGGTCTGGAATGCCGTCTGTCTCTTCCAGGTAGAGTATGACCCAGGAGGTGCGATACGGCCACTGCTCAGTCAGGTTGATCCATGATGCCAGTCGGTCCCAGTTAAAACTGATCTGGTTGGCTCTAAGCAAGCGGCCTAAATGAGCGCAGAGCAGAAACTTTCACACCTGATAGATTCAAAACTGCAAACAACGAAGGCAACTGCTCTCATTTTTAGAAAGGTTTTCATGATAATTGGCTCAATAGAATAGCACAAATTTGAAAAAAACTACATATTCTTACATCACTGTCATAGTAATTTCTTTCAAATAAATGCACTAGTTTTCACCACATCAGTTTCAAAACAAATAGGAACCACTGTTTATGTTACAAGTGGGCTAGGAAAGAAGGTGGCTTTGAGCTAATGACTGGTGCTTTAGATCCCCATTACCTAAATACCAGGCCCAGAAACTGCGCCCACTGAAAATCTCTTGATCTGAAATTAGGTACTATCGTGGCTCAGGGGCTGAAATCAGAAAACCTGGAGTGTTAACAAGCCACAACAGCCTCCAATCTACCTTCAGACATTTAGTTATTGCAAAGTTTGTGTTCTCAATTACATTTGAAAAAAAAAAAAAAAAAAAAAAACCTGACCCTGCCCATTACTATGATAGCGGTGAGAAAGTAGCATAACATGAAGCATGCTTTTTAATCTAAAATAAATGTTTAAAATGAGAGATTTATTCAGGCTATTTAAAAGTAGTAAATTATTCCTTCTGTGCGACATTTTTGCTAAACATTTTTTGTTACATGATCCAGACAATTTCGTTTGATCAAAAATTAAATATCTTGATACTGTAACAGTTGTTTCATTATACATAATTAATTTCAGCTTTTAAACAAACAAATAAAATAGAAAAATCGAAAAAATTAAATTTTTCCAGAAATTATGGTGGCTCCTTTTGGGGACTTAATCATCACTTGTGTATTGTAGCAGGTTTTTGAGAGGGTGGAAAGCGCAGTGGTAGAGTTGGTTGTCCTGTAACCAGGTAAAGTGGGTCGATCCCCACCAGGTCTATTCTGCCGTTGTAGCCCTAAGCAAGCCACTTCACACGCGAAGCCCTGTATGAGAGATTGTGACTGGTGGAGTGTGTTTGGTGGATGTGTGTGATGGTGGGGTGTGTGGTGTCAGACCCCAGGGCAGCTGAGGGCTAACAAGGTAGCTTTTCACCACCAGAGTGTGAATATGGAGTGAGTGAATAGTGCTCTGATAATTGTAAAGTGTCTTTGAGTGTCTGGGAAAGAAATATATAATTAAATAAATATATTATTATTATTGAGAATAGTTTCTACATGCTCAAACGTCAGTAAGGATGCAATTCGGATCAAAGTATTCTTTGATTTTGAATATTTCTGAGCTATTCTTATTACAACATATGCAATATTATTAACCTGTGTAAACTCTGGTTGGACTTTTGACCTGTGAACCCGCATTAGAAACAAAAGTAAAAGTTGATTTATTTGTTTTGCTTTTATAAAGTGCTGTTTCAACATAAACCTGTGGAACAGAGGAAAAACTGGACCAATACAATTAACAGGGTTACCTGTTTCTATGGTTATGCTCAAAGCATCACCTCAATCAAGTGTTTTCTAAACGTTTTCCAATAAGTATTTTCTCAAAAAAAGCAGAGCACCACACTCTAATTATTTTGTTTTGGTGTGTTTATTAATGCCAACCTTCAATCTCTAAATGGCAATTTAGGCTATTGGTTCAGATCTCAGTGGAACTGACCACATTATGATTCAAAGACTTAAATGTAGTAGGTTTCTCAATTTCCTTAAAGATCAATATGTTTATAAATATATATATTGAGCAATTAAAGCAAAATGGACTGAATCCTGACCTGTGACTGACACGATGTTCAGCAGTCTCCTCATGGTCTGAGGGCTGATGTCACTGAACCAGTCTTCCGTGACCAGCAGTTTCGTCAGATCAAAAGACATCTGGCGCGTGACTGACCTCTGCATTTGTCGACGCCGATAAGTGTCCTGAGGAGGGTGGTTTAAATCATGCTTAGCACTCAGAAATCAATAACATTTATGAACACAGAGAAGAGAAATGTCCAGGGAGTGATTTGGAAACACTCTGTGATATGACCACATCACATGTTCCACCGCTACATTCTCTTGATTTCTGAATGAAGAACTGCACAAAAACACAACGGGGGGTTGCTTGACACGGTGACCAGTTCAATCTGTCTTTGGAGCTCAAATCATCATGTAATTGAAAACATCAGGTCAGAGAGTCCATCGTATTCCAATAAATCATGTAAAAACCATCCCTATACGAACGGGGGAGTTTTAAAGAGTGAAGAGAGTTACACATCTTACTCTGCGATTGAGAGTCGTCTTGCTGCCAAACTTGGTCTGGTCTCCCAAGCTGTTCTGGGACAACTTTCTGTCCAACTCTTCATGCCAACCTATAGTAGAGAAAACGCTAATTAGCCAACACAATCCATAGTATTTTCAACAAGTTCAGATAGCTAGTTCTAGTATAATTCTAAAGCTATCAATATTGATTCATTCCAAATAAACTGACTAGTCCCTGTAAACAACACAACAATAACATCTTTATTTGAAATTAAGGATGTGTTCGCACATGTGATGTTAGGTTCGTTGAAAAAAACCTTAATTTAGAATGTATTTAGCATTTAATAAATACTTATTTTTGTCTTTAATTTTTACTATTCTCATAATTCTGTAATAGCATCAGGGGTTGAGTTGATCAATTTTAACATAATCTTTCCACCATTAAAGAGAACGCTTTAATTTCTCAGCTACAATCATCCACCTAGAGTTTAGTTTATTTGAAACCTACATTTATACCTTCTAGGTTTAAGACATGACTACAAAGTGTATGTTTCCTAAATGGGCTGATAAGGAAGAATTGTTTGAGTTTCCAAGAGGCAGTATGGGGATCCACTTTGAGGCCTTGTAAATGGTTGGCTGGAACTAGCTAAAACACAGAATTTTTTTTTTATTACCTTTCGATGACTTTAATTGATAGGGCAGTGCAAAGCAGAGACAAGGAAGTTAACTGGGAAAGAAATGAAGGAGAAGATTCTGCAAACTAACCCATTCATTTTATGATTATATGAGAATATAATTTTCACAATAAGAGACTACACCAATAACTACTTTTTAACTTTTTAAGTGCTTTAACTGGATCTAGTTTGTGAAAACTAACAGCAGTGGTTATGGTGAACTCTTAAGTTTCCTGTCAATGCTAGCTCTCTCCACTCTCTGCCTCAGCCATCAACACATTTCAGATCATTGTTTTTTCTGACTTTTGTGAAGCTTTAAGCAAGAGAAACCCCGCTGAGTGCAGGGATTATAGGGCCTTTTAAATGCTATTTTAACTGTTGTAAAACACAAACTCAGCTTTTCAAAATAAATCTCATATATTACAGCATTGGTACCAGAGTGCATTAAAAGATTGATTATTTTGCTGTAAATGCAGCCAAATTGTGAAAGTTTGTGTATAATTCACTTTTGTGAAAGTATCTCTGGCAGTCATTGCTTCATTCTATTCTCATACATACCCTCAGAGTTACCCGTCTCTCCATTAGCAGGAGCGGGGGCGCACATCTTCTTGGCACTACTAAGGCCTCGGCTGTTGAGGAACACCGGCAGATGCACAATATTACGCATGTAGTCATGTCCATTAATGTTGGAATCACGCAAGACACTGTTGAGGTTTTGGTTAATGGCTTTGATGATGATGTGAGGGTCACTGGCAAAGATCGAGATGAAAGGACCCTTGGAGAACAACACTCTTACCTGAAAAACAAAAATTAAATGTAGCTCTTCTATCATGTTTTATGTAGTCTAATAATTTAGTTCATGTTTAATTCTCACTGTGTCTAGCATTTGTAGAACTTTGTCCTGTTCACAAGAATCCAGACCATCAATGATCACGACCAGACGCGTTTGGTTCTGTGTAAAGCCGTCGATAGTTTTGGCCATCTTAGCCATGAGCTCCACTTCATTCTTCAAGACCTGTGCAAAATTAATCATTCATTATCATTAATCAAAAATCATTAATCAAAAAAAAAAAAAGTTATATCTGAAATTTACCACAAAACCAAGCAGCCTACCTTCATAAAGCCTTCACTCTTCAGCTTATGCATCTTGTTGGCAGCACTATGCAGCCTCTTCCTCTGGGAGTTCAGCACTGAGTCCGTCACCTGCCACCAGGTGCGACAGTTCAACAACAGTGCCAGGCCAACTACACTCGCCATGGCAACCAGCACTGTATTCACAGTCTGGTTTTCTCCATCCACCTTGAAAACCGCCAGCAGGGCCATGCCCATGATCAGACAGCCCAGGATAAAGAGGAAGATGACAAAGGATGGAATGCAGCATGTTTTCTTCCACTTCTTTTTACCTACAGATAGAAGTTGCCACAATCACTAATGAGTTTGGATTAAGTTTGTTTTTTAGATGGTTAAGAATGGGATGTGTTCTTTACCTTGAGTCTCCTCAGTTTTGAAAACCCTGAAGAGTCTGGCAGCCAAGAAGCCAAACTCCCTCTCACATGCGTCTGAAAGAGTGGCAATCATTTCAGCCATTGATGTCTCCCCACCCACGCTGGATAAGCGGTTATAGTCTGTGAACATAAATCTGATGGACAAAAAGAAGAATGTGTATAAGATAAGGTCTTTAATTGTATCACTGACATTAAAAAAATGTGCAAAACATAAAATTTTTCCACTCATAAGAAAATATGATTGAAATAAAAAGTCATTTTCAGTAAATGTTTGAGGTTAGTAAGATGTTGGTGCTGATTCTATTCAAGATTCACAGATCACAGACTGACTGAACAGTAATAACTTTGACATTGTTTGAAAATATCATTAAAATGTTTACATTTTATTCACAAATTGTTATGTTCACAGATAGAACTCCTGAAATGTATCTTTGCACTCTAAAATTTCTAATATCACAGTAAATTTTGATTTATTATTACAAGCATCTTAGTTTGTGAATTTTCTTTTTGACTTTCATCTGGCAGAATTCTTTTTTTATTTGAATTTCTTTCTGCTGCGAATTTTAAATCTAATGCAATTTAGTGTCTTGACTATGTAAGAAATTATATCTTTTAAAATGTAACCATGTTTAACCCAAATCATTGTCTCTTTTTGTGCTTTATTTGCAAGATATCAATATTTTTTCTTAATATATCAGATTTATAACTATTATCATCATTACATGGTTACTGAAAGTTGGAGAAAAAAATGGAATTTTGAATATCAACAGAATTTCTGGGAGAATTTAAGATCAAACTGCATGTAAAAACTTAGAGAAAAAATAGGTTTGAGAGTCTAAAATTATTTTTTTTTTTGTTCTTTGTTTGTTTTCCTGTCTAACTACTAGTATTTAAAACCGTTTTCAAGTTTATAACATAGAAGCCACATATTCTTCAAACCAATAAATTCTTTTTTTTAATGATCACAGGTCCCTACAGAAACCGTTCATATTCTAATATGGACTCATTATGAATATTGAATTCTAATAAATAATTTATATATTTCTTTAAAAAAAAACACAAAATGATTACAACTCAAAAACATTTAATAAAAATCTTAAAGTTAATGTTTAATTTTTTTACTAAATAGCATGTTTTTTAAACTAAATAACTTGAAATTCAACAAAACTTGTCATTACATGGTGTCATTTTGATGAACCTATGATAATTTGCATCACATTGCAACCTCCTAAATAGAGCAAAAACTTATGTGGCGCAAGGTCCTGTGAAGTTCAAGGACAAACAAATTTGGAGCTTAATGGCTTAATGGTCTCTCTGTGGGTCATTACCTGACAGGCAGAGCACGAGTGGTCTGTTCTGGCAGCTCTGGTGGGTTGACGAACATGAGTTTGAGCAGAAGCTCCAAGTAGCCAATGTGTCGGGCCAGACGGGTGCTAATGACCCAAGCCCAGTTCCAGTTCTCACCTTCACGCCTGCTTCCAAAGTACACAACCACTGCGTAGAGGAAAACAGATGCTCAAAAACCCTTTCCAAAAGTTACTGTTAAGAGCTGAAGGTCTTGTATCTTAACCATGAAATTTAAAGAAATGTGAGAAGTTGAAGAGCCTTGTTACTCTTACCAAAGAACACATAAAGCAATGCTAGGATGCTGAGAGAGATAGCGATGGCTAGCTTGGGATCCACAGTGAAGCCGAGCACAAGTGCCACTAAGCCACTCAGGAGGAGTGATAGGAACACAACCAGCCATGAAAACTGGAACAAGGGCTCCACCTGCTGACCTGCAAATGTCTTCATCTCATCTGTGAAAGAAATATGAAGCTTCAACCAGCAGCAAAAATGAACACCAGAGGCACAGAATGTAGCTCCATTAAACATTTCAAGCTCCGAAATACAGCTGTGTGGGAGTTAACTGTGTTTTTAGAATATTCTTTTCAGGTCACTGAAAGGAGCGACTGTAAATAATGCTCACCTTCCAGTTTCTTGAGCAGGAAGGACTTGCCGCTGCCCCACTGGGCATACAGACCCACGCAGATGGGCGGCTGCATGGTGGGCTCACTCAGGATGTCTGCCAAAGCGCTGCTGTACAGGTCATAGCCCAGCATGTCCCCATCTGACTCTGTGGGGGACAGATGTCCTAAAGGGGACAGCACAGAGCGACAAAAATACACACAGGTCACCCAGAGAATAAGCACAGTCTATAGCAGAGATTCAGCTGCAGCAGGTTCGAGCATATGTTTATTTATTTTTGGTTCTGAACTCCAGAAAGCTTCTTATTGCTGTGAAGTGAAGAGAAAAAAAGATCTGGTTTCATAAACCAGTCTGTTCATAAGACTCTTGAGCTCATTTCTTTTCTTACAAAAATTTAAAATTTTTATTTTATTATTTTAAAACTACTATTTCAGTGCTACTAGTCAGAAAGATTATTTATTTCACATGAAGGAGAACAGAGATTATATAAACTCCAGACACTTTTGACACTTTGTACAAAAAAAATCACGCTTCAGAAAATGTTCTAAAAATGTATGTCAAAATAAAACATGTAATGCAATCTTTTGAAACTACTATTACATTTTATTATATACAAATATTTTTAACCCTTGAAATACAAAAGAATGCCTTTAAAAAGACCTTTTGCTTAAATACTTATTGACTTATTTCTCTCCTATATCCTCTATATTTCTCTCCTATCTCTCCTGGTTGCTAGTGAGCAGGTTGTCATTCACTCTAATGTTAAAACTACCCAACTTTGGAGCTGAAAAAAACATGTTTACACCTCTGGTGTTGTAACGTTTCGTTATTCAGATCATTATTTTTGACCTTCATGAACACTCTGTGAGGGGTGAATTATTTTTAAATTACTTTGTTTAATATTCATTAAATGTAAACACTCAGCCAATGAGAAGTTTACACTAAGCCAATGTCCTGCTTTTCTGGACCCATTTTAGTTACCGGGAAGTGATGCAGTCCCATGCTAGCGAAGACTTGCTACGCCCCTTTTCACTGTTCTTTCTTTGACACGAAACTTCGCGTATGTTATATACATGTTTTTTCCCTCACCTTGACCTGCCCCGATCACGCTCAATTAACGCAGCCTCAGGCGAGTAACAACCACCAATCACACAACACCTTTTCTTCTTCATCGATAACCGGTAATGTACACCAATCACTGAACGAGCTTTCTCTTCGTGTGACGTTCAACAACATGCAATGGGAAGTACACAAAGTAACACACTAACGCAGCAGATAGTAACAGTAACAGAGTTAGTTTATTTAAAAAGTGCTGCGTTAGAGTATTAGTTACTGCCAAAAGTGATGCTGTTACAGTGACGTGTAATTAAAAACGTGTTACTGCCCAACACTCCTCCTCTATCTCTCCTCTCTATCACCTCTATAGCTCCCCTCCTCTCTTTCTTTCTCCTATCTCCTCTGTCTCTCTTTATACATCATGGTGTAATAACAAAAAGCATGTGCATAACATGAATATGTTCATTTTGTTTTAATAATTATAAAAGATTAAGGAGTATACATTTAAATCCATATTCTAGACCATTAGCACCCCGATTTTGATAGCTGATTGGCTACATGTTGTGTTTTTAAAAATTGCCTACCGAATCTTACATAACATTTTCAAAGCATTTTATTGATCACAGTGTTACTTTTAACATATTAAAAGTAACTTTAAGAACTGAATTAAATTTAACTTTAAAAACAGAATTTAAAGTAACTGACACAACAACTCTAAAGTTCTAGAAGATCTTTAGTTAACATACTGAGGCGATTTGGATTTTCACACTGCAATAAAATGAACTTTGGACTTTAATATATGTATTACTATTTACTATGATGTCATCAGGTTTCAGGTTAAGGACTGAAAGATTCCATTTTCTATTAATGTCTATTAGCTATTAATGACTTACGAGCTCCAAAAATCTGTGTGAGAATGCTCTTCTGATGGCTGCAGTCGATGTTGTAGGGCGTCTCCCCTGCCTTGTTAGGCCGATACAGCAGTCGGCCATCTTTCGGGTTGCGAAGGAGAAGCTCAGCCAGTCTACGACTTCGTCCACGAATGGCAATATGGAGAGGGGTGTCCCCTTTCTAAAGCCAAACCGTTGCAATTAAGTCATCTTTATGTAAAGTGAACCATTTAAAATAACTGAAGCCTTGCCTTATCCACAGCAGATACTTTAGCCCCTTTATCCAAAAGCAGTTCCACGATTTCAATGCTCCTCATTTTAGTGGCTTTAATAAGTGGAGTCTCGGAATCCTACATTCATAAAAATACATTCAAGATTGGTTTTTCACAGTGAAAAAAAACTTACTCTGGCTATATCTTATTTACCTTAGTAGTGGTCTCTGTGTCTGGGTTACACTGCAGTATGTCCCTAACCATGGTTGCGTTGCCTTTCTCCACTGCCCAATATAGAGCTGTCTTGTTTTCCTGAGCAAAAAAAGCCAAGTGATTTTAAACTCTTAAAACATTTCATGCAACTCTCATAGTTTGTGATAATTTCCTTACCTGGCCTCTGATGTCAATGTCTGCATATTTATGTAGCAAAGCCCTCACAATCTCAACATGTCCACCTCTCACAGCACCAATCAGCACTGTGTCTCCACTCTATACAAGTAATGCAAAACATTTTTATGATTTTAAGCATTTTTATGGTTTGTGTGTGTTACAAGGTTTGGTTTAAGGTTCAACCTACCCTATCAGGGATGTTGACATATGTGCCAGCATCAAGCAGGTCCTGCACAATCTCAGTGTAGCCTTCTTTAGCTGCGATCATCAAAGCAGTGTTCCCATCCTTATCGGTCATGTTTACATTGGGATTCCTCTTCAGAAGCTCTTTCACCACCTCAGTGTACCCGCCTTTCACAGCAACGATGAGAGCAGTCATTGAGTTCTACACAAAAAAGCAAAAAAGATGTTGATAAGATCTTGATTTAAAATGTACCTGAATCAATAGATCAATTGAACGGAAAATGTTCATTTTCATATGCCGCTGCAGCTCTGTAACACACTGGCCCCACTGTTTTAATCTAGAGGCATTCAAAGCCAGGTTATTCTCATGCTGAGGTGTTTAATTTTACTAACTTTTTGAGAAAGATTTTTAGTAAGAAATCAGCAATTATTTCAATAAATAAAAAGTATTGCTTTTCCTTGACTCAACTGCTTCATTGAACCTCATCTCTAAACCAAATAGTTATTTACAAACTACAAAACTGTACATTTCAATTCAATCGAATTACATTTATTTCTTAAAGCTTCACAAATATACAGTTTTTAAAAATGGTATGCTAGTTAGCAATGATGCCTTTGAAACTAGAACAGTCAAAAGAAATGCAATTTTTGCATTTTCAGTTTTTTTCCTCCATAATTGTACTTTTTCAGCAGTAAGTAGTAAAATCTGTGCTTCAACTTTAAGTATAGTAAAACACAAGAAGTTTTACCTTTAAATGGATACATATAAGTTGGGTACATTGTAGTCACTGTTATATATTCGGATACATTGGGACACAGTATACATTGGGAATGTATGTATTTTTTTAATACTAAATGTCCACCAAAATTTCAAGAATCAAGTACAAATACAAGATTCAATTTGTGCTTATTGATGTGCACATACCGCCCCCTCCTGGTCAACATCCGCTCCGTTCTCCAAGAGGTGCATAACACAGTCGTAGTGACCCTTCCTAGCCGCCCAGATCAGTGGAGTGGTGCCATACTAAAAATAGAAAATGGAATATTTTCAAATACGTATTTGTGTCTGTAAATATGTATAACTATCTTGAAGATGATACAACTGAATTAATATATATGGTTCAAATCATTTCAAGCCAAAACAAAGTGATTTATTAATACATATATGTGTTAATGTTAGTATAATGTGATGTAACTTAATGAGTAATTGTTTTTAAATGATTACAGAACAAGAAATACTAAATTCACCTTATCAGAGCAGTTGACTTTACCGCCGTGCTCCAATAACAGTTTGACAATCTCCGAATGGCCTCGACCAGCTGCCCAGATTATTGGATAGACACTGTATTGCTATAAGAAACAATTTGTTTCACATTTTTTGTTTCATATGGTAACTTAGATTTAATGAAAGGGCAGTTGGGAAATCTTGTTATCTTCTACCTGTCCGGTGGTATTTGGGTTTGACCCAGTCTCCAGCAGAACCTTAGCAACCTCAACCCTTCCTTTATATGAGGCCCAAGTTAGAGCAGTCCATCCCCCCTATATGGAGTCAAAGATTAGAGTGTACAGTTTATGGTGTGATTATGTTCCACAAACTGCTTTTGATGCAAACGTTTGAATGGTTTCCTCACCATATCTCTGTGCTCAATATAAGCACTGTTTTCCAGCAGCTCTTTCACCACCTCCAGATGCCCCTCCTTTGCTGCAGAGATCAGAGCAGACCAGCAGTCCTATCAGGGCAAAGAACAGAAACAGGTTGCTATGGAAACTACAGAACCACTGCCGAGTGTAGTCATGGTAGCAGTGAGGATGCAGTCACTGCACCGATGTCGCTGCACTGATGCCCCAAAGGTAAAACGAGGTGAAGATTATTCAACATCAATCTAACTTATACTATACTATATACAAGTATTGAATAAAACAAGATTTTAGAAATACAAAGAAAGAAATGCTCAAACAAAAATAGGCAAAAGATCCAAATGCAGAAGGGTTTTTTTCTTTAGAAATTAACTTCAAAACTTCAGCATAGATTGCTTTCTCACCACATCATCCAAGTTGACGTTTGCACCGCGTCTAATTAGTTCTTGCACGATCTCGAGACTGCCTTGCTCGGAGGCCAGCATCAGGGGAGTCTGTCCATTCTTTTAAAAAGACAGGCGAACATCTTTTACTCATCAGAACTAACAAACTAATCATCAGACCTGGCTTAACTAGATTTACTTACATCGCTGCGCCCATCCACCTCTTTAAACTTGTCTAGATGAGCTTTAACGGCAGCCAGATTCTCTTCCTCCACATAGCCGAAGAGGTTCTGGATGGCCAAGGTGGTCATCTTGATGGAGGTTGTCGTGTCCATGTTTGCCACTCACTTGGATGACCTTCAGAAAGACAAGAAAGTCAATCATCCACTTCTATATGTTTAAGAGAAAGCTGAATATTCCTCGATATTTAGTCTTAAAAGCTTAGATACATTAGTAAGTGATAAACTATCTGCATTAAAATGCCCTAATGTTAATCTGCGGTGTTTGTGAGATTGATGATGAGGTGATCTCAATGCTTTTGCTTCCATTGGAACACAAGAGTAGACTCAGAAATGAAGTTTAAATAGCCTGGCACAGATAAGCAAAAAGGCTGTTATTTTGCCACGTACTATCCACTCTGCAATTGCTTTCAAAGCCTTTTAATTTTAACAACATTCTCCTTATTTTGATTCCACTGGTATTTTTTTTCCACTGGTCCTAAGTTTTTAGTTTCATTTTTAAAAATAAAAGTTAATTGCAGAAATATGCACTTAGCTCATTATACAATATATAGCTCAACATTATTGTATACAAATTGTATTATTACACAATTAAAATACTAAATTGAAAATATATACTTAGAACTCTTTATTAAAATACATTTATTTATATAAAAAACCTTATTTTAAATTACTTAACTGCAATAAATAAACAATTCATCATTTACACTGAACCTTCTGAAATATACCAAGTTCCACAGTTCAGAAATCTGAGGGGACAAAATGGTTACGAAACCCCCAATGCCAGAAATTCTTAGATTTTGAGAGACGTTTTTCTTTTATGTGTTTATTTCCCTCTTTTCCTCCCTATTTTTTACTTTAAAACATCACTTTACGAACGACTGTCCATGATGCGTCAGAAACTCATAGTTGAGTCTGATCTCACTCATGCAATAAAAAGATGCGATCGGATGTACACAACACTTGTGGCACTTTTCAGACTTTCTGCTGCAATTTCTAAAAAGAATCACATTGATTTTCTGTGACCGGGGTTTTAATGACCCCTAAACATTAGAACCGAGCTGTATTCGTATCAGCTTGTCTAACATTATTCTCTTAATTCACAAGTAAACCAGGCAGATTCAACTCTGAAAGTTTCCATGACTTGAAGATTAATTATTTAACATACTCCAGAGTTTCAGGATGTTGAGGAAACTTGTCTGGACTGACACAAATCATTAATTTGTATATATATATATATATATATATATATATATATATATATATATATATATATATATTTTTTTTTTTTTTTTTTTTTTTTTTTTACAAAAAGAATTTATCTAAATAAATCAACAGACAGAAAAAGATACAGCCACACTTGATAAAATTATAAAGTATCTCACATGGATTAATTTCAAAATTCCAAATACAATGTAATTATCTTTTGTCTGCAATTAAGACAACGCTTATTTTGTGGCTCTACATCTATCCTTTAATGATCCAAAAATCCAGAAAATAACAGACAGGCTCGCCTGCAGCCAGACAAAAAAGAGAGCATGGCAGCTTGCTTAGGAATCTGTAAAGCTTTCCAAACTATGAAATTAGACACCAAATGTATTTTTAGAAACCACTATTAGGCATCATAAATCCAGTAGATTGAGTCAGAGTCACACTGTCCTCTGCTATTGTCAGCCAGCTAGCAGATCTCCTTCTGTCTGCCCAGTTATTATTTATAGTGATCTAGAATCTACGGAAAAATCCTTAGATGAAATCCCTAATCTTAATTTTGTATATAGTGAAATCATTTTAAAATCTACAGCAAATAGTCACATTAATATCATGATAGAGACAATTAAACAGATACATTAATAGCATTGTTTTAATACATTTCAGTCTATCAACCTGATATATGAAAGTGACACGTTATATTAACCTAACTACAATTAAGATAAAGAATTTAATTTAATAGTAATAAACAAGCCTGCACAATCGTGTCAACAAGTCTATTAGGAAACGCACTGATTGATTTGACGTCAGTTCACCATTAGCATACTAATATTTCCCAGAATAAAACTGGCATTATTTCACAGACTAGTTATCTTAATCAATTTACAGACACTAGTAGCCATTCATCTTGAAGCTGTCAATCATCGCGGCATCAACGCAACGTACGTTAAATGCGATTTAGACCCAACATCCGCTTTGAACTCTAACGTACCTTAGTGAGAAGAAATAACAACACGTTTTTCAGCTTGAGGGTCCTAATTGAGAGACGAAGTGCTCTCGGTCTATAGCGCTTCTGCCTTTCTATTCACCATCTTCAACAACAGCCATTTTGAAGAAGAGAAGGGCTGTGCCGTACGGTTTAATCAAGGCTGCTTCCTCTGCCCTAACAACATGCTGCGTGACGTCATCACGTACGCCCAACGTATTCGACGTACGAATACAAGTTGTGACTGTTCATTGATTTTCCTTTAAAATAATATTTGAAAACCTAAAGTAAAAGCATCCAAACGGTTATTGCAAGTTTTCATAGCCACTGCGTCTAAAAGGTATGTATTTTTAAACCAAATATGTTTTTTCATTTATTTTTCGACGTACAAAGACCTAAAATAATTTAAATATATGTATATACTTTTAATTTGCCAGGAATAAATAATACAGTATATATATAAGTCTAGGCATAGGAATATAATTGTCTGGGTGTGTTTGTGAAGTCTGCAAAATCACTAAGTTATCTTCAGTGGTACAATGTGCACCATTTATATTTGCAGAGCAAGGGTCAAGGATGGATGAAGATGAAACTTCAGTGTTATAAATATTCAATAGTTGAGTAATATATGTTGATTTGAAATTAAGAAGTGATTCAGCACAAAACTAGTAAAAAAGACCTCTTTTAATCACATGATTTGCGAAAGAAAAAAAACATTGCAGATCCACACAACAAAGAGAAAATAATATGGGTCATACAAATACAGTGGACATATTTTACGATTTCATCAAATTTTAATGCAAACAACTTAATATCCAACCGAAGCTGGCAGAAAATGTGCATTACAGTGCATACTGAACCTCTTCCTGCCTGTTTCCACAAGGTTACTCAGTTAACAGTAGTATTCATTTTAAATCCTGGATGTTACTCTAAACTTCCAATACTTTCCAAATTCCTACTTTGGACTGGAATAGGCCAATAATGAGAAAATAACCTTTGATCCTTAGAATGGAATGTATAATGAGCAATTTTGACCGTTTATGCAAAGACTACATGAACAAGACGTTACAACAGACCATAACAAACATGACATGGAAAACTGCCACGAATCGAATAGTGCAGCCATTGAATCAAATATTCTTTCAAACTTCAAGACTCAACCTTCTCTTGACTTTTGTGGACTTTCTTCCATGAGCCTCCACATGTTAATTACTGGTATTGTTTTTGTGTTAGTTTAGTTACTCATGGCCATTTCAATGCTGGCCACATTAAAACTCAAATCTAACATTTCCAGCTTTCTCATCATCTATAAGAAAACCGTATTTACAACTCAATACCACCAGGTTAGGATGCTAATACTTGCTGTGATGAGGTGGATTACAAAGGGAAATTCACATGTTTCTTAAAAAAAAAAAAATTTCTTGGCAATAAAACTCAGTCAGATTTGACTCCATCATATCAATACACGATCAAATCCAAGAACCACAATATGAGCCATGGGACTATTTTCCCCTTCAGTCCAGACAGAGGGTTCTTAGATGTTTTGTTTTTTAGTGAGCTGTAAGTTTTTCTGACTCTCCTCATGTGTGCCTGGAGTGTAGGTACATATCACACGTCTTTGAGCGTACAAAAGCATTGTAGGGTGTTCCAGGACTCATGTGGCTTTTAGTTTCTGGTTGCTGTTGCTGTCGGTGCTCTCCAGACTAGGTTGCGCTGCTGACTGTTGCTCTTTCAGCCTCAGATGCCGGGGTTTGACAGGCAAAGCGATGGCAAGTACAACACAGGTTATGTGGATGCAGCAGTACCATGACCTGCGCAGAAACATACAACGTTATCTCATTGATTATGAGAATACTAGAATATTTTATTCTTTCCGAGGCCCACCTGTAGAACTTGAGCGAAGGGCCAACAGACAGCAACACAAAGGGAACTACGGTGTAACAAATAGCAATCTGCGTAGCTGCCCATGTGATGATATCATACACAAATTTGTGAGATGGAGAACCCAAGAAATGTGGTCTCACATTATGCCTCACCTGAAAGAGAAAACACTTTTAATATGTGTCCATTATCAAATAGCTCCAGCCAGAAGGCGGGGTTTCCTCCAGCAGCTCAGAACATGCTCTCTTTGAGGTGTGCTACGATGGGTGAAAGAGTTTTAATGGTTCAATAATGAATCAATAGTTTTTGAATTAACTATCTCTGCGCTTGCCTTACTTTCTTACTTTTATGTGCTTTTCATTTGTAGACAAACAAATGGGATTTTCATTCACTTGTAAATATTCCTTATATTTTATTAAATGTGTAAATAGCCTTCTGAATGACTTTGATTATATGCTCAAATTAGTCACTTCATTGATTGATCACAGCTACATTGTGGGTTCTGAATACTATAATTAGTGTTAATTAGTTAATGTTGATTTATAATCTGCTTATTGATCTAATAACAAAAGGTAGGGTTTGTTAAATAGTCATCATCTGGAACCATCCAATCACATGTGATCTTGTGGATCACTTTATATAAATCCTAACTTTTTCATCTAAAACTTGCTACACATATTAGATTTAATGCTAGTTTGTCTCCATGGCAACTAGAGGACAGATAAGGTGCAGATAAAATAATAAAAATGAGCTATAGCAAGCCATTAAAAAAAAATAGAATGCAAATGGCCCCTCTGATTCTCTCTCAATTTTGGGAGCATTTTAGTCATAATTTAGAGCAAGTTTAACTAATGGCCGCTGACTAAGCAGAGTTTTGTTAGAAACAATTTCAATAATTTTCCAACTCAACATTAGATATCGACAAAGCCTTAAATTAACATCTTTGCAAATCTCTTAAAAAAACGTTTTACTACAATTGTGCTTAGCAAATATATAAGTTATATTGATAGTCGTACTCTAATGAATGGGAGGAAAGACTTTTTTGATTCTCTGATTGGTGGCCTTTTCTTTAGGAAATCATATAGATGTGTTGTGAGCCTCAATTGCAAATGTATTGTTCGACTCTGTTACTCTGGCCTGAGTAAAAACGTTTATTTTATTTTCCATTTTGTATGTGCTGAATATAAAAAAATTATACTATTTCAATAAACTATTGAAAACCATTTGTTCAAAAACCATCCCATATTCATCATCTCACTACAAAAAAAAAAAAAAAAAAGCTGCATCTCCTAGAACTGGGCAGATTACTTTCTATCAGAAATGCACAGAATATTTTGTAGAGTGTGAAATTACTTACAGCTCTGGCTGCAAGAGTGATGAGTGCACCAGTGAGGAAGGTAAGATAGTAGCCTGGATAAGCCCCATGCCACATGGCTGACAGCAGGAACGTGGCAGCCGTGGCATTGTACGGACACCGCTCATAACACACCCTGCAAGGTAACACACTTAAAAACCAAATCAAATAGACATGCTAACCTCCACTGAAAATAAAGACTTAAAGAAAATGTGATAACACTTTACAATACTCTTCCATAGTGACTGCATAACTACCACATAGCTATTCATACAACTATGTAGTAGTTGTTGTTTGTTACCAAGTAATACCCTTAACTAATTAGCACCTACTGATACAGTAACTACTATGCCAATTAGCATTAATATTTTTGCTTTAATATTTGAGTTGTGTTTTGGTTAGCAAGTAGTTAGTATTTTTATCATTGGAATATTGATCAGCGCCTAGTCAGCGTGTGATGTACTGCAGAACTATACTGACAAATGAGTGTACAAAATTTTGTAGACTTGACGGACAACTATAGATTGGCCCAATAACTACAATGAACCCTTAAATAATTACCTTTCCTCATCTTATAGTCTAAGTGAATTAGAAAAATTTCTTCCCATAAAAATAATAATTGTTTGGACAGACATCCAGTGACTCTTCCAGACTCCTAGTAATTACTTGATAACCACATAGTAAAGTCAATTGTTAATGGTAATTATCATTGTAGTTACTTGTAGTTATAGTTACCAATAGTGGTAGTTACAAATGTAGTTACTGTTCAGTAGTTACCAATTAGTTAAAGGGTAAATACTTAGTATCTAAAAGTAACTACTACAAAATTAATAAATAGTTACCTGTTAGTTGTGTGGTAGTTCCCTGTTAGTTATAAGGTAACTAACGAAGAGTACTGTAAAGTGTCAAGCCTAATAAGTTGATGTTGAGCTTTTCATGTTTTTCAAATTATTGACTAGTACTTTTCAAAAACGATTTCGTTAGCACTACTATAGTTTAACTTCCGCCTTCAAAAATAAAATCCTGTTTTTGTGAGAACACCTGTCGGCGCTTACCTTTTAAGCCAATGTGCTGTTTGGATGTTCCAGTTTTCCAGGTACACTTTAAAGCTTGTTGCAAGCTGAAAACAGTCATTTGGTTGATTACAATAAGCGCAACAAAATCATTTAAAACCTTAAAAACAACAGGACTGACCTCTATGTTCATAATCCTAATGTTGGAAATGAGATCCCACTGTGGCAAACCATCACTGTCGTAGCCATTAAAGCCAAATCCAGCCGCATTGTTGATGGCATCGGCTACATTTAGAGACAACACAAAACTTTCCCATCAGGCAGACACTTGTTTCCAACATTTAAAAAGAAGAGTGTGTTTGTGTCAAATGATTAATGAATTTCTGTAGTGCAGCATTTTATGTTTTAAGTCCATCTTTTGTCTGAAGGGGGCAGCAAAGCACAAGCTAAAAGGACTGAGACTGCGTTGCGTAAGATGTTGATCCTAATTCAAATAGGTCATACACAACCAGTCCCCACCAAAGATGATGGATGATGCATTCTAACGCGTGATTAAGCATGGTTGAGGTATGAAAGGACAGATGAAGGAATGTTAGTGGAAAACAACGGCTAATGACTGATTAAACGATATATCCTGCACACAACATTTTGGGAGAGGAAGAGGAAATATTCAAATATATAAGCAGCTTTTGTAGCATCATGCACTTGTAAATGTGAGGACACATGCTAATTATATATTAAATGATTTTAAAGGAAGAATGGAAACAAAACTTTAACAGAATACAGATCAAAGATTAGAGACATGGGATCTGTATGAAAATCATAAGCATGCATGGTGGGTAACCCTTTTCGGCCTTAATCACCATGTATGCTTTTTAGAGTTTAAGAAAATATGAAAGGTTATCACTTGCGTAAACGAGAAATTGTAAACCCTTTCATTGTTTTGTCCATATCAATGGTCATCCTGTCTAACAGACATTCTTCTCAAACAATACATTATTTTTTCCAAATTAGAGTAGAGATTTTGCAATACTGAACCTAAACATGATGTGTCATTGAAAACAGGATTTAAACTGAATGAATGTATAAAAAATGTTTTGATTATCTTAAAAATGAGTGATAGCAGAGCGATATATAGTATATAAAAATATACAAAGGGATGTCAGCTTCATGGACCACTACAGAAAACAACCGAAATTATTTTTCCAACCCACTTCTGGGTAATGGAAGCGAGAAAATTTCCAAACATTAACCTGCTAATCATTTCTACAAGTGCCTGATTTGAGTGCTATTTATATTTATATGTTTTTCGATTAACCAACAAAGAGTCCCCTACAGAACAGCCATTGTGCAGTAGATACTATTAGTGTTCCGTATTCTCTTTCTAGGATTATTTATAAAAATGTATTTTACTTTTTAGAGGAAGAAGGCCTTTCACACAGGCAATTTAGCTCTTTATAGAGGAAAAATGGGAAAAGGGAGAGGATAACAAAAATATCTGCTGTGAAAGCTTTTAAATCTGCACATCATTTAGATTAATGGAAATGTCTTTAGTCTGTATAGAAATATATAGTATGAGTGTGGGAATGGTTAAAAAATGTAAGAAAACATGGACACACTGGAGTTTTGACAATGCATCAGGATGTGTTAGGGTTACTTATTTTCTTTTGAGAAATAACATTTCCACAGTTAAATAAAAACCTTACACATTTACAAAGGAATCAGCGTTTTGTGTTAAAAGGATTTTGTCACTACAATTAGCAGACCACTAACATTAGCAAATAAAATCTGAAGATGTATTACATTGGTTTGAAATTCAAGCACACAACCTTGTTGATAAATTAAAAATAAGATTAAAATTTCTGTGGTGGATTATTTTGTGGGACTATTTCCCTCCAAAATTTTAACAGAACGAGAGTTGTTGTAGTTGGTTATTTTCATAAAATAAGCATACTGTATGTTTTTTGCCTCAACAATATAAACTGGACATATTTTCAAGAGAGGAATTCCCATTTTCATCTTTAAAATTGTAACATATACAATAAAGAAAAGAGAAAAATGTAAAATATGTATAGAAAAAGTTCTAATTTTCAATCAAATTGGTCAACTCCACAAACACCTTGTGTGACCCCTCAGCTAGGAACAAACAATGCAAAAAATAATTCTAACGCTTCTAGAGGAGAGACCAAAAGAGAAAAGATCTAAGGAGTGAAAAAGAAGAAAGAGATGCAGGAAGTCAACGCACCCAGAGTCCAAACAAAGTAGTATTTAGGCCGGATGGTCAGCATGGACAAATACAGGTAGACCACCTGAGTATAGAAGGGTGTGGTAGCAATGAAATCATCGTCAACGTTACGATCCACAGGAAACACCTTGCAGACCGACAGGAAAACTAGCAGACACATGAAGCACGTGGCCAGCTTTTGGATGACCACTGTCTGTTGAGAAACAAGAGCAAAAACTCAAATAAGAGATCTATTACCAATTTAACGTATTACAATTAAATGTGACCAGTCTCTAACAAATATGTATCAGGAAGAGGAAATAAACAAACATTTGGCGAAGGGTCATTCAGTCTGCTCTTGCCATTGACTTTCCCTCTGGGTTCTAAGTCTCGGTGACGATAAGGGGTTCCTTCGATGAACGCGATGTAATCATTGTAAGAGCAGGTGGGACCAGCCAAAATGCCCATAAAATTACAATTATAACTGAAATACTCTAATAAACTGGGCATTCGTCTGAAATGAACAAAAACAAAAAATTATTTGTCAAACTAAATAATGGAGTTTATTGTATTAAACTCATAAATGCAATTATTACAAAAAGAACATTTATTATGTGTATGAATTTGACCATGTATAGAAATCAAGCTTTCACTAAATGTACAAACCTTATGGCCAATAGTTTTTGACTCTGGTTAAGCTGCTCTGCTTTCCTCGCCATTCCTTTAAACACACAAAAAAAAAACATGAAAAAGCTATTTATTTGTCAAAAAATAAAACATTTCTAAGAAATGTAGAAATTTAAAAATGAATTAAAATCAATTAATGAGTAAATGAATACTTAATTTTTTTTAATTACACTTAATTAAATTAATAATTAAACAAACAAGTGCTTACATAAAATCAATTATAAATAAATATATATATATATATATATATATATATATATATATATATATATATATATATATATATATATATATATATATATATATATGGGCTGTGAATTTCATACGTTAATTAGATTAAGTAAATCACGGAAAAAAATAACACATTAACGTGCCTTGCCTATAGATCTGTAACATTACACATTGTAGATCTGCAGCAAGCTAGTAACAAAACTAACAAGATTCTAAATGAAAAGGATGACGTACCAGTGTTCGTCAACGATGACAATAACGAAATAATTTAGTTGCCACATGTTTTTCTTGTGACGACACCGAAACACTTCTAAAAATAGATTTGTTTCTACATTAATTACGAAGTCATTTTTGTTCTCTACAATCATTCATGCTCACTCATGATTTCCTCATCATTCCTCGGTTAGTTCTGATATCGCTTTCTAAGCAAAGAAGACTTTTGTTGTTCAATGAGAACAGGATCTGACCTTTCCATGATTTTCAGAGAAAAAACAAGTCCAGTAAATTGTCTTTGCTGAGAGTTCATAAAGTCATCTCATGAGTCCCATTCTTGAAATGTTTGTCTTCCCGAAGGATAAAAAAGGCGGCCCAGGGTAAGTGGCTTGAATAATTACTTGTTTATCCAAACCCTACTACACAGACTGCACCCACACTGACTTGCACTACTGCTTAAGAAGCCAAACAGCCGCAACAATGCATCGCCTGAGGTTCACTGACAATAAGCATCATCGTTCCCTGTAGAGCTTGTGATGGAGGTCAGCAAGGACTACCATAGGGACTTAGTTCTATTAGTGTCCTACGGACCACAGGGAATATCAATGCCTGGGTTATTTAGGGTAACAGTCCAGCAAAACCAGCCTCAGTAGATAGCTTACATAGAATTTATACTGAAATTAGTTCATCGAATTCTTTATTAATCCATTAAGAATGCTTTAGTTTCATGAAAGACTTATGTTAGATACCATGAGACCTGCATTTAAAGTGTTCTAAACAACAACACAAAATAAACAATATAGTACACTTTGCTCAAGGTCTTTTTATACCTTTCAACCAATCTGCACTTTAGCAGACCAAATGAGTGAATTCATTTATCAAACATTTTGTGCAGAAGTTAATCAAAGATGTTTAGTGAAGCTCTTGCAACAGATATCAGAAAACTTATTAAGAACATTGCTATCTCAAGAATGTTTACACATCAGCATGACAAAGCAGAAATAGGGTGTACGTTGCAGTGAAACTAAATATGTGGTCATTAGATGTTGAATTACACCCATCACATGTTAAAAAGCAGTATATATTCACCCTTATGCGTGACTAGCTAAAGAAGGTGCAGAATTATGTCTGGAGCGGTATCACCCCTGTTTGCTTATCTATGCTCGTGAAAAATAAACCGGAAAGTCTGTTGAAGTCTATTCGTCATCTTGTCTCTTTAAAAGATGATAGCTACTTCTAAGTTTACAACTTCTCTCAGTTTCCCTGACACTACAAATGTTAAATGCCTGTTAAATGCACACAAGAGTCACAACTTAAACTCAGCTATAGGTTTAGAAAGAGGTTAATCCAAAAACACAAAATCTAAGCAAATGTGAAGAAGGAAAAGAACCAGTATATAGAGATAGGGCATACTAATGAGATTGGAAAACTTGTTGAGGGAGGAGCTGATAACTAACATGACAGATATATTATGTGCGTGGAAATGTAATTTTATATGGAAGTTAACTTTTTTAACAGAATCTTTGAACAGAGATCCAAATAACAAGGTATTTTTTAAGATTAGAGGCTAAAACTGAAAAAAGACCCAAAAATCTAACAAAAGCAAACATAAATAAGCCTGTACACCAGGAAACTTTCACATTTTCGTTTTGTCAAATTGAATTCACAAAAAACTTTTTCAGACTACATGATTGAGATAATGCACCAACATTTAGAGATATACATTGAGTGAGGGTAAAATGCATAACTAATTACAGAAGATCCATTCCTTGAAGCCGGACTGTGAGCTGTAGACAAACCTGCCACTACACCTCTCCCAATGCAACTCTTAAGACTACAGCGAGGTTACAGCAGAGAGGAGAAAAAGGCAAACCTATAAAGAAACTGCTCAGTTCATATCCATGACAAAGCATTGCAGGCCAACAGCTGGACTCAGCAGAGGACAAAGAAATGAATTACTGATAAAGGTAATATTAAGAAGTGCAGAGTGGGGAGTATGCATCATAAGGGTAATCTGTCACCCTGTGGAACAATAGTGGGGTGAGGATAGGGAGGGGGTTGTTTTCATTTGCTTTCATTTCCCCCAGCAGCCTTCCATTTCTTTAATGAGTTTCTCGAGGCCTTTGGCAGCACGTTTGACAATCACAATGGCAGCCGTCTGGAACAGCATCCAGGACAGAATCCTAATGCGTCATTCCGCTGCGTGTTTTAAACTTTAACTAGAGAAACAAATATACACACAAACACACACATACGCACTCACCATCATGGATCTCGAAAGCAACACTTGTTATCTTCTGAGTGATGACCATCATAGGCCTGTAAAGGAGAGCAAAAAATGCAATGTTAACTGTGAACAAAGACAATAGTGATTATAGCAACTGCGGGTGATGGAATAGAAAATGTGATCAAAAATATTTTAAGTGGAACATAAACTTTAATGACAACAAAACTGGAATTAACAAGGGATACACTGTCTGCGGCCAGGAATATGAAGTGGTCAGTTAAAGTGTGAAACCAGTCACGCAGTAGTTCTACATTTTGATTCCAAGATTATGAGGGCACCTTATATTCAGTATTTTGTTTTGATATAACAAAGTATGCATTCAATTATAAATGCCTAAAAAGGTCCCCTTCTCTATATGCCTAAATATTTCAACAACTAAGAAACAAGAAACCATTCATCGTGGATGCAATTATCTCATACTGACAATATTGATGCTGTATTTTTATGGTTATTCTGTTCTCTTAAAACAATCAATTTGGTTTAATTGCTTGAATCTTTCCTTGTTTTAAGATTTTTTTTCACAAGCATTTTTTCTCGATTCAAGATTCATAGCTTGTTTCATTAGCTTAAGGCATAGACTTTTTTTAAGAGGGACATTTTTGGAGAGTACCTTGCATACACATTATACAATCATTGACAATGAAAGTTTACATCAGCTTCTAATGCAAAGAAATTAAAATAAAATAAAAAATCACAGAGCAAAGCTGAAATGTTTGTTTTTGTACAAATCTGTGGGCAGAAATGTAAAACATTTTGATTTACAGAGTGCACTAAACATTTTTGCTTTGTACTGAATTTAATGCAAAACAAAATCCGAATGCAGATGCCTTTAATTTGTTAATGGAGTTAAATGTTGATTCATTGTGCAGTCTGCAATGTAAAGATGAGTGTTTTATTAAAAGCAGATTGTAGTAGTTTGCACTGTTTTGATTGTAAAGTATTGTTTTAAAAAACTAAGAACATATTAAATGCTATGATGCCATGAAAACCACAAATATTGCATCTGAAGAAACCTGACCAAGATAGCATCTAACATTAAACAAATAATACAAACCTCTAAAGTAAATCTGTTATGCAAAAAATGTATTCTGTTCTTTGAACTGTAAACAGTATCAAAAACAAATTAAATCAGGCATCCACAACAGAAGGCAAGTAATAAATTAATATGCTTCAAACAATATATGTTTCAATGAATCTGATAAAAAAGAAATATTCTTACCCTGTGAAATCAGCAGAGTACATTCCATAATCAAAGACGTAAACACGGGTGATTTGGCAAAAGCTTAGATAACCCAGAGCGACCACCAAACAGTATCTGAAACGAGAAGAGCCAAAGCACTTGCTTAACAAAGCTTAAGATATAATTTTGTGTCGATCTATTCGGCATTGTTCAATATTCTTAAAAAAATTAAATACGTTTAGCAAGAACAACGGACATGACATTCTCCAAAATGAGACTTTTAATTTGAATAAAATGTGGTATAAAATGTTCTGGCAATACACATGGAACACTTTTAATGGAATCACATTATATGTCCTCTCTGCACAAAAATATAGTTTTCCCTACTTAAGGAGAAAAAGGAATTTTGTTGATTGACAAATTGTTGGATAGTTTTAGTGAAACAGCTAGTGACGATATGTGCCTTCTGATGTATTGTGGTGTTAAAAACATTTATGAAGATGATACATAATAATAATAATAATAATAATAATAATAAGAAGAAGAAGAAGAAGAAGAAGAAGAAGAAGAAGAAGAAGAAGAAAAGAAAGAGTAGATGAACGTCAACAAATATGTTTTTAATCTACCAGCTATGAGTTTATTTTTCCACTTACATCAACTCTAAAGTCCCTTGAAGCCTCATGGCTGGACAGAGCCATGATGTCATGCCTCAGAAACAGATTTCATGAGAAACTGGTTTACTGATTTATATTCTCAAAACAGTTTTAACATTCAATTGGTTGTTTTAATTGGGGAAGCCACAAATGATCATGGCTGTAAATGTTTAAGTTTATTTCACTTTCATTGCATATGCAAAAGTTAGATTAATTTAAACCACTCAAACCCGAGTATGTTCACAGCATTCATGCACAGATTTATGCCCAAACTCTTTTTGCATCATAGGAGCCCTTTGAGGAAAACAACAAGAGCGTCAGCCAATAAAATGCAGTTGAGATCTGGAAGATAAATGAACTTGTTATTCACACATTGCTGTATCCACTGTCTGTGTTATAAATGAGCATCGTTTGTGTAGTCGAAATAAAGACATTTTGTTCCTCTCACATTTTGGATGGATAAAAATCATAAAGAAAAACATAAAAAAACGATAACGTTTAAGTGAATAAACCCAATCCACGGTCAAGCATTCTCCGTTATTTATCAAACGCTCTCAAAGCCACAAACTCAAGCTGAAGTGATGACACATTCGGCTCAGGTCCCCAGACACTGCAGGTGAGAGCACAAAGATAGACGGGGTGTGTGTCTGTCTCCGGATACGTGCTTGCTTCATTCAATAACTCGGGCGTGTTTTGTAGGTTTGCCAATCTGCTTCTACAACCTATGAATAGAATGGCCTCCTCTCTTATCTATACATTTTAGCAAAAAGACAAAATCAACCCTTCAACCAATGCAACCTATCCATAATATGAGGACAAATGTTCTACATCAACGTCTACCCCTTAATCTTTCCAAGACAGTAATATCAACTCATTTGAAACAAAATGTCCCTAACGGCCCATTTGGCAGGTGTCTGACATTGAGGCGGTTTTACATTTGCCAGCTTGTAAGAAATTTCTGGCAGTTGGCAGGAGAAGGCAGCAGGGAGCTAATGGAAGATTTTATTACAGCGCTGAGGAGGAGACTGACGGTCAGCAGCTCAAGGTATGATCTCTTTAACATTAGAATTATCCATGGGTCAGTTCAATGAAAGGGAGAACTTTCTCTTTTTGGTCCCCTTACAGGTGACAACCAGACATACTTTTCTCATGGGAGAATTCTACATTAAAGATCACCTATTATGCCAAAAATTTACTTTTGGAAGGTGCCATAAAACCAAGAAAAAGGTCTTAAACTTATTTAAAATATATATATTTCCTCAACTATTAAAACAAGTATGGTAAATCAGTTTTGAAAATAAAGTTTAACAGCTTGCTAGGGACTGAGAGGATTTCTTTTAAGTTGTTAGATTTCAGATGCTGTTTCCTCATGGAATCATATACATGGCATTCTATAAGCAGATGTCTGACCGAGATTCTGCATTTACAGTGTTTACATTTTGGGGCAGTTTCTCCTTTGAGTAAAAAGCTGTGTGTCAGTCTAGTGTGACCTATTCGGCTTCTAGTAAAGACGATTTGTCTTGATCTAAGGTTTATGATATTGTGATCCAACTTTAGGCTGAATTTCATATAATTTGTTTCTTTGTTGTTTCTCCCATTTATTATCCCAGTTATTTTTGGCTTCAGGTCCGATGGTGGAATTGATCGTTGGGATAGGTCTGTGATTTTTTCTTGGTAGCAGAGTCTGCCCTCTCATTTCCTACAAGCCCAATACGGCCAGGGACCCAGCAGAAGATGATATGGAAGTTATTCAGATAAAGTTGATTTACTTTTATCAGAAGTGATTTCATCCCATGAATGTCATTGATTGAAGACAGGCCTTTGAATGATGTGGTACTAATTTAGCATAAACCAGTGTTGTTCATTCACAGTACCTCAAATTACAGTTTAAATAAAAGTATTAATAAAAATATGATTACTAAAATGAAACTTCACATGCGATGAAATACACATAGTGTTAAAGGATCATGAACAGTGCTTTTGAAGAAACATAATTCTTTTCATAATTCTTCAACTCTTCCATAAAATATTAAGAAGTTTCTAACTTAGTCTCTTGATTTTCTATTGCATATTACACCAGCAAAGTTTCTAGATAATTATGCTACAATGAGAGCATAGTTCCAGAAACATATTTGGTGGAAAACTTGTCGAAAGGAAGTAAAAGGAAAACATTTTAAACTTTAATAATTCTGTTCTAATCTGATTCAATACTCAATATGAAGCTAGGCTACCTGTTCTATCACCAGAAGATATTACAGAATGGTAAAATACTGCTAATTCTCTCGAGTGGAGATGGGAAATGAGACTGCAGTAATTCATAAATAGTAAAGAGTTCATTCCAAGTCTAGAGTCCACATTATCTAAATGTTTTATTGTGACAAATATCATATCAAAACACACAATTTGACCCAGTTTGGAACACTGACTACACAGCATTAAAGGCTGTCTGTATGTAGACTCACTTGTGCATGTGCTCGACTCCGGTCAGAATCATTATACCATAGGTAATCCCACTCTGAAGCAGGAAATGAAGAGCATACCTATGGAGGAAGGAGAAAATCCTTTCATAAAATAGCAGTTTTTCATTTAAAGATCCAGAACTTAATGAGAGTCGTGGGAATTCAAGTTCAACATAACAGTCACAGATCTCAGATAAAAGTAGACATTGTTTTTTGCACTATACTTGGTGTAATAAAAATCTGTATTGGATAATACTCTATGAAGCTTTAAAGTAAAAAGAGATTCTGCCATCAAGTGTCATCAGTTTTTTTGTCATTTCAGTTTCTCTCTCGCAAACAACGGTTTATCTATATTCTATAATATAAAATGAGACTTTTAGATTTTTTATTCTGTAGTTTTTGAAAATGCTGAATTTAAATACCTTTAATTCATAAAAAATTAACTATTTTGAGCCACTTTACAAAAGCTCATCTGCTCTCAGATCCACTTAAACACATACATCCACAACTTGGACACTTTAATAAGGGTTTCAAAAGATGCCACTAATTAGCATTCAAGGGTCTGTTGTTCTTTTACGATCACCAGTAGCGTGTATTGATCGGTTTGTCTTATTAAAGTGCCATGTTAATGAGTTCCAGATTTTAGTGGCCACCAACACGTCGATGCAAGCCTGTATGTACTGATTGTGCAACACTGATGTATCTACAACTGTGTTAGCAGCAGTGTGACTTCTTCAGAGAAAATAAACAATAAACAGCTGTTTCTTGCAAATTTTGCAAAAACAATTGCAGAAAGGAGTGTAAATATACTGGGAATGAAGCTGGGAATGAAACAATTGGACAAAAAAAAACCCAAAAGGGTATAATTTCATCTGACTATACAATATTCAGGGTGTGGTATTACTTCAAGAATATGAAATTCTCCTTCTTTTTTGGACTTTATTTATATGCCTACTTTAAGGATATTACAGATATTGTAGAACTGATCCAAAGTGTTAAAAGCGTTAAAGTTATCTGACTATAAAAGTAATTAAACAGCATTCAAAAGCGACATAGGTGAAAAGTCAGCTATGGACATCTCTCCATTAAAAAATCTACACTATAATCTTGCCACTATACTTTTGAAAGGCAGGCATTCAAAGGGATAAATCTCATTTAAAAGTAGTATTTAAGTGTTGTGTAATTTTCATCATCTGTTTTATTCCAGTGTGTAATTTAATTTGTTGTTAGATCTTAATGTAAAAGTATAAAAGTGCTGATTGATAGAAGTGTTTTACATGTGTAAGGTCGCTTTTTGAGCATCACACTGACAATAACTGCATCCAGTAGTCTCATAGATGATGGACAATGCAAACATATCCCAGCTTCAGCTCACAATATCAGCCTCTACACTGTTTGTTCTGTATCATGTGTCTGTCATTGAGCCAATGCTGTATTTTCTATCTGTCCAGCAGTAGAGTAGCAGACGCTACAAGTAACAACAACTGGTTTCAAATTCCCTGTGAGTAGATTGTGTGATATGTCAGTAGAGAAACAAAAACTCACCAGCCAAAGCAAAAGAGCGCAAAGTAAATGCCCAGCAGTGTGGCTACCACATGTCGCACAAATGGACTAGTCTTGCTGGGGTGGAGGTAGAGTCTAAACCACAGAGCCGTGAGAAGGGCACACAGCTGACATACTACAAAGTTCACCTGAAAAACAAGGGGAAATTTGTTATTGTTTACACAGCAGAAAATAAATTGAAAGCAGCAGTGGGTGTGTTATTATCAGTTGATGAGAGGTGCTAATGATGCTATGCACCACGTCACTAGATTTCTTTTTTTAATATTTAAAACTTGATAGTTGTGTTAATAATAGTAATGTAACATAATAAAGCCATGCTAGACTGCTATTTCTTAAAAAGACCAAAAAAAACTTTAGCAAGTGAGACTATGTCTGAACATCAATGAACAGCTGAGACACATGGCTTACAAAAACTGAGAAAAGACTGGGTCAGAGAATACCGATTTCATGCTTATCAAGGAGTTTGGCTGGACTCTGTGAAGATCCTGCAGTATTTCAGGATTCTGCAAGCTTTCTGACCTACTTAAAAGACAAAGTACTGAGCTGCTCACAGGCCAAACCCCATCCAGAGAGGGCTTTAACTTAGCACTGCTCTCAAATCCCTGGAAGTCGTACAAGACATGTCAAACTTTTTTTATTGTCCATTAAACAGGCAGCTAGCCAAACTTCTTGTTGTGAAATAGTGGTCATCCAAGGTTAAGGTTTTACAATTATACTCCAAACAATATGCTTTAAGCACCAAAAACAAGCGTTCAGGAAAATTGTGATTTAGTTTATTACATTTAAATTAAACAAAACTTTTTTATATATAATTTAACATTTACTGAGCTTTTATATTTATATCTCAAATTGCTACATTACCATTCAAGTTTGTCTGCAGACCTTCTGAACAAACTATTTTTACGATCTTTCTACAGCACAATTAAATAAAGACATTACAAAGTATTGTAACACAATTCTCATCCACATCTACAATCAACTGCTGTAGAGCTGAGCACTTATGAAACCCACAACAAGGACACAATTTGTTTTGCATATCTAGTGACTCCCTGTGGTCTACAGACCAGACGAAAGACAGATGTGAGAATCTTGGTACAAATGCTGCAGCTCTGCACCATTACCAAGCAGTAATTCCAAAAACTTCTTGTCTCCTCCAAGCAGTCCGTAGTGTGTATACCATCACTGAACAACAGAGTTCAGAAACCGAGAAAAAAACTATTAAAAAGACTTTCATATGTCTTACAAATTATCTTCACATATGGTGAGGAGATACAAAACACGACTTCCTGTTGCTCGACTACACACGCCTAGGTTTCATCCGCCACACTTGCAGAAAACATGAAACACGCAGTATAAACAACACCACCATAATAAAATGAAAAGCCTTTTTGTCACTAATATGAGCCTGACAGGGAGTGAAGAGAAGAAACAATGTTTTTAAGGAAACTAAATAAAAATTATATTTTTAACAACCAGTGAGTGAGGCAGGTAAAAATACTTAATGTAGCAGGACTGGAATTTAAGCTTTATAAGAACAAACGATTCATTCAGCGTTCTGATGTTCTCAAAGTCATTAGTGAGTCATTTTTCTTTGTTTGTATATTTTTAAAAGAACTATTGCATCAAAAATACCAAAAGTGATTTCAGGGCAAGATAAAAAAACAACAGAAAGAAAAAAGCATCTGCAATTTAAAATTTTTGAATGTTCTCTACTAATTTATAGTGTAATAGATTAGTGTAAAAGCTTAAAAAATTGCTACATCAATAGCAAACAACAAATCAATACCTTAAAAGTACTTATAAACTATCTCATGACTACAGCGTAGAAGAGCAATCATTAGAATATCAGAAAGTTTCCAGTTCGCATTCTAGGAGGCTTCTTGGGTCAGTTTCGCGATTTCTGTTCTGTACGAGTTTGTTCATGCACCATTTCAAAAACATCAATGTCAGCTTAACTGGAAAATAACTATTCCTGAGCGAAAGCCAGTAAATAGCAAATGTGCCTTTTTCATGCGATGAAGGTCTGTTCAAGCCAAGGAGTCGCCCTGCTTTCGACCTGATGCCAACCTAATCAAACCATTCATATGAACCAGTAGGTATACGCTGCATACCAACTAGTAGGAAGCAGATGGCATAAGGTAAAATTGTCCACACAGTTTTTTATATTTTCCTGATCAAATGTGAAAAGGTGCTCTGAAATTGATCCCCCAGTTAAGTGAACAGGACAGAACCTTTAGCTAGGGGTATGATTCTCACTTGAGGTGCGAGAGGTCCAAGATATGTTCAATAATCACAGTTTTGGTGTTTGGTGCAATTTTAAATCTAAATTTGTTTTGAGAGAGCATTTGCTTGGTTTCTGAGCTCGAGGCATTTTCTTTAAAGATTTTAAAGACGTGGTGGAGAATTTCCAAATAGCAGATTTTGTTGCTACAACTGAGCACTTTGTTGTCACAGTGAGCAGTAGCTCCATGTGGTGGAGGAAAATAATCTCTCCCATCTAAAATTATGTGAGCGCATTTCACCTTTGTTGAAAAGTGAGAATTTGAATAATAGTCAATTGCTATTGATTGATCTGGCTGAAGTGGAGCCTATTTTCCACTAAATTGTCAGCCAATAGCATTGAGGTTACAGGTGTTTTAACGATAAAGATTTTTACTATCCTGTGAGATTGGCCTAAACTTGAAAACTGTTGAAAATGCTTCATAAAGTAAAGTACGATGCAGAGTTACGGTTTAAAAAAAAATGAAAGCGATAAAACTAAAACATTGTTCATGTTGATGCATACGTTGTAGGCAAATCTTAAGGGGTAGCAAAATCTAATAAAGTTCCTAGTTTCTGGACAAAGAAAGGATGATAAGACCTAGACCTACACCTAATTTGGATTCCCAGTAGGAATTTACAGAACCATATTAATGGGGTTGATGTCAATTGTTATATGTTACATTATCAGCTGCTTTATTTACACAATTATGCTTTTTATAATATTATCAGCAGAGGATTTGAACTTGACATGTATTTTTATTCACAAAGCAGAAGCTCATCACTGTTTCGTGCTGTTGGTCCAGGAAGAAAAGTGAGCTAGTAATTTGGGCCGCTCTTTCTTTACCTCTTCTTAAATTAATGATCCTTGATGCGTCCCATTACATCCCTGCTCTCCTTTATGTCCAGGTTAGTGAGTGCTCGCTCACCTGAATCACTGCACCTGAACAGACTACTGAGTAGATCAGGCAGTTTGCCAAATCTCCCTTTTCTCTGAAGAATCACATACATCTGAGAAATATTTCTTATTTAAGACTCCCTGACGGAACCCGGTGCTTGAGGTTTGGAAAAATAGCATCTTATAGGAATTGTCATTAAGAAGAAATAAACAATCTGAGGAAATACGATACTTACTATAGTCAGAGGGAAGCATCGAAAATTTGATCAAGAAAAAAACTGTTGCGCCTGAAAAATTAAAGATTCAAATATAATGTAGCTTTACTTTTAGGTGACACACGTTTATTTATTTTGTATACGCCAAAATACAAGTAATTTGTCACATTTTGCATTAATTTAAATAAAAATTGCTTATTGAACTGCACACGTTTTTTATTATCTAAAACAGAAACATTAAATACAGATAAACCATACTGGTCTAGAATCAATTTAGGCAACCATGCACACTAAAGAACCTGCATAACACAGTGACCTCATAAAATTAAACAATGCTTGTCAGCTGTATTTTCTTGAGTTATCTGAAAAAATCCATATAAAGATCAGTAGTTTAGACCGCATGAAGGCAATAGAAGGCCTATTTCTTCCTGTCCTGGCATGTAAAATTAGATCAGAAATTAGGCTGACTGGAGCCGTGGCAGAGCAAAACGGGGGGTCAAAGGATGATCTTACAGGAAGTGCTAAAGCAATTTTCTTAAACCAAATTTATATTTGGTAAGTTAAAGATAGAAGAAGATTTAATAAACTATTTGCCACTTAAAACACAAACCTATGAACATTCAAAATAACCAAGTTACTTTAGAACTTTTCATGGAATACTTCAAGACTTTTAGCACTGTTAGACTACAAAGATTGGTTGCATCAATCAACAGTTGAAACAAAAAAATAACAGTTTATGAGATTTACCAGTCATTATCTTTCATCTACATTTTGATTCTTCCATTCCATTACTTCATAACAAGTCATTGTTTCGTAGACCAACAACTAAAATATAAAGCACTTGTGAAACCTCTTGATAAACCTTTAAGAAATTCCCCAATGCAGTTTTAATCTGTTGTTGCTAGAGGCTCAGAATTGACACACTTCAGTTCTGAGTGCATAGGCTTTTTGTGGCCATTCTTGAGAAGCCTGTTGCTAGGACACAGTCCTCCTAAAAATAAAAGAGGACAGTGAGGTGCAGAATGAAAGCTGCCCGCTGCAGTCATCAGTCTCTCCAGCCTTCACAGGCCACTAGCTCGGGCTCATTGATTTGCTTTCATCTCCAAGCACTTCTAAGGTGATCAAAGCAAAGTAACCTTGTTCACGTATGTTGCAGGGAGATGCAGCAGAAATCCATTAGGACTTTGCATGCATTTCAAACTTCTAATGAAATAGCTTTTTAAAATAAAATAAATACTATTAATTAATCTATTTTTGTCATTCCTTGAACTGGAATTAAAATGGTAAATATGTCTAAATGTATATAGATATATATATATATATATATATATATATATATATATATATATATATATATATATAAATAAAACATTCTTTACTGAGCGTAGAGAAGTTACAGCTGGTCAAATATTAGTTTGACAGTAAGAAAACAAAGAAATAATACATTATTGGTGAAGCTACACTAATAAAGGACAATCAATGGCAATAAGTAAATCAGTATATATATATATATATATATATATATATATATATATATATATATATATATATATATAATTTATTTATAATTGATTTTATGTAAGCACTTGTTTGTTTAATTATTAATTTAATTAAGTGTAATTAAAAAAAATTAAGTATTCATTTACTCATTAATTGATTTTAATTCATTTTTAAATTTCTACATTTCTTAGAAATGTTTTCATTTTTGACAAATAAATAGCTTTTTCATGTTTTTTTTTTGTGTGTTTAAAGGAATGGCGAGGAAAGCAGAGCAGCTTAACCAGAGTCAAAAACTATTGGCCATAAGGTTTGTACATTTAGTGAAAGCTTGATTTCTATACATGGTCAAATTCATACACATAATAAATGTTCTTTTTGTAATATACTGATTTACTGATTACCATTGATTGTCCAATTATCTAATCAACTGCTTCAATGCATTTAGGGGTGTGGTCCTGGTCAAGACAATCTTCTAAACTCCACACTGAATGTCAGAATGGGAGAGAAAGGTGATTTAACCAATTTTTAGCATGGCTTGGTTGTTGGTGCCAGACGGGCCGGTTTGAGTATTTCACAATCTGCTCAGTTACTGGGATAAATAAAGTTTGTTTATACAGTGTATCAAAATATTACTGGAAGTACATGACAAATTCCATGTGTAGACCAGTGACCTGAATCTTTGCTTGCATGGGCCACATGAGTTCATGTTCTCCTCATGTGTAAAGTCATTTTTTACTCCAGCTGCTCAGGTATTTTAATTAAGTTAATGATAAGAACCACCTCTTCCAAATTTTAATCTATCCCTCACCAAAAGAGTGTGTCAGCCATATCACCCTTCAAGAAACTCATGACGTGTTCTGAAGTGAAGCAGGTCTGAGCTATGAGTAGCTAGTGATGCTAGCAGAGGCGCTCACCTATGATCTCTTTTGGGTCCTAGCACCCCAGGGCATTAACAATGACGCACCATCCTTAAGTTGAGACGTTAAAACGAGTCAGTGGTCATTAAAAATTTCAGAATGTTGCGTCAAAAATATGTATGATTCCTGTACTATTTAGCTCTGATTGGCTAGTATGTCTACCCAAGTTTTCTAATAACCATTAGCTGGTGTTTGGTGAGTGTTCTGGCACAGAATGGCAGCCATCATCCAAGTGAATGCTGGTGGACACCCCCTCAAGATATAAAGCAATTTGAGTGCCTGAAATGCACTATATAAATGTCATGAAGTATTATTAATAATAACATTAAAATAAAGAAGTTGTGTATTTATTTTAAGACATTATGACTACAATAAGAACTCTATAGCCTGTTCAATAATTAACATTAATATCAACCAATCCTTTCTTCCAATCAAACTATCTAATACGAATTGTTAAATCTGCATTAGGCCTCTCGCTTGTGAAGCTGCTTTGAAGCTACTACTAAAAATACACTATAAAAATGTGATTGATTTATTGATTAATTGACACAAGTCCTTAAACCGATAACACAACTTAGCAGTTGTGTTTATGCACATGAAAATGGTGAAATAGTGTTTAAAACTGATGACAAAGATGCAATGCATGATGAGTAGGCTAATGGTATTAACCAAGAGTGTTCAAATAAGATTTATCATCATGGCCGAAGAGCATTCTAAACATGATTACATCATCACTGGGAAACACCCACTCACTCTCATTCCAACAGGCTGTTAGAAGAATCTGCAACAAACCTTTCTTCAGGCTGAGGGAAGAAACTATGGGAGAACCTTGACTATGACACTCAACCAACGACCTTCTCATTGAAAGGGAAAACTAACCAAGACTTACATAGAGCTCTTAATTTACAAGGAAAACGTTTCTGAGCTGAAGGTGACTATGTGTAAATTAATCAGTTGGTGAATCTGATGTTAGAGTTATGTGACTTTTTAATATCACATAAATTATACAAAACCAATTTCATTTGGAATAGTATGGAAGCTATACCTTAAGGCCAAGCCTGTATTCAAACACTATACAACCATGAGGGTCAAACATAATATTCGCAAAAACAATGTGTTCTAATCTCAACACTTGACCCATTGATCTTTCTAACCAAACATCTGACCTTAGCGATGGCTTTGGAGCAACATCAAAAGCAGAAACCCTCTGATTAAATCGCTCTTCAGCAGTAAGTGCTGACTCCTAACAGTGCATTAGATGTTCAATTATTTATCTGTGCTGCTAATGTACATGAAGCACTCATGGCCTGGTCAGCTGAGAAGGATAAGATGAACATACTTATGCAACAAACACCACAAAAAAACATCTGGAGGAGAGCAACACTCCCCTTATCCAATAAAAGCTTCCAAAACAGAATTTAAATCTCATTACCGAGGCCAACATTTAGAAATGTTGATCTGCCAAAGCATGAAGATGGCTCATTCATATAGGAAACGCATTAGGAATTAAGTAAAATGACTGCGAGTTATCATGCATGCACTTAGCTTCAGTTCTAGACCAGATAATGTTCTTAATGAATTTAAATGGAATCTGCAACTCTAACAATGTTTACGCAAGTACTGTTTACTAAATAACTCTGCATGAGATTTAATGTTTTTTTTTTTTATTAACTCTCTGAAAAACTCTTGGATTCCAACAAATGTTGATGAAACGGTTCCAACACTGCCCACAAGACATCTTTTACAAAATATACTGTTCAAAAATTTCTTACGTCCAAACAAGGTTCACAAACTAGTGATGCACTGATGCTGAAAATTTTATACAAAACCAAGATGTTATTTTTTACAATTATTTTACATTTTTTGTATTAAAACAACTACTATAATCTTCCAAAATCCAACACACACATTTAAGACTGTAGAAACTTTGCTGTAATTCACATTTAAAGTAGTTTTTTTTAAACATGAGGTTAATGGTAAAAAATAAATAACTAACCATCTAAGCAAAGTGTTATTGTATTTTTGTTCAATGCAATGCTACATCGGATGTTTTTTTTTCATAAAATAAAGCCAGTGTAGTATTATTGCTAATCAAAAACAAAATTTTTTTTGTTGTCAGATTGGTAATTTACTCCAGTCTTTCCAAAACTGAGTGTAGGTTCTTCTTTATAATAAAAAAGCCTTTTTGCTTTGTCATGCCATAATCTGTTTCTTTTACTGGATTTGCTGCTTGTGAAAGACACTCATGAAGCGAGAGTGAGCGAGAGCAGCAACAGTAAACCTGAGACCAGTTTCAGTCACCTCGGATATGAAAAGCAGCTTGTGATAATAACAACAAGCAGAGCATAACAACACAAAATGGACACATACACAAAATGCAAAAACTGTTTGATTCCAATTGGTGTTTAAGACAAATGCTTTATAATGAGATATCAATTCACTTCTTTAACCTTTCCAATCTGTTTGCTCAAAAGTCTTTATGTGGGGTGTTACTGGAGGAAAGTTACTATTAACCTTTCAGCTAACATTTATGATTTTGATGGCTTGTTCTCTGTAAGCCCTGAACATCATTTTTAAGAAATAAAGGCTTGAAATATCTCCCTCTCTATAGTTTATGGGGTTCTCTTTCTGAAAGGAGTGATGAAAAATCTACAACATCTTCAAATTGTCAAAAAGTGCTTGAGTCACAGACACAAATCGGCTACATGTAAATAAATATTGTACTAGACTTCAAGGTGTTGTGTAATCAACAATACGTCAACATGGCAATGTGAGTATTTGTTTTTCAGCAGCTCATGAGAGAAACTGCTGAGTAACCGATAAACCGCAGTCTCGAAAACACTCTCACGCCAGGATTCTTCTCCCCAGGGGACCTGCTAAATTAATCTGCATCTTCAAGAGAGAGACTCGAAGCCAAAGGCAAGTCCACTGCTCTACATTATTCAATGAAGAACATTTATTGAACAGCATGCCAACTTCGGTCCAAGGAAACATGTGAGTCACTGACTAAACAGGTTGATTAACTTTAAATAAAATTTGCATTTCTCATTTATTGCTAATCCACGTGCTCTCAAAACAAGCCTACAATATTGCAAGCATAAAAATGGAGGCCTTCTTCCTGCTTAATCTTTTTTGTGCCACTGTTGCTTCAATGGGGATCCTAGAAACATGTTTGTAGAGCATTCCAAATGTATCACACCAAAAGGAACACCGAATCAAAGCATGACGCCTCAATATTAGAGCCAACATTTGAATCAATTGGGTCGGGTCTACAAGATCCTAGCGTACATCTGCTTCACCAGGGTTGAAATCCTCAGACATTTTGGCAATTAGTGCTCTTCGTCTGATCACCAACAATGAATAATCTTGGAATTGAGAGCGTCATATGCTGAAAAACATGTCAGCATAAAAGTATATGTTTTTACCATCTTCATGCTTCTTTTTGGTAATTACGAGTTCATTTGGCAGGTCATTATGCAGCTTCTGTAGTACCAGTTGTTAGCTGATGACAGACACATTCACATTCTTTGCCCTGACCCACAAGCAACTTTAACAACAGTCTGTTTTGGAAATATGATCTTTAACAGCCAAATAATGGCCAAATGTATTCTACATTTAAAGGAGAAAAAATTTCTTTTAACAAAAACAACTGGACCAATGGACACTAAGCATTCATTCTTCAATGAATAACATCTAGGAAGCCACTTTATCCCTGTTTCTAATGTTACTTTTTTAAGCTGCATTGTAGAACACACAACATGTATAACTATTTAATAACTACTTAATAACAAATTAGCTCCACACCGAACCAAATGAGTCTTTGTTTATTACGTTGATTTTGTCACTAAAACACGCCAATAAGCAAATGATGCCATTTTATTCTAGATTACTTCACCTCCTAGTTCTTAACATTTGAATTAACATCATCAAAGAAATCAACAGAGAGGGTGTTTCGTGATTTAAAGTCTTAAAAAAATGGCAGCAATTAAACAAGTTTCTTTTTTGCTTCAACAATCCATTTAAGACTTCTCTGCTTGCAAATTGTTTCCTCAACTACGCATTTCAACTAAGATTAACCTGCCCATAAATCAGCATACGGATTCAAATCAATTACTGAAATCCATTGTTTCCATTAACCCACTCATGGGAATAATGTTCCTACTGGTGTAATTAAAGAGAATGAGGCATCCTACTCCCCTGGGAGACCAAAACATTCACTGACTCCTTCTGTTTGGTTCAGAAACCTTTTGAATTTAACAAATAAATCAAGTCCAGTTCTTGTAGGTTGCTATGTCAACACACAACTGGCAGAAGTGCTCTAAAATGCTCATTTGATCAATGGAGATGTTTATTGTGACATCTCCACCAATGGAAGATTTTGTCGTTTTGGAGCTCAAGGCAAACAAATGCACAGGGATCCCTATTGTTTGTTAAATTATTTGATGAATAATTGTTTATGTAACAGTTACTTTGCATGTGGGTGTACATATAAATGTAAATACATTTTCAGGTTAACTGCCTAAATGTTTTACACTTTAAGGGAAACACCGTGGGTCTTTGAAATTCGAGAATTTTTTTTTATTGAAAATGTTTCATGTGTGAAAATTGTTTCTCCTGTCTCATGGTCAACATTTGAGACTTGAAATTTCAGAATAAAAGCATACATTTTGGTCCACGTATAAAGGGTTAAAATAGAGGGCATTTGGGGCCTCTTAACATCTGTGGGAATATTCAGGTTAAGATCTTACATTTACTACAATTTCAGAGTAAAATCAGAGTCTTCTGGAGCGTGGTCAACATTTCGGATTATACAGTTTCAGAATAGAAAAGCATGAATTGAGTTCATTTATAGAGTTAAAAATAGAAGGCCTTAAACCTTTTGAAAATTAGTGAATTTGCAGGTTAAATGTGCAAATGTTGTGCATTTTATTGAGAATTTTTTTCTTTGTTGTAACAACAAATCATATCAAATATAAAAAAGTAATACAATGTCAAACAATAAATAAATAAAAGGGAAATAATATTAACTATTTTTAATATACCAAAAATGTATACAGTAGATGGAATAGATACTAAAGATCAAGATGACTCTACAGTACATTAATCTTATACTTTAACTATGTTACATGACTGGTGATCTACAAAAAATACTCTTCTTGTTTTACAAAATAGTTAAAGCCTTTCTTATATAACAACAACAAAGTCCCTCAGAAGTCGAGAGGAGATGCATGATGTTATACAAATCATTTGAAGTCAATCAAAGTCACGTTCACTGTACATAAAATGCTAATTTAGAGATAGCAGAGAAAGCACAGGAGTCATGCCAAAATCATCATCTCACACAGTTAAAATGTTCCGCAGAAAAAAAAAATGCTAACACCCCACAATGCACTGTGGTATCAGATATACAGTACAGACCAAAAGTTTGTCATGACTATGAAAATTGAAAATGGTAGATTCACACTGAAGGCATCAGAAGTATGATTTAACATGTGTGGAATTGTATACATAACAAAAAAAGTGTGAAACAGCTGAAAATATATCATTCTAGCTTCTTCTTCAAACCTTTTGCTTTGATTACGCTTTAGTCTTCACTTCACAGGAGAGCCCTGTCAGGTTTAATAAGTGGGATTTATAAATGAGGTCGGGACCATCAGTTGTGTTGTGCAGAAGTCAGGTGGATACACAGCTGATAATTTCACTGGATAGATTGTTAGAATTTGTATTAGGGCAAGAAAAATAAGTGGCCATCATTATGAAAGTCGTGAAGGTGTGTCCAAACTTTTGGTTCGGGATCACCTGATATTTTAATGTGATCGTCACTTACAACTAATGAGAAATATAAAAAAAAGCTATTTGTTTTGGCTCTTTTTACAATCAACCCCTAAGCATTAACATACTTTACATTATCATTATCATACAAAACAGATTGGTAACTTCTTTTTTTTATATCAAATGACGTTGCTAAAAAAATTTTCCTAAACATGTGGGATGAAAAAAATCTGTTTGTTCTGATAGATGTCTAGAGCATGCAATAGTTTGGGATATGATAATAAAAATCTGCTGAACCGTTTTCTTTTTTTGTTCCAGGCTTCGACCTTTTGACCTCAACATGCATGGCTGGGAATTGGGATTTTCTTCATGGAAATACTAAACGCTCTGAAGCTGGTGATCTGCTCTGACCTCAAACGCTCCAGCGTGTTGATGTAAGATGACCGATTAATGTAATGAAAATGGCATGTCTATGGACGATGTATATGCTCCAATCTAAACTCAGCTGTATTGGAAACTTTCTCTCTCTTTTGAGTTTAAAAGAGTTTAGTGTCTGAGAGAGAGAGAGAGAGAGAGAGAGAGAGAGAGAGAGAGAGAGAGAGAGAGAGAGAGAGAGAAATCCTAGACAAGTACTGCTCACATTACTGACTGTTCCCACTTCAGAACCATAGTTCCATCAACAAGTCGCCTGACCTCAGAGGAGTTCACTTTCCAACTCTAAACGGTGAATGTAAAGGTTCAAATGTTTGGAGTCAGATTACAAGTAACTAAAGTAATTTATATCAGTTTTATCAATGTGATTCTTTCTAAAACACTGATAGGGGATTGCTCCTCTCACTACCAAACATTAAGTCAAGATTAGCAGGTGGTTATTGGCCTTAGGATGTGTTTACATTGGTGACTTCAAATGTACACACTAGTTTAAAAAATGCTTTATACATTAAGGATGCAGATCTCTTTCTTTGCAGATCTATGGGATTGCTTTAAGAAGCACATATTATTAAAAACAAAATATGTTGTAAAACACAAAAGCTTTAGATTTAATTCAATTAATCAGTTATAAGCAGATAAATATCGGTGACTCATTTTGTCTGTCACATGCCAACTAACAGCGTCTTTTCTTATAAAATGTTACAAAATTTAAAAAAATTCCCTAGACAAATTAAAGTAGTCATTGTAGATGTTTGTATTGACAGCCAAATAATCTAAAAAAAAAAGCTAGACACAACATCTCTGATAGGATTGACACAAGGCTGGTTAGGGATTTTATGAATCGGAGCTAGGGTCCAAGATGCCATTCTCAATGGAACACCGAGTCCTATACCTGAGTCTCCAAATATAGGCAGTTTGCTTATCCACACAGCATTTTTGCCATCCCAAAAACGTTCCCTGCTTAGCAGGATAAGAGATGTGGATCTCACTGGCATTCTGTATGTAGCCACCTACAGACGCCCCTAGGCAAATTATTCATGTTAACTTAAACAATACAATAAAAAGACAATCAATCATCGGGACAAAAAGCTTGACACAAAATATAACATTAAAGACTTCCCAGGAGAGCACATCATGACGCTTCCAAAAAGTCCCTGATACTAACTGGTCTTTTACTGGCGTTTTATATAATTCTGCCAACATTCACCGAGTCTGTTCGCGTTATATTCGTTTTCTACACGTTTGGAACCCCTTGAGCAGTTTATCATCCATTTCATCTCGCACATGACACATTTAATGAGCACGCCATTAACGGTATCCGACAGAAATATGCGCCTGCTCATGCAGACGTCATGAATTTCGGGAGAAAAAAAAAACACATTGAAAATGCACCGTTGTCTTTGTTCTTAGCCAATAATTCCCTGCACAACCTGTAAAGGGCTCGGTGTAGAGGAACTGAACGCTGTAAAACGAACGAGGCTCATTTCTCCCCCGTCTGTTGCAACAAAACCGAAATAACACAAAGCAGTACCTGGTCTAACGGAAGGTTGGTTATCTCGCTTATGGGCTGTAGTAAGTTGGATCCCGTGCAGGCTGATATCGCCTCAGTAGCCATTTTTCGCTATTGTATTTAGTTCAGTGCTGTTCTCTATGACAGTGCTGTGCAGCCCAGCTCGCCCTGATTCAATCCCACTCACATCCACTCGTCCACCTCTGGAAGCAACGTTGCCGCTTGCTGCTGTCCACTGCTGGTTAGAACAAGGTAGTACAACACCTCAGCCTCCGCCAAAAAGAGTTATACTTCCTACTATAGTGAAGGCTTGGCTCATGAATATAAATGACGCTATGTAAAGTTCAAACTGATTGGCTAAAGCATATTACACAATATTGTAGTACACTGTCTTGTCGTTGTTAAAATAACACGACAGTTTTGTCCTATCTGAGACTAATTTACGAAAATATGTCAATTATTACAAATAAAACGAATTACAACCAATAGCATTACACTGTTTGTAAACAATGATGACGTTCCAGCGGATGCAAGCGAACTTTGGCAACGGAAGTATGGCGGAAATCAACAGTTTGCCAAGTTATGCAAAGACCGTGACATTTTATGTGTGTGCGTGTATGTGTGCTTTTTTAGTTGTTGTAAAATATCCATTGGTGCAACCGCAACAGATAAAGACAGTTTGGGTATTGTAGTCGAAGATAATCATAAAATCAATTAATGTTTTCAAAAGACATTTACACAAAGTTAGAATAACACTACAAAACAAGTAGAAAAGTTTTGGTTTACTCAAACACCTCCGCGAGTTTAAGAGTTTCTATTAACTCTGTTGTTTACATTCACTGGTTCGGCTTTTTATTTATGTTTAATGTCTAAATAACGACTCATGTTTTTTCCTTTATAACTTCTAAAGTCTCATAGTTTATGAACTGTGCTTATTAATCGATTCAAGAACCCCGTGTTAAAAACTTAAACATACAAAGTTTTTAAAAATCTGGTTTGGCTTGTTTTATTTATTTTACCTTTACTCATTTTGTATCACTTTTTTATGTAACGTTGGCTAAATCCCATCCACTAGATGTCGCAAGCAGCAACTCAGCTGCAAAAGAGAACCCAAAGAAGAAAAACTGCGATACTTCATTGGACAAAAGGGATCACCTGACAGTGTTATTCCGTTTCCCGTAGTGTGTGTGTAAACATCGAACGTTGTATGCCCCATTTTTGTTTTGATTGAATGCACTGAATTGGTACAACTTGACAGTTGTTACGAGGATGGTGAAGTGCATGGTGCAAGGATGCAGAAACCACAGTGACGTCAGACTGGGAGAGCAACCGAGCCGTTCGCTGAAGAGGTTTTTTAGCTTTCCAAAAGACCAGGCCCGCGTGAAAGTTTGGCTGGCGGCTTTACGGGAGACTGAGCGAGAAATCACAGAGCAGCAGGAGATATGTGAGGATCATTTCCTGAGGCATCACATCACACCGAGTGGTATTAGCCCGGATGCGATCCCGGTGATGCCTCAGTTTGATACTCCGGTAAGCGACTGGAACGCGTGCGAGGAGGAGCTTTCGGGACCAGCGGAACAGGTTCGTATGAACTTAACTTGAACGCTTAAGAATTTTATATAAATATACATGTTAACTGAATTTTAATGAAGCCGTTTGAATCCATTTACGATATGATTTAGTAAGGAAATAAATTTGTAAGCGTTACTGTTGTTTTCTTTCTAAAATATACGTATTCATATTATGGTGTCATAACCAAGCGTGTGTACTAGGTTTGCTAAAAAAAACTAAAACCACAAAAAAATAAACACTGCATAATAAAATGAGAACTTGCAAACATCTGCTATTTTTAACTTTCCACTCCTCCACGCTACACAGTCTACAATGCGCATGCCCAGGCTTACCACGGCGAACACAATCTAGTGCTGCGTCGCAATCCGAACACTATATACTGCCCTTAAAGTAGATACTCATTATCAGAAGAAAATGTAAATACTTTTAAGCAGGGGTCTCCAAACCTGGTCGTGGAGGGCCGGAGCCCTGCACATTTTTTTGGTTCAACCATCATGAAACAAACAAACCTGTGGTACTAATGAAGGTCCTCTTATTGTCTGAAGCTAAAGTCGTATGCATACTGCAGCAGGGTTGCAACTACAATGTGCAGGGCTTCGGCCCTCCAGGACAGGGAACCCTACTTTTTAGTGTATGAGACGATAGTGAGCACAATCTGGGACGCACTAAAACATCATGTGACTGAAGTAGTTGTACCACGTCATCACACACGACCTGAGCGAGAACTTAACTTCTTTTTTTTCGATTCCTTCATTAAAAAATCAATATAACACTCTCTATATTAATATTGTATATTACAGAGAGTGCTCTTTTATTGGGTCCCAGAGAAAACAACTTCTTCCTGACTAAAGTGGGTTTTGGGGGCTAGTTGAGCATACATGGAATGCACTTCAGAATCTAACTGGGAAAAGTACCCTTCCGACACTGACACTTTTTTATTTAAACTACGGTTTGGGACACCCTAATTCTCATTTCGCACCCATAAAATTGTGGGTAGTGCCAGGATTGGGAATACTACGATTCGAAAGTATTATGCTGCAGTGTTTAGCAATAATTGTTTTACTTTTTGGCTTTTTGACTTTCACCTATTGTAATGATAAGCGGTGAGAACTATTTATCTTTTGCTCAGTTGATTGAAAATTTGAGTAGCAGTTGCAGACGTTTAAGTTGGATTTTTATAGGTCCATAAAAGTATCGCTTACAGTAATCATAAATGATTTGCTTATTAGACCCATTGGTGTTTTTTTCACTTTATATCTAAACATATATCAACTTCTGCTGGGTTTTTTTTTAAGTATGGCTTGGAATGTGTGTCAGTTGAATACTTTTAAAATATTCAGTGTTATTTAGTGCTATTCTCTTTAAAGATTCAAGCTGCTGCTGATGAGGATTTTGATGATGATGACGATGACGACTTTGAGGATTATGAGTATGATCAGGACAAGGACGACCACAGAATTCCAGATAATGGTTCAACCAGTGTGAACGATAATCCAGAACAGGACAGTTTCATAAAAAGGTTTGCTTTTGTTACATTTAATAATACAAACAGACTGAAGGATATTAATTATTTAGGTGTTTTGTTTCTTTTTTTTTTCAGACAAATCTCTGACCCTGTGAATAAAACATGTGGTTCCACCAAAAATGCAGGTGCCAAATGTTATCTTTACTCAATAAAAAATATTTTCAACAGTTACTCAAGCTGTTCTGAATAATATCATTTTCCTCTATGCTTTCAGTCCCTCTAAGATCTTACGTCGCTCTTGGAGGGCTGACAGAAAAATTTGTTCAGCTGCTGGAAATGGCCCCCAATCAAGAACTGGATCTCAATGAGGTTGCACAAAAACTGGGCACTCGGAAGAGACGCGTGTATGACATCACCAATGTGCTCACCGGCATTCAGCTGATCACGAAAACATCCAAAAACAAGGTCAAATGGGCGTAAGTTAAAGCCATAAACGTTTACAAATTATTTAGCGAACTAAAAATAATGACAATCTTTTTCATATGTAAGGAGTCAAACACCACTCCGCTGCTTTGGGAACAGGCTCAGTGCCCAGAGCAAAGCCGAATTATTAAGTCTGAAGTTTACAGAGGAGGCTCTCGACTGGCTCATCAAAGACTGTGCGCAGCAGCTCTTTGCCGTCACCGATCATAAAGAACATGCCGAATATCCTTTCATATTTCTTACTGTTTGTGATTTTTATTGTTTATGTCTGTAAGGAAGATTTGCAGAACCCGTTAGTTCTGTGTCCCAAAGGCAGTTTTCTCATCCAGTAGGGGTGAAAGGTACAATTACGCTTGTTCCTGTTTTCATTAGAGAGAATGTATCTTCTAATATGGTCCAAGTGGGAACTAGATATTCAGATCTATGTTTCAAGTCTCTCACATTTTGAACATCTTAATTATAGTATATAGCTATTTTTTGTCTGAAGCTACTATAAACACTGCAGTAATATTCTTGATTGCATATAAAATAATAAAAACATTCATTCATGCAACTGCCAATGAGCTTTTTATATTAAAAGGTTTCCGTACACTAACCTGGGAAATGTCTCAACACAAAGTTCGTTAACATTAGTGCTGTCAATGTATTAAATAAAACAAATTGATCATATGGCCCTCAATACACAAATTGCAATTTGTCTAGAATGTTTTATATAGTTTTGAGAAACTGGACATTTAGAAATAAAATGCAAATGTTTGATAAAACAAACACAATTAGCCATTTCTTTATCTGCTCTTTATTTTTTAGTTTATGTGACCATAAAGTGAAAACATACATTCAACAGGAAATCCGGATGTAGCTTGAAGTCATCAAAAGCATTTATACTTAAAGCACAACTTTATGCACTGCCTCTTTCAGTCACTAGCTTTACTAGTTTAACTGTTTGGAGTTCAATGTTTTCTGAAAACTTGGAGATCAATCTGACCCAATCAGAGAACTTGAGCTACATTTAATACAGATCAATTAAAAAAAATATATATATACCATAATTGAATTTGTCTTGAATTATTCAATGTTTTCCAATATCTTTATTATTAATAGAAGATAACACTAGTTTGTTTGGGTAAGACTACAACACTTTCAGCGAAACTAAGAGTTTTGTTAATAAAATAAAAGAAAAAAAATCTATTGTTTGTCACATTGTGCATCAGGATAGCAGGCTAGTGGTGTGGCTGTAGAACTGTCTTCTGGGTCACAGAACTGCTGGGGCTGTAGAACTGTCTGGTGGCTCATGGGAAGATTCCTCTCTTTCATTGTTTGTGGAGCAAATATTTGAGTTGTTTTGATCTTAACTGCTGCTGCACTTCAGCTTATGTGACTTTTGAAGACATCTGTCAGATTGATGTCTTCAAGGATCAGACTATTATAGGCATCAGAGCTCCACAGGAGACTAAACTGGAGGTGCCCACACCCACTGAAGTAAGTTTAAATAAGGACTTCAACGTAATATTTTCAAATATTGAATATAAAATGTTTTAGGTCTTTTTATAGATGCTATTATAATATACACTTTTACAATAAAATAACTGCAATCTATATGCATAATATATTAGTTTGCTAGACTTTTATATTGTTATAACACTAGAGTCATCATGTGACACGAGGCAGTATTTACAGCAGTCTTTTCCTGACGATATATGCAGTGACACACAATTTTAGCCCTGTCATGCTGCTCATGTATTAATGGTTTGCCTTAAAAATGTGACCTTTAACGTGGAATTGCCATTGTGTGTCAGATATGTCGGGACACTTACATTAACTTAAAAGTTAAATGTACATTACCAGGAAAATAAACGTACGTGCTGCTTACTACCATTAATGATAATGGCTGAAAAATAACTGATGTATCTGTCCTGCATTAGGAATCGATCCAGATCCACTTGAAAGGCTGCCGCGGCCCCATCCATATACTCACCTGTGAGACTGAAGGCTCAGGGGATACAGAAAGCACACCGTCGAAACTTTTCAAGACCGATTGCTTTAGAACACTTGAGGAAAGCCCTATTTGCACACGGCCATTGGTATCAGGTTAGTTCATCTATGCTAGCTTATACCCTGCTTGCCCAAAACAAGTTACCACCAGCATTTAACTTGGGAAATAGATACAAGCCTCTGATTTGAGAATTAGTGAATAAGTGATTATCTTTGAGTTATTTAACCTCATCTGATGCAATGAATTGCTTGTCATGTCTAAATGACTATGTCCAAAGATGTTGGTCTGTTTGAGAAAGCTAAAATCGTTGAGTGTACCAACTTGGAAAAAGAGATTTGAGTCCAACCCTTAACTTCCGAGAGAATACTTTGGGATGTGATGGAGAAGGTCAGATTCTGCCATCATCAATGAAAGATCTTGGACGAAACACTGAATGGAAATTAATCTTGGCATTGCAGAAGCATATCAAAACAGTGCCACAGGAAATTCATTCTTTAATTAAAGCACGTCAAAAAGTTGTTTTATTTGGGGTGACTTTTTATCCAGATAGTGTATATCACCTTTTTAAATGTTATGATGCTATTGATGCTTAAGAATAGATGATCATCACTTTTAATGGTCATGGAGGCTTAAAATTGTTATATGAAAAGTAACACATTACTTTTAATATTAAAACAATGAATTAAATGGTAAAATTGTGTGTGATATTGAGAAATAGCAAATAACTCATTGTTCATGGGTTTGTATATCTAGGTTTGGTAGTTAATTGACACTTTTTTTTTTACACTTTATTTTTCCAGCAGATGTTTCAAGTACTGCAACAGCTGTACAGAGTGCATGAGGGCATCAGAGAAGAACAGTTGACACCAGTTGCTTTTCATTATTGATTTTGTGGACTGTTTTAGTATATACAATTTCGGTATGTAAATATGTTCTAAGTATTTTGACTTGTCGGCATTTTTTTTAATTCATGTATTGTTTTCTGAACCATTTGATATTGTTGTAAATTAATAAAGTGTCTAATGTCATTGTGTTCTGCTGTCATCATACCAATACTTTTGTTTTGTAAATCAAGATGTAAACCTCCTGAAAATGTGTTCGTTTGAGATACAAGGATGTATTGCATTGTAAAAAAAAAAAAAAAAATTAAAGCAGTGATTCACAGTACAAAGTAAATGTAATAGGTAATGTAATTTTAATATCATCACTCAAAATAACATGTCTAACATTTTAAGAGACTTTTCAACAATTTGAGAAAATTCTGCAGGAAAAAATGTATTTTAATATATATTTTCAAAACCAATCCATTGATTTTGTCCTTTTTAAGTAAAAAAAAATGTACAATTAATGATTAAATAAAACTGCTGTCTTTAAAAGCAAAGATAAAAGGTTTGGGTAACAGAACTTGGGACACTCAAAAACCGAAGTTATACCTTATAAAATTTTCTTTCAACTATTATTACACTTACAAAAACTGAATGCCCCCCTATATAATGCTTGAATTTGGATAAACAGAGAGCGGCATCATGAGGTCTTTGTTTGTGAGTGTTATATGATGATTGTTCAGTCACAAAAATACCCCGAGCAAGGGACAGATAAGTCAGACATCACTCTGTGATAAAGTGAACAAACGCAACAGGAAAAACTCCTTTTCTTCCCGGTTCTCCATCTACGTGTCCAACCTGCATGATCCATGCAACATTGATCAAATTTTACATGCTTCATTCAGCAGATGTGGAACTTACTGAGGCTGTGTACTCACCCACCACTCCTTGTCCTCCTCTCCATCCACTATTATCACCTCTCCTTCCACGAAGGTCAGCTCGTCCGGGTTATCAGCCTGACAGTTATAAAGAGCTTTAACCCGCTTAGGCCTTTGCTTCTGTTAAAATATACAACAGCATTTTCATTAACATTAAATATAGACAACTGCATCTGTAAACATTCACAAGTGATGTGATGAATGGATTTCTTTATAATTCCAAGTATAGTTTGTAAATTAAAAAAGGTCATGTGATGTGCGGTTGAATATATGTTCTAAACTATCGTGAAGGAATATAAAACTATTCTGTGGTTGTGCTAAACTACAGCAGAGGAACTTAAACTATCCTGAGGTTGTGCTAAACTATCGTGAGCGTTCGTAAAACGGTGTGGTAAACCATTCAGAGCACGTAAAACTATCGTAACGGAACGTGAAACTTTCCTGAGGGTGTATAAACTATCGTAACAAAACGTAAAACTATCCCGAGGGTGTACTAAACAATCGTGAGGATTCATAAAACAATTCAGAGAGTGTGCTAAACCATTGTGAGAGAACCTAAAACTATCCTGGGGGTGTGATAAACTATCGTGACGGTATATAAAACTATCATGAGGGTGTGCTAAACTATCGTGATTATAGAGATTCTGTCAAACTCATCTGATCTCTAGATAACCTGCAACCAGTCACAGCAAGTGTGATGACGGATGAAGCGTGGCCACGTGCGGTTTAGCGCAGCAGCGCTCACATGTGCCTATTACCTGCGCCAGGACAGTGGATGTGAGTCAGGTGGCAGTCATTAATATATTAAAATAAATATTTGTAAAAATTCTGAATCATGATCTTTATTCTAAGCAAAAAATTGTGATTCTTATTTTATCCGGAATCGTGCAGCTCTACCTGAGGGTGTGCTAAACTGTTGTGATTGTGAGAGAACGTAAAACTATCCTGAGGATGTATCCATTTTTATTTTTATTCTTAATAACATGTCCCTTTTGAGATCTGTAGAAATTAAATATAAATTCAGTGAATATTTTGCAGTAAATTGAGCATTGGTAGACCAACAAATATAATTTACTCTGTTTTAGATAGACCTGCTCTTACTGGAGGAGGGACAGTTCTGGGTTTGGGAGCCGGACCAGGGCCAGAAGAGGCAGATGATGTGGAAGCAGATGGTGGTCCTGTGTCTTGTAAAAAATAATAGACGGTAATAATAAAAATACAGACACAATATAATTCTTAAATCTAACTGGGGTATTTACAATATACTTAACTTACCTGTTTTATCCATTTGTCGAGGGGAGCTTGGTGCAGGTTTAACAACTGTAACATCTTTATTAAACGGGCCAATGGGATTTCTGAAAATATAGTAATACAGACATCCACGGCTGGAATCTCTCACCTAAGATCTGGGTTAAAAAAATAACAAGTCGAGAGAAGGTCTTACCTAACAGGTGATTTTGCTACTTTAAGTAAAGGTGCCTTCATCTGTGTAGGGAGAGGTGGAGGTGGGGGTTTATATGAAAAGGAGGGGGGCAGAGCGGGGGCAGGAGGCACTATGGGTCCAGGTCTAACAGGAGCAGGCGGTAAGACCAGGGCAATGGGAGGCACTGGTGGACAAGGAGGTATTGTAGGAAGATTGGCCTTTGGGTCTGGTGGTGGTGGTCTTTTGGGTGCAGGAGGAGGTGGAGGAGCAGGGGGTAGAACTATAGAAAATAAACTTGTTATGACTCTGAATAAACAGCACTAGGTAAACATACTAGTTTGGATTATTTTTTTTACTTTAACTAACCGTATACAGAGTTGTTTCTTTCTGGAGTCTGTGGGTTTGCAGGATCTGAACATGATCTCTGTCTGCCAACATTCTCCATGGGTGGACTCCATCCTTTCACAAACACACAAAAGGGAATTCTGTATACTTGGGAAATTGGTAAAAAAATTAAATTTGTTCTAAGTGGAAGGTTTTTTGCAGATTTATCCTCTGCTGTTCTTTAAAAGTGAACCATGAACAATATAAACAAAACTTTTTATTGCTAAATTAGATGTTACTAAAGCCATCACCAAGCTATGAGTGTAAACATTAGGTAAACTTTATCACCCCTTGGTGAAGCATGGCTTCATACAAAGACAAAAACCAGTGTTTGATGACGTTGGATTATTCAGACTTTCTATGTCACCATATTGATTTATGGTGTTCAATTAATTCTTTATACCTTCAACCTTTTTATTTTTGATTCTCATGTTAGGTTATGTCAGTTGCATCAGCCCTAAATTCTATTCTATTCTAGCCCTAAAAAATTCTATTGCTTGACGCTTGGTCAGAAGACTCCTTTGTTTGTTTGTCTCAAAGTTTTTGTATCTAAAAGTCTTAAAACAATTTAAATATAAACTTAATTATCAGAAATTATTTTAATTAATAACTTTTATATATTACATGACATATTATTCATCATAAAGTAAAACAGTATTCAATCAATTTAGAATAAAGTTTGTTGTTTGTTCTCAAAGCATAAATATCAAAGGGCTGATTTTCCATCGTCAGCTGGCATCTCTGGTCCCAGGACGAGCACTGCATCTTCCCTCATCTGAATACGAACTCTGTGTCTTCACCTTTTAATGAACTATAGAGTTCATTGGCTTCAGCTTCAACTGCTGATCAGGTTGTAGGTGCATGTTTAAAAGCATCACATTCTGTTAAAATATATTAGTAGTCACATTCAGCATGATGGTAATTCAAGTGGGATGTCTGGTAAATGAAAAATGGTGGGTGAAACTTGACATTCTTTATCTAACCTCTTGATCCCATTGATTGTTGAATGATGCACATTTTCCTCCGGTGTTAGGGTTTATTGCATGTGCATTATTATTTAATTGTGTTTATTAAGTGTCTCCACATTCTATGATGCTAAGAACAACTCATTCCATCCAACAACATGCACAAAGATACAAACCATAGTTTTGTGTAGCAATATATAAAGTAATAAACAGCTAATATTATTATTTGAACCTGTTTACTACTCACCCCTTCCTAAGGTGCGCGGGGGTAAAAGAGGAATACCAGGGACTCCTGGTAAACCCAGTGGTGGGGAGCTAGCATCAAGCATGGTCCCATACGTCTCATTGCAGATCATGCTTGGAATAAAAGCTCTTTGCTTGCTGTTAACCACATTGGCCACATCTCGTGCCAGAGCGCTCATGTTGGGCATCATAGAACCACTCCCAGGAACTATACAACTGATGGGACGCTCCTCACGCCTGGTGGGAATAGGCTAAAAAAAGACACCTAAACATTAATTGCTATTGCTCAAACGAACGAGGAAAACTCTCGCTTAATTAAAATGTACTGATTTAGAGCAGTGATCTTCACCTTGTCCTCCATCTCATCTTCACTCTCATCCAGATCTTCGTTGTGCAGTCGCCAGTCATACTCCACATGCACATGGACGTTGAACTTCCCTGTCTGTGCCTGGGTCAGCTAAAAAAAGATGACAATATGTAAGAACTTCCTAAAAAAATGTAGAATTGTGTGGAAAAACACAAATATCCTCACCAGTTCCTCGCATTTGGAGTGTTTGAGACGCTGTGCCAGGTCCAGAGGAGTCTCCCCAGCATCGTTAGCTGCAAGAAAAATATTGCTTTCATTCCAAATCAACAACTAAATTGTTTAATCATGGATTGTATTTGCCATTAATAACTATAATACAAAAATTTGTAGACCATTTACTTTGTTTTAATTGCATTTACTTGATCTATAGTTTACACTTAAGTTTCCTCAGTATAAAGTAGCAAGGTACATGATGCTATAGTTCTTACCAATGGCGACAGATGCTTTCCCCCGCAGAAGGAGCTTCATACATTCACTATTGTCTGTCAAGCAGCAATAGTGCAGTGCGGTGCTTCCTTTGGCTGTCTGCTTGTCTAAATTTCCACTGCAAAAACACACAAAAAAGTTATTACTGTTAAAGGCCTAATTTTAATGCATTGTTGTGCTTCAGAGCATTAATGGATCACCTGTTCTGAACAAGGAAATCAACAATATGGAGAGAGTTTCGATCCACCATTCGCACAGCAAGGTGAAGCGCTGTTTCACCTGGTTCCTGTCCAAAGTGAAGTGAAAGTGATCAGTTGGCCAGATATGGAGTGATCCATACCCGGAATTTGTGAACACACAGCAGTGAACAAACACACCGTGAACCCACACCCGAAGCAGTGGGCAGCCATGGGGAGCATGGCACCCGGGGAGCAGTTGGGAACCTGGTGCCTTGGTGGTTGTTGAAGATGGAGAGCAAGTGTTTCATCACTCACACCACCTTCAACTTCTGGGGATCTGTGGATTGAACCCGCGACCTTCTGATCACAAGTCAATCTCTTTATCCACCAGCCAGAACTGCCTAAGATAAAAGTAATTGTTTTATTTCTCTGGATATTGAAGTATAAAGCTAAGCTACAGAACTATGCATATGGAATTCAAGAAAGAATATGTAAATTGATGAGAATCAAATGCATAGCACTTATATTTTAGACATAAATATTAGCAAATGACAAATGTGTAATTAATAATATTTTCACCACTAGATGTCACCTGAATTCTATTCTATAATTTTTTTTTATAAAAGCCTTGATGCAGTGCAGGGGCATAGTCATTCCTAGAGAACCAAAGCCCTTGCTGTTTTGTGTTCCAACCCTGTTTTTAAGAAACACACCAGTAGCTTCAAACAAGCCATGAGGAGCTTAAATGAGTAGAATCCGGTATGTTGCATGAAGGTTCAAACTAAATTGTGTTGACTGCAGCCCTCATCAATAACCTCAGATGTAGCACTAAATATTTTTTTAAACTCAGTATACACTCTACAGCAATGAGAGCAAGCATTGTCCTACTAACAATTAATCAAAACAAGCTAGTGTTACATTAGGGTTCACCTCTTACAAATGAAACTGGTATCTAGCTTAGTGTGGCTCTAGCTTGATCAGATTAGACTTTCTCTTACCTCACATATCATCAGAAAATATTATTATCAAGAAAAAAACCCACAAAATATTCACTTTATTTTGCCTTGGGTCAGATCAACTGTTTTTCTATCTGTGTACGAAAATGAACAAAAATATTCATGTTTAAAGGACAATGTCCACTGGATGAGAATATATTGAAAGCGATTAATGTTTAAATGGTAATTAAGTTAAATATTTATCAATCTATAATTAATTATTCAACCAAAATGTCTAAGAACCATACAGTGTAGGGTTTATGGAGGGTCTTAAAAAGTTTAAAATTTAAAGGTCCAGATTTTAGGCCTTAAATTCACGATTCAAGGTCTTTAAAATTTTAAATGTTTATTTTATTTTCTGATGTCCATGAAAAGCTCATCCGAGATGTGTTTTTGTTGTTGCTTGGGGTTGCCAGAGATTGAGAAAATGCTCCTAAATCTTCATAAATGTAAAAATGACAGAGTTATCAGCGTAAAAAAAAACTTTGTATATGCTTAAAACGTAAAATAAATTGTTAGTGTTTCTAACTATGTATTTTAAGCATACTGTTTATTAAGCAAAAAGATTTTGATGTTATAGGTCTTAATTTTGATTCGTAAATGCTTAAATTTGACCTTAAATGCAGAAACCCTGTTATGAGAACATAACAGCACTCACATGTTGGTTCGACTGTTGAATGGTCTCCATCAGGTCTAGTCCTTCAGCATGTATCTGAACTAGGGAGAAAATGTCCCGAGATTTCACCGCATCGCATAAAGCCTGCAGCCGGGCTGTGTTATCTGCGTACTTCCTGTGAGCAAATCGCTTCTCTGTGTACTTGGCTGTGATAAAGTCTTTTCGTACTTGCCTGAAACACATTTGAAATCACATCTAAATCTTTTGAACCAAAAATGTAAGTTTACATTATAACTGTTCCTCACATGTCACTAGAAGGGTTTGGTTTAGGGATGTCCTCTGCCGACATGTTTGCTTCCATGATTTCATTAAATCCTGCATTTCCCACACTATTAGCGAGCTACAAATGTTAGATAGAGTTACACGACACATGCATATATAAAATCAATTAAATTTCAGCACACAGTCACCGCACCAGGAGTTCAGATGTGCCCAAAACATCCAGTGTGAGAGACTGTATCCTGGAATAGTGGACGCCCATTTCTCGATGGATTCCAGAGCATTCTATGCAAATGAGCACACCAAGGTTTGTGGAGAGCCATGTAGGGTCTGGAGGGATGAAATTAACGTCAGTAGAACACAATAACGGGTTACATTGAAGCTACTTTAATCTGAATGATGATAAAACAAGTTCTACAAGCCTAGGTCAAACAATGACCGAAGAGGAGTTGAAAGGCCTAATGCAAAACCGGAAACACAAGGAAAGGTAACAATGTAAAGATGAGGGAATGATCATTTAGATAAAAATGTGTTTTTAGAAGAAAAAAAACAACAAACAAACCACTGATTCACTGAACTATTAATTTTTGTGCAATTGAAATGTTTGACAATATTCGGTCAGATTAATTAAAAGAGGCCTGACATCACATTGGTCGAACAGAATTTTCAGCAGACTTTCACTCCAAACTTAACGAACACCTGATCACCCAAAAATGGGCTTGACTGAAAGCTAAACTTCTGTCTGTTAAAGCATGGTTGGAACGAAACAGTGTGTTAGCCCTCCAAGGATTTAGTTTGATACCCCTACCTTAGACATGTCAAACTGCATAAAAATATAAAAAGTATTGCATCAATCTTTGCTGCATCAACCATCAGCTTGTTTTCAAAAAAACCTTGGTCCTGTTCGCTGGAGAGACATTGAAGGTGCAATCCAAGTTCGAATCCCCCTTTTCTCCAAAGAGCCTTACAGTGTAATATTGTCCAGCAAGGATTAACTGTATATCTGTTGAGTAGTCCTTTAAAGGAAATAGTTTTTAATGTGAGATGTCCTCATCGTGCACAAGGCATCAGGTGACTGAAAAGCTTTACTGCTATTGGCTCTTACTGGCTTAGAGACTACAAACATAGATTCTGTCAAATTATATGACGAAATCTCTGTATTATAAAAACTTTTTTCAAACATTAGTATTATAATCAAAATTACACAATCAAAATTACAGAACATAAATATTTTTTATTATATACAAGGATTCATTTGCATTTTTTAAATAGTGATGCAAAAGGGCACTTGTACATCAAGGGGCACAGGGGCAGTTGCTCGAGCACCCCCTGCATACGCTTCTGCAAGTGTCTGATCTAATTTTAAGACTGTAACTGTTCCTGGAAAAGAAGAGTTTTTGTTGTTAGTATTGTTACTTTTCTGACTAACTCAGGGAACTCGTTCCACTAACTTGACCACCTTGCACCAATTGTAAGTGGCCTCTTTTAAAGAATCTGGGCTGTTTTTCTTGGCAAACAGCCTTGACCTGTCCCAGCCTCTACATGGGGAGTGTCAGACTCAAAACCTGGATGCCACAGTCTTGCATAAAATAGCTTAAGCTAGACAAAATTACTTGCATCAGGTGTATTTCATGGAGGTTGTCCATAAGCCATGGAGAACAGTGGCATTCCAGGAAAAGTGTCTAGATAGTAGCTGCCTGCCTCAAACCTGTGCATCCACTTTATCTCAGACTTTTAATTCACTTCTAAACACAGTATCTTCCAGACTGTTGCCTCTATTTTTAAGTGATGCCTAATGCATGAATTTGTGCAATTCCACAGTCCCAAACTCTAGTTCATTAATTCCATGATGCTTACTAGAAGCTCCACAGTCACAGCACACATCATTGCCGCTCATTTTCTTCACTTCTCCCACGATGGCTTTGGTCAGCTCCCGCACCATGTTGCTCTCGCCCTCGTTCTGATCCTCTTTAAATGCATTGTTCAGTGCCTCTTCTTTACTGTTCTGCAGCACCGAGACCCATCTGAAACAGGGTGAACGCTTGAGCAGACGATTCACATTGAAAAGATCATAACGTTACATTAGTTTAAACTTTAAAACACTAACAATTGACACTCAGCCTCGTCCTCAGTCTGGAAGTGATACGTTCGGTCATCTAAAACAGGAAGTAAAGGAAGATTAGCACTCAAGCATATGAGCTGAGACAGACTGTGGTGAATTTATGAGAGGGTTCTGCAGTGGTTGAGCTTATTGTAAAACTATATTACGTGATATCAGATCAAAGCACTTCTTCTCTTCTGGGTTACGCTTCACTTGGCAGGTTAAGAGGTTCAGGTTTGCTGGCGGTGCATTTGGCTTCATGGTGAAGAGAGAGAGAGAGAGAGAGAAGAAATGCATTCATTTCATCTCCCATAAATCAGGATTATTATAGCCATACTGCTATGTTGTGAGGCTTGTTTTATTCACCTACCGTTCCATGAAAAATAGTCAGACGACCATTTCTCACAGAGCATTTCCTTTTCTGCCAAACCTTCCTTAGACTAAAGAAAATAGAGAAGACTTGTTTAAGACAACTTCAAATCACTATTACAGGGGTTTTGTGGATGTGAAAAGCCATGAACCTGCTCACCCCTCGCTGCGCTTGAGGAGCATCCCGGAGCGCTCAGTGCCATGCGCTTTATTCCCCTGGAGCTGGTGAAGACTGTACCCTGCATTCTGCTTTGACTGAGCATCCTTTCATGACAAAATCACAGAAGTGAGCACAAAAATTGAGCCAAAAACTCATCACAGCTTTCACACCCTTGCAGCACACGGCTCACCTCCTTGCTGTCAGACTGGAGAGCAGATTTGAGGATTTCTTTCAGCTGCATCAGCTGTTTTCTTTCTGTATCTTGTGTCTGCTTGCTCTGCATTGCATCGTGTGACGTTATTTCATGTTCTACTCAAATATTGCAACAAATGTGAACAGGGAATATTAGGAGAAAACTTACTGCAGTCAAGTCTGTGGAGAGTTTTTCCATGTACGGCTTCAGATTGTCTACAACTTTTAAGCCATCTTGAAAGAAACTGAGAAAAATAGTGCGAGAGAAGATGTTTTGCACTTAACCACAATACACTTTATAGACTTGTTCAATTATTTACATATAATCAGTCCTTCACAATAACCTTATGTTAATTGTTTTGTTAGTCACGCTGCACTTTACTTATTCTACTGTAATTATGCTGTTTTTATTGTACTTATGTTGCTGCACTGACTGCTCCACTGTACCACAGAAAATTCCTTGTGTGCGCACACACAGTTGGCAATAAAGCTGATTAATTTTTTTAAATTAAAATAAAATTTCTGATTCTGATGTAGTTTTAAAAATGTTTTCATTTATGTAGAGTACACACTAATTAGGTAAAATTTTTAATACGATAAGATCAAATGTTCACGTTTTGAGTGCTAGTGTATATTTAAACTTACTTGCATTGGGCGTGAAAGTATTTAATGAGGTTTTGGAGTAGATCAACACCCTTCTTGACTTTAATTTCATTCCCTTTAATGAGGTACTGTAAAATAAAAACATCAACAGTAAACAATTCCTATAATAGAACTGAATGCTTTATATTTTACATTATCAAAACTGCCGAAATAACAGAAAATAGGTGAGTAAAAACTATTCTTGGGGAAAAAAAGTTGTAAAAGCTTTTTTATTTAACCCACTCAGACCATGCAACCTTTAAAATGGACATTGCATTCAATCAATCAATAAAAAAGTGTTTATTAAAGTTATTGCTGTTCTAAAGCATCTTTATAAGGACTCGTTTGGATTAAAAGATATTCACCCCTCAAGTCACTTAGTCATTGTTTTTCCTGACATAAAATTTGTTTTTTTTAGAATTAATGAACAAAATGGCTGCATATTAACATCTAAGCTGAAGTCAAAACTCTCTAAACACAAAATGAGATACTTCAATGTTTGTTTGTTTTTTTTGTTTTTTTTTCATTTTTATTGTTCAAAAAAAAATTTTATTTCATTGTCGTATTATTTTTTTTAACCACCCAATGTACATAGAAATTATCAATAATTTATTTTTAAATAGTTATTATTATTATTATATTTTTTAAGTCTTCAGAAGAAGTCAAATGGCAAATTTTACTGTAGTCAAGAAAATAATTCAGGTCTGAAGGGGTTAATAAAAATAGGCAGCTATACTGGACACTATATTCCGAATTGAAAACATGAAACAAAAATGAACTCTACCTCACACATCTGCAGCTGAAAGAGCCGTCTTTCTTTCTCCATCTCCTCTGCAATCTCTCCTCCACTGATCTCTGTTCTGATCAGACCGTGCTGTTTGGCATGCTCACGCTTTTCCTTCTCAATCTTGCTCCTGTGAAGAAGAGTATTACTTGGATTAAAATACCTCCAATCAATCTTTTGTGAGTAGTGACAGAATCGAACAGAAAAACTGATGTATGCTAGGGACAAATTAATCAGTGATGCTTCTCTGCATGCATTCTCCTACTTAAATTATGTTTAAATGTTTTAGATTAAAGTATTTAAAATATCACAGTATATTTGTCGAAAGAAGTTTCATTGATGTATAACTGCATTTGCATATGTCTGGAGTTGATGAATGCTTACAATTTGGTTTCATAATCTTTCCAAGCTTTATCAAATGGCTTTTTCAAATCCTGCAAAACAAATGAAATCACAAGTAATAGATATAAGTATCACAGAAACCTGTATCCACTCAAAAAGCCAAAACAATAAATTTAAACAGGAAAAATACACAAACTCAAATTTTAGTCTATTTGGTCTTTCTCGATAGAGTTATAGAGTTACATTGAAATGTCTTAATTTAAAGTTTTTGTTACATTGAAAAAGAAACATCAAAAAAGCTCATGCGAGTACTGTAATTTTAGATTTGACATTTTTGACTTTATATATTTCTTAAATATTTTAATAAATTTGAGTATTTTTGTACTCTACCCAAAGATGGATCAAATACATTCTGAATATAATTCATTTTGCTATCAGGATATTGCTGTGTAATGTTGCACATTTCTTTTCATTTGAATTCATGTGTAATACCTTTACTATATACATTTATACAACAAACTTCTCATTGTATTTCCAATGCTTACTCTACCTTTCAATTTTTATTTAAAAGCATAAAATTATATCAGTGTAATATTACTTTTTATTGTAGCTCTTTATGAAGTCCTCTTCTTTGCTCTTTTTAAAAATAAACAAATCTTAGTTACACAAAAACATCATTCAAAAGCACAATGGTGGGTGCAAACTCGGTCCTGAAGAGCCACAGCCCTGTGCAGATTAGCAACACACCTGATCACACTAATTAAGACCTTCTTCACTTGTCTGAACCCATATTTGTTTGCTTACTTAAAGGGTGTGATAAAATTCTGCATGTACAGATTTTTCCTTAAATGCGTCAAAAATGTTTTTGTGATTAAATAATATAATGTAATTCAAAATTCTTTCATATTTCATGTTATACCAATGTGAAAGGTTTGAAATAAAGTTCTTTTCATATTTAAATTCTAAAACAACTGGAAGTTTATTTGTGGGTCTTACATTTTGGTTTGAAAATCTAATGATAATCAGAGTTAAATTTATCTGTGAAGAATTAGCGGAGCAATGCATGTTCAGTTTTGTCATTATACAAAAAGGAGAAACATAAAACCAGACAGACAGACCTACCCCTTTGACTCCCTTGAGGTCACCCTTTAGCAGACTGTCTAGTGGGAAAGTTATGATGTTATTCATGTTCTGCAGCTGCGGACAAAACAGAAGAAATGCGCCACATCAAAATCTGTAATAATACACACTGTCCGTGTATGGATTAGGGATGCAACGATTATATATTTTGGTTGTACAATTATAGTCAGAGGAGTAATCACGGCTTCAATGTTATCACAACTATTATCCATTTATTCATTTCACAACATAATTAGTTTAGAAAAATCGAATTGATATTTTTAAGTGTTAGTTATTGCGACTCTGTAACCAAATAATACAGCGTACAATAATAATAAAAACAAAACAATAATCCGTTTCTCTTTTTGGACCTGAAAATGTTTGTCCGTAGTATTTTAAAACAAAAATAAAATAAATATTGAAACACTCTGTCTACTGTTTTTCAAACAATTCCAGCACATAATTAGGCATTCAAGTGAATATAGACACATCTATATATCATATTGCTCGCTTTATAGTTTTAAGGAATCACCAACAATGAACAAATTTTCAAAAAGTAGTAAAGTATGAAATAGCTAAAATAGGGAGAATAGTTAAAATGTATTCATATATATGTATTTTTTGTTTAATCTCTGGAAACCTCCCTGACACACTTAAGACATGTTTTACCTAAACCAAGGCGTCCTGGTCCAGTATCCTGGAGTATCCTGATTATAAACAAAATCAAGGACAGAAAGCAGAGTAGCTCTGAGAGACAACAATCGTCTGAGACAGCTTGTCGCTGTTGTTCCTGAATATGGATTTTCTGACTGATGAAAACACACTTGGAGGTGATCACTAATTTTGGCGCAAAGCTTGTTGCAGCAGTTGAAAGGACTTGCAAAGGTCAGGATGTTGAACGACGGTAGTACCGACAGTTTCATTATGTGCAACAGTCTTTACGATTAATTTACGATGACGGATTTAAGGGGAGTTAATAGTCAAACCGGTTAATCTTTGCATCGCTAGTATGAATACCGGATATGTGCCATCAAAACTGAATTAGAGCAGCGAGAAAAGCTCACCAAATTCTTAAAAAGTGCAGTGAGCTCTTTGGTAAAACCGGCGAAGGTGAGAAAGTAATTAGACATCTCAGGATCATCTTTGTACACCGTGTTATCCGTAAACCTTTCCAGCGACTGGATGTACTGCTCCTCATTCTCTACATGAGCTGAAAACACAGAAAAAGCTTGGTTTATTTTCCACATCATTGTTAGTAATCCATATAAAAGGTTGTTTGATGTGCAAAAACATGTAATGTGTTTGAAACGTTGTTTTAAGAATCTCAATTGTTTTTAATATACTGCACTTGGCTTTATCTGAGAGTTGCATGTATGTATGAGCCAACTCTTATCACATGAGTCCTTTCCATTCCTTGCGATTGCAAAATATCCTACTTCCTAGATTAAGAGCTGAGAGCTGTAAAATGAGGCCTGTAACCACTCCCAGAACTCTGTGTTCATTACAGAAGAAACCCAGCAGCCTAGTTTGAAAAGTGCATTAACTGCTAGTGTACAAAAAAAGGCTACTTGCTTTGTTTTAGTTAACTTACTACTTCTAGCTATAGGCAGTAAACAAGTTTGTCTTATTTTCTGTCAATAAGTTTTGGTAGAACTCTAAACTATTTAATCAAATATTTCATTGATAAACATGATGAAGAAACCCATGTGGTTACTTATTACATTGACAGATCCCTCTCTCTCTCCCCTATGAAAACTTTAATTTTCTTGAGATTCAAAAGCGGAAACTTTCTCTCAAACACTCTATGAAAAATGTACTCTGTGTTAGTGACCTTTCTTCAATCAGCTTGTTAAAAAACACATTGAAAAAAATAATAATTTGATATGTTAAAACAAATGCTATCGCTTTGTTAATAAATATGGTAATTTGCATTCAAACAAAGCCTCCCCCGCTTCCTTCCCTCTCGGTACGTAAGTGACTGGACTTGTAATGTCTGGACTAACCACTGGAGGCTGTGATCGGAAGTGAGTCGATTTTCATTAACGCCAGGGTTAAAAATGACCAACTTTACCAGTAAAAAGAAGATGTTTTTATTACTTTTGCTTGTTTTATCCTTAATGAATCCTCTGTTGTTTTTTATTATTTTCTTTAGGATGTATTAAACTTTACATTTTTGCATAATAAAAGGAATATATTAAGTGAGCGACAGCCACTTACCAAGCACTGAGATTTGTTCTTTTCCTTTCTGATTCACCAAATAAGCTCTTTTTACCTATTTTGACTCTTTTTGTATTAATGATTTGTCAAGGAGGAAGTGACTGATTTACACAAACTCTGAGCCTCATTTGCTTTATGCTTAGACCTATGGGTGACGTCCCTCATGTTACATCCATGTTTTATACAGGCAATCCATGTTTTAAACACAGCAAACCAGATATCTTTCTCTCATCCTGACAAAATCCGGTAATCTTACAAAATCATAATAAATAGGATTTAAAACAATAATGCTTTCACTAACATTCATATACAATATTATTTGCCCCAGTCTCCTAAAATAAAATAATTTATTAAAACTAATATTCAAAGGAGCATCGGTTGTAAAACATAGATCTCAAACGAATTGTAGAACATATGACAGATGTACGTGATTGCATACTAACAACTCTTTCCAAACTACTTCTAGTACTCTTAAGTGCAAATCATCTCTTTGTTTCTGTCCCAGTGCTTCCAATGCTCTCGTATGCTTAAAAGCAAATAATACAAATTTGATCCTCTGGCTGTTAGTCTGTACATGGACATAAGAAAGAAAGTTAAAGGCATAAAAAGCAGGTTCTTGCTGGAACAGGTATGGCTGTTGCTGGTTGGAATGAGAGGAATTTCTGAGCCAGAGAACAAAACCTGCTCTCCGTTACATTACATGGAACTATTACTATTACGTGGAACGAAATGCTTTGTTAGGACTATAGTTCAGAATCTCTCATAATTTGGGTAATAAATATGAATTAGTAGTTTTTGTATGTGATCCCATAACTGAACTCAAACTCTTTAAATAATAAATGGCAAAATAAGAGTAAAAAAATGAAGTTCTTCATAAGAGTGATAGTTCTGATGGACAATACTCACTCAAACCAGAGCTGTTAATCGCTTTGACGGACTTCTTCATCTTGTGAAGAACACTACGATCCAGATCCAGTGCCTGACAATAACAAAAACAAGTTTGTTTCTTTTTATAACGTTATTGTAATAATTATTATGCCTTTTAATGTTTTCTAGTGCTTACTAATTCAATCAATCAATCTTTTTTATATAGTGCATTTTTAGCAGTTGCTTCAAAGCAGCTTCACAAAGGCCTAATGTGGATTAAGAGTTAAATAGGAATTGGTATTGGTATGAGGTAGAAATAGATCCGCCATATAATGCTATCTTAGGGATTGTAAAGTAAAGTTTTGTTAGTATTAGGAAACTGTTTAATTAAACCAACCAGTAATCTCATTGATGTGCATTGCATTGATGATCAGCCACAAATTCTGAAACTTTGTGCAAAATGGGAGTACAATAAAACAATGGAACCCCCGTTTTGTAAACATTGTCATACGTCGCTCTAACATGACACATTATCAGTGGCATCTTTAAAAAGCCAGTAATTTAGCTGTCACTCTTGCTGAATCATACCCTGAGAATTTGCACAGAAAAAGAGCAGCAAACAGAAATTAATACAAACAGACTGATGGCCTAAAATCAGGTGTTTTGAAGGAGTCATGCTTTGTACTAGAAAATCAAGAAAAAACCTGATGAAAGATTAGAATGGTGCCAGCCAAACAATCCCACCCTGATGCTAGCCTTAAAGAGATGGTACACTGAAAATGAAACGTTTCTAAATGTTATAATTAACATTTTCTCTTCAGCAGAACTTGAGCATTTTCACTGGATCTGTAAATAGAATTGACATTAACGCATGAATAGCGGAACGTCTTAAAAATGTAAAAATCATAGTGTCTGACAATCGTTTTTCCAAATATAAAAGGTGATCTACACACATTAAAATGTTATGGAAAAACTTTGACCAGACGTGTGTGCAAGTAAAAGAAATTGGACGAGGCAAGCTGAGACAAGAAGTGGGACACCCATCCCGCCTTAGCCTTAGGAAGCAGAAAAGATGAAGAGAGAGGGAGAGAGAGCAAGAAAAGCAGAAAGGGTGAGAAAGAGATGGCAGATTTTAACTGCACTGGGGTTTTCTTCAAAGGCAAGTCTCAGCAGGACACCAAGCACAGAGAAGGCAGAACCGGAAAACTTTTATGGTGTCTGCAGCCGTAATGCAACACAGAAACTCCATCCTCGCTTGCATTTACTCATCACGTGATATTATTGTATAGACAAAGAAAAGTTTGTATTGCAAAATTATCAGGAAAACCCTCTTAAATAAATAATGCAATACCCCCTCCTCCTTCCTCATATTCAGACTAAATTCAAATGCACTGCTGGAGGGCAACACAGGAGTTATGGAGAAGCTTATCTTAAGTCTGTTATATTTCTGTTTAAAGGTCCCATGTTATGCCCTTGTTTTAGCACTTAAAATCAATATTTGAGTCCTATATACTAGCGCTGCACTGTTAATAACGTTCAAAATGCAATATTTTTCATAAATAATGTCTTTGAATCAGCTCGTATTTTTGGCCCCGCAAAAACGCGTCATTTACACCGGTACCTCTCACAGACGGGGTTTCGTCATGCCACTTAATGGGTGGACCTCCAAGCCTTCAGCCTCATCATAAACCCTTAATCAAGTATTTCCTGTTTGTCGTAGAGGGGGGCTGTACTAGCAATTCTTATGATTGACAAATGGGTGGGGCTTAGGCAGGGATAAGAAAAAAGGCTGGAATAAGGAAAACTAGCCATTTTCAGATCAGAAAAAGCAATAAATTATTGCTCAATCATGTGTGAACTAATCTGAATACCACTTGAGGCATGTTTTTGATGAGGGAACAACACTTCAAGAGGCTAGAAAAATCAAGTTATCATAACATGGCACCTTAAAGAAAATAAAATTGTGGGTCAGTGTGATAGCCCAGACTTTGCATATTGTGATTTACATATTCTAAAACCTAGGCGTCACGGTGGCGCAGTGGGTAGCACGGTCGTCTCACAGCAAGAAGGTCGCTGGTTCTAGGCTCGGCTGGGGCAGGTGGCATTTCTGTGTGGAGTTTGCATGTTCTCCCCGTGATCGCGTGGGTTTTCTCCGGGTGCTCCGGTTTCCCCACAAGTCCAAAGACATGTGGAATAAGTGAATTGAATAAGAACAATTGCCCATAGTGTTAAGGTGTGAATGTGTGTGTGAATGTTTCCCAGCGATGGGTTGCGGCAGGGAAGGGCATCCGCTGCGTAAAACATATGCCAGAGAGTTGGCGGTTCATTCCGCTGTGGCGACCCCGAAAGGGAATAAAGCCGACATGAAGATGGATGGATGGATATTCTAAAACCTGCAAGTTGCTTGGTGATTATACTGTTGATGGAAACTGTGAGTGAATTTATTGTGTAACCCTTGAAAGACAAGCAGTCTGTCTAGTGTTCCCACAGCTGTCACCCCGATGTGAGTAGTGATTAAAAGAACATAGAGCCCTTGACCTTGGTTCATAAGCAGCCTTTTAAGTAATATAAAAGATTAATGAAAGATCAAAAATGTCATTTATGTGCTCTTGTAAAAAAGTACAGTAACAGTTTTCTGATCTCTTGAAACTGTTAGGTTCTCATGATCATTTGAAGATTTGTTGTAATGTTTTTGTTTGGCCATGAGGTAAAATTAAAGATGGGCAGTAAGACTTTAATTAGTAGTTGTACATGTAAAGGGTTTGAGGTTTTGTTATAACAGTATTGAAACTTTTTTATTACAAAATATTACTATGAAACATTTTTTAAGTGCATATCACAACCATTCAAGAGTTGACCGCTGTGCTGAACACATTTTAATAAAATATTATCCAATTATTCAGTAAACAAAACCATGTGTAAAGTAACACTACATAACTCAAACATGGCAAACACATTAGCCTAAAGCCAGACTAAAAAGAGGTCAATTTCAGATATTAATCTGAGGCTCCCTGAAAGGGCAGTCCAGTGTTCCGGGGTTTACATTTGAAAATGCAACAACAAAAAAAACCAGTAGTTGATTGCTGGTGGACCACATGCTAAGAGCAGGAGAATACACAAGGAAGAGACTGTTTAAATAAGAGGGGCCCATGCCTTGAAAAGACTTTAACACAAAAGTAGGGACCTTATCTTTGATCCAGCAGTGTCAAAAAATACACTCACTGTGATATATATTGTATAAGGATAGTTTGCATCTTTAGTGGTTTTATTCAAAATGTACAGTTGTATTATGTATGTACTGAGTCATTGCTGATTTTTCATAAGTCATTTGTTAATCGTTAATGTTACTGGTTGATGTAATCTTCCTCAAACCAAAACAGTTTGTTTTATTTCTCTCTGCTAGCATATCATATCATTGAGTTAAATTTGAGCACTATACGAAATGCACCATACGCCCTTTTGTAGTCAGGTTTAGCTTTCCAAAACAAAATGACCCTCTTAAAATATAGCATATTACTGTTATGTTGATATTATGGATTTTAAATCGTGATGCCATGTTAGGTGTGGAGGGTCCAACTACATAACTGGTGTGTGCAGTTTATTCTGATATTCATTATTTTTTTTACCTGATAAGATCAAATATTTGCTGGTAACTAGGGTTGCACCTAAACCAATTTCTAAAGGCTGAATACAATCACTAATATTTTTTTCTAAGTACTTGCCGATATCGTACTATGCCGATAGGAAATAGGAAGTACCATTTTTACAAATAATAGCAGAGAAACTAATAATTCCAAGCTCAGCGTCTCTGTATTTATGAGCAACTGGTGTTGTTAACTGCACTACTAGTTGAAAATTCTCAGGTGTCTTGTCTGTTTAAAGACAAGAGTTTTTGTGTATGTTGTCATCAATATTTAAAGAATTATCATTAATGTTTTTTACTCTGCTGAACCCGACATTCTGTTCCGGCTGTCCTGAAACTTCAGTTGTGGATGCATCGGATGCCTGTGGTATCAGCATCCATTTATGAGTATGAGTACTTGAATTTGGTATTGGTGCATCCCTACTGGTAACATTGGGGAAAATGTCAGATACACCTTGACCTTGTACATGCTGCAAGTTCTTCACAGTTCCATTATGTCTCTCCATTCACATTCCCTCCTAAGGGCAACACTGAATTCAGCAGAACCATATTTTGCTTCATGGGAGTATTATAAAAATGGAGCACCTGAATGAAACCCACTCAAATATAGGGTGTAAATTCTAATTATGGAAGATCCTCCTGTGATTTTTGCAGTTAGGCTGCTAGTCTTTGACTAAAAGGTAACTGGTTAAGCCAGACCGTGATTTTTTTATGAGTATAAACACTTTTAACCCACCAGAAACCCACAGGTTTCTGTTTTTCTTCAAACTCAAAGCACAAAAAATATAGACTATAATGCACCCATTACAATGTTTAAACCATATTTCATTTGAAATGTTTAACGATGTTGAAATAAACCTCTGAGACATTAATGATTTTGACAACTTGGCTCTTTCCATTTCAATGATTGTGTTTTGTGGTGTATTATTAACCTTGTGAGGCATTTTGAGGTAATACAAGGTCCTGTTTTTAAGGTTAAGATCAGTTCAACTCAGAACATTAGTTTAAACTTAGGCCCACAACTAAAATGTCCCCAAAAATAGAGAATAACGGTAAATGGATATACGTTTAAGCACATGAATTGTGATCAAGCAAGTTTTGTTAAATGTTGGCAGTTACATCCAGGACTTAACGTTTAGATTTACATTTACATTTATGTTTAGATGACTTTGAGTGTTATAAAAGACTGAACCATTGACTGAGTGGTTAAGTGGTGTGTGTTATGTGTTTCAAAGACTCTGATAAGACGCTCCATGAGCCCAGGAAAGCAGAACATGGGCGAGGTTCTCTTCCAACACTAGAGAGAAAATTAACTTGATGGAGAAGGAAGTCTTTCTCCACAATTCCTTTTGTAAAACCGACCTACAGTAAAATTGTATCTCTAGCTCAACAGACACAGTGTCTACATCGGAAAAGTTATTAAACAGGGTTAAATAATCGTTTTTCTCTTGTCTCACCTCTTCCAAAGTGGCCACTGTGTTCCTGCAGTGAGCCATGCGCGTGCAGAACACCGATGTTGTCGGCGCTTTATAGTCCTCATGGGTAATGTCCATAAACTCCGGAACTGTCAGTTGTTCAGGCATGATTGTTCCCTTTTAAACCAACGCTGGGACTAAAACAGGGAACAAGTTAGAGAAAGTATTGTTCAAGAGCCGATTTCAGTTCAGTTCGTGGCGGTCATTCTAGTTCCAAACTGAGATGAAAAGAGGTCCGCGGGGATTAAACAAGAAGAATATCAATGAAAAAAGAAGATTCGACGATGGACCAGTGTTTTAAAATGCTCCATCCTGGTAACCCGCTGACAAAACCAACACTTCTGGATTCCACTCACCTGTACAGTAGAAGTTGACTAAACAAATATTTTGGGGGCGGGGTTTAATCCCCCATCGGTCAACTCCGTCCACCAATGAGCGCGAACACCTAGATCACTGTGTCCAATTGAAATAGACATTTTTTTTAATTTAATTTTAATTTTAAATGTGTGCTGATATGAATTTGAATACGATTATTTCACACCCCATTAAGCCATTAAGCACATTATTCTAGAAAAAAAAATATATATATATATATTATACATTTTAAAATATCGTGTAATGACTATTTTTGTAATAGTATTTTGTTATAAATGCACGGCTGATTATAACAGATTTTTAGAAGTTGTTTTGAATTGAAACATACATTTAATTTTGTAATCTGTCATTTTTGTATTAAGAATATTACCCCAACAAGTCATTTCATGGCGTTTCTTAAATTTCGCTGGGGACTTTTATTTTGGCATGTGGCTGCCCCGGAAACACAAGCCTAGTGTCCATTGACTGTTGTAGTGCTCTGTGCTCTTTGAGTTTTGGATTATATTACATGTGTTTGTGATTATGAAAAAGTAAGTAAAAGCTAGGAATAATTACATAAAGATGGCAACAAAGCGTAAAGCAGACGCAAATGTACCTGCAGAAGAGAGTGATCAGCTGCTTATCCGGCCATTGTGAGTTCATTTCAATCATGTCCTGCGCTAGAGCGTCTGCGATAACTCACTGTTTTAATAAAAGTTTAACAAATTCCCTTAAATGTTATTTTCCGATTTATGAATTTCATATAATAACCCCGCCGCTGTGATTGTTATGTGTGTAACAGAGGTGCTGGTCAAGAGGTGGGCAGGTCCTGTATTATCCTGGAGTTCAAAGGACGTAAAATTATGGTAGGCGCACCCCGTGCTCTCTCTCCTTTCTTTGATGGGATAACAGATTGTTTCTAACACCGATGGTTCTTGTGTTTGCAGCTGGACTGTGGTATTCATCCTGGACTGGAGGGCATGGACGCATTACCTTACATTGATTTGATAGACCCAGCTGAGATTGACCTCCTTCTCATCAGCCAGTTAGTCTCCATTTCCTCTCCTGGGCTTTTCAAAATTCCAAACAGACTGTACTTTATTATTAACAATGAGACAATGAAATTGATTCAATTCATACAAATGAACATGAAACATAATTTTGTCACCTTTGCACATTGGGGTCTCTCACCTACTCCAAAGTTTAAGCACCTAAAAATGATATGCCTACCTTTAAGATCTGAATCTAATTTTCAGGGAATCATCATCCGTTTAATAGTTTTTCAGTGTCTCTTTGTTTTCATTTAGATCATTATAAGCTTTGTCGTGGTTTTTACAGTTGTTTTTAATGAAAGGACAGTTAATGGAAAAAAAAATTTCTTGTGTATGCTGTAATAGATCAGTAACAGATGTGAATTGAAACTATTTTGAAAGTTTTATACTCTATTTAAACCAGAGAACTTTCAATATCCTTTTGGTGAAGTAACAGATTAAATAAACTTGTCACAGTTTTTACCTTGGATCTGATTTAATGGCAAAGCTTCTAGTCAGTGGCTCTTGTAAAACAAGATTTTGGTTTGTTTAAAATGTGTTTCTTTGTCTCTTCTAGTTTTCATTTGGACCATTGTGGCGCTTTACCATGGTTTTTACAGAAGACCAGTTTCAAAGGGAGAACTTTCATGACCCATGCCACCAAAGCCATCTACCGCTGGTTACTTTCAGACTATGTGAAAGTCAGGTACACTAAATCTCTTGCTTCTTTAAGCCATTACTTACTCTTAGTTTTTACATACAAGCCCACTCTGATATAATTCTCTGATTTCCATGTGCGTGTAGCAACATCTCAGCAGATGACATGCTGTACACAGAGACTGATCTAGAAGAAAGCATGGACAAGATCGAAACCATTAACTTCCATGAAGTGAAAGAGGTGGCAGGGATTAAGTTCTGGTGCTATCATGCCGGTCATGTTTTGGGAGCAGCCATGTTCATGATTGAAATTGCTGGAGTGAAGGTACTGGGTTTTCTCATTCTGGTCCCTTCGCTTACACTCAAAAGTTTCTCTTGGTTAAGATAAAGATGGCTGTCCTGTGTTTCAGCTGCTGTACACGGGAGATTTCTCACGTCAAGAGGACCGGCATCTCATGGCAGCTGAGATTCCAAGCGTCAAACCAGACATCCTCATCACTGTATGTACTTCAGGGCAGAAATTGAAACTATGAAGTCTTTTAGGTTAAGAGTTTACTTATGTTGAGTTCAGAGTGCACGACTCTATGTATGCACGAGTCTATGGTAGCTTTCATTGACACTGCATGATTGATCAAAACACTTCTTCCAAAACAACATGGGAGAAGTGCAAGAAAGCAAGTGTGTGCAAGTAGCACCCAAAAGAAGTTTGTATATGCGATCATCTAATTTTACTCTTCTGGCTGTTGAAGGTGAATTAGCATTTTCCCTCCAATTTCTTTCCTTTTTAACCAGATTGTGATACAATTCAGATGAAACAGCAAACAGACGCGGGTGCTCCTGTCGAATTTCTGCTCAATTTTCTTGTTTCTTGGACCCAGATAAACAGAGAAAATGCCCTTTTCTAAAGTGAAGCCTTTTTTGATTTTGTGGTTATTTTTCTCATTGGCAGTAGGAAATTGTTGATGCAATTTGAGTTAGAATTATTTTCACACACCATGCAGAAGATCTCACTGTGGTCAGTAACTCATCATTTTTTTTTCAGATCACGTCTTTGACAGATCAGACTGTGTGGTTGGCATTCACATGCCCCAGCACGGATTTCTCTGTGATTTTGGCTATTTGTCAGCAATTTTTTAAAATCTGTCTTTTAGTTGTGCCGACTACACTCCGCATTAGTCCACCAAAAGTGTGTACAGAATATTTTTTGCAATTATAAAAAAATCAACATGTTTTTACTTCAGAAATCATTTTACTCAGTGTTGCATTCACGATCTCTAAAAGTCCTTAAGAGAGCTTTGACAATATTTAGATCTTTACAGTAGTATACCGAGTAAAGCCTTTAAATGATGCATAAACTACATTTTTTGTGAATGTAGGAGTCAACATATGGAACACACATCCATGAAAAGCGGGAAGAGAGAGAGGCTCGTTTCTGTAACACCGTTCATGACATTGTGAACCGTGAGGGACGCTGTCTCATCCCAGTGTTTGCTTTGGGTCGAGCGCAGGAGCTGCTGCTCATTCTGGGTAAAAGCTGGAAACATGACCCTCTGGACTTCAACCATAACATTTTAAGACTTTGATGTGATTATTTTTCTCTCTTTTAGATGAATACTGGCAGAATCACCCAGAACTGCATGAAATTCCCATCTACTATGCTTCTTCGCTGGCTAAGAAGTGCATGGCAGTGTATCAGACCTACGTCAATGCCATGAATGACAAGATCCGCAAGGCCATCAACATCAACAATCCATTTGTCTTCAAACACATCAGCAATCTCAAGGTGCGCTTCTACATCCATAAACGCTTTCGCTGTAGCTCACATTTTGCAAAAATGCTGGGTTACTCATATGAGCAGGTTAGCATATTCAGCAAAATAAAAATCAAATACACAAAATAAATGTGTTTAGGGTTGCTATAGTCTGAGAAAATGTACATAAATGCTCAAAAACTTGTTAGGGCAAGATATTGATATAAGACTCATACATGTGAAAAAAAAGAAGTTTTTTAGGATTACCAGAAAGCATAAAAGTGATTGTAAAAGTTGCCAGACATTGAATGCTCCTAAATGTAAAATAAATGTAAAAATTGTTGCTGGGGTTGCCAGAGTTTGAGGAAATGCTCTTAAATTCTCAAAAACATGAAAGTGATACTGTTTGTTATACAAAAAGTGTTTGTGTTTCTGATGTTTTAATATCGGTCTTAAAAAGTGTTTATAAAAGAACAGGTAAAGGGAAAAATGTGTGTGTTGGTTTTATTAAAATCTTTTTAAAATATCTAATTTCCTCTTGTTCTGTGGTGTGATAATTCTGTAGTATTCGAAACCTTTTCTATTGTTTCAAAATTTTCAGTTTTTGTGCATTTCAAAAATGTACTTTCTTCATAATTTTTTTACAAATTACATTTTCACTTTGGTGATGTAAGAGGTTAGTAAAATTGAGGTTATCACACAGCTTCTTAAGAGATCATCATTGCTTGTGGATTACAGTTTTTGGCCCTGTTGCTAACCATGTGAATAAGTTTCTTTTATCTTCTAAATGCACATCTAGTGTCAATATTTTACAAAATGCACCTTTAAGAAATATTTAGTTTTTTCCTTTCTTCCAGAGCATGGACCACTTTGATGACATCGGGCCGAGTGTAGTGATGGCATCTCCTGGTATGATGCAGAGCGGTCTCTCTAGAGAGCTGTTCGAGAGCTGGTGCACTGACAAGAGGAACGGCGTCATCATCGCTGGTTACTGCGTGGAAGGAACACTTGCCAAGGTGAGAGTCCTTAAACTGATGCTCATTTCCTGCTTGACATAGATTGAGTACAATCCTCATCTTGCTTCATCTGCAGCACATCATGTCTGAGCCCGAGGAGATCACCACCATGTCAGGCCAGAAGCTTCCTCTCAAAATGTCTGTGGATTACATCTCCTTCTCTGCTCACACGGACTACCAGCAGACCAGCGAGTTCATCCGTGCCCTTAAACCTCCCCATGTGGTCAGTTGCGAGCATGTCATCGAAGTGATGTTCATGGTTAGGTTCTGGTTTTGAGATGTTTTTGCTGTTTTGGGTTCCAGATTCTGGTTCATGGAGAGCAGAACGAGATGGCACGCTTGAAAGCTGCATTGATCAGAGAGTACGAGGACAACGATGAAGTGCATATCGAGGTGCATAATCCTCGAAACACAGAGGCCGTCACGCTTAACTTCAGAGGAGAGAAACTGGCTAAGGTGACGCTACATATAAAGTAATATGTGAAATGCAGATATATTATGTTGTTTCAGGAAGTTAAGTCATACATCCTCAAAATTGAGAAACATCATTTTGATCTTCAAAACGCCTTTTAGCCAAGGACAGAGCTTAGGATCAAGTGAGTCGCTGAGGCTGTCGGTGCTGAAGGGAAGTGTTAAGCATGCCTTTATCTGTTAATGAGAACACGAGTTAACTCAAAGTTGACTTCATAAAAGTTAGAAACAATGTTGTTTTTTTATTATGTGGATATTGATGATCATACGGTTCATTTCAGTTTTTAATCATATCCACACACTTTTGAGAACCATTGAAATTTGAATGGACCCACTGATTTATATGCTTATATTTGTTTAACAATGTAATGTTAGTATTTGTGTTTGCTTTATTTCATGGGAAAAAAAAATATTTTATTTTCACTCATTTGTTATGTTTGGCAACAAAGCATCTAAACAACTGTGACCATTGTTAGACATTAAACACTAACATTTCTCTTTTATTCTGCATTTGATTTAAAAAATAATAGTATCTTTCTGTAGTTGTTAAATTGTATATATTCGTCGTCTTTAGTTTTGTCCATACTAAGTTTGACATTTGCATCAACAATGTTCATAAAATGCTGTAATGTGTAATAAATGAACAATCAGATTTTATATAAATAAATAAAAACTATGAAGTATGCTAAAGTTTCTAACAAACTCCTATACGCTTTGTTTTAAACACATTAAGAAATGTATTAAAAGTGCATTTTATACTTCGATGCACATGCAGAAAATGTGTGCTGTGTGAAAACAAAGAGCTGCACGCTCCGAAGATCCTGCTGCCGTGATGCAGGTGTCATGGGCACCGATGCAGTGTACGGGCGTTCACTTTTTATCGATTGATTCAAATGATTTAAAAATAATGGCAAATGCTTCTATATTTTACATGATTACTTTCAAGTGTGAAGCATCCATGAAAATCCTCAGTGTACTCTTCTCAGGTGATGGGCTGTCTGGCGGATAAGAAATGTGCACAGGGTCAGAGAGTCTCCGGCATCCTGGTGAAGAAGAACTTCAGTTACCACATCCTTTCCCCCTCTGACCTCTCCAGTGAGTATAACAGGACAGATGCAGTTCATCGGGGGTTACATGAATTTATCCAATCAAGTCTTTCTTCCTAACTCTAGATTACACCGATCTGGCAATGAGCACAGTGAAACAGACTCAAGCCATACCCTTCACTGGCCCCCTTCCTTTGCTTTTGAGTCAGCTGCGTCACCTAACTGGTATGTGTTTCCTCATTGTCTGAGTGTTTAGTGTTCTTCAAAAGTTTAGATTTCTTTGCGATGGGTAAACAGGGGATGTGGAGGAGATTGAGATGGCGGAGAAGAGCACTCTAAGAGTCTTTAACAACATCATGGTCATCCATGAAAAAAACCTGGTTGTGTTGGAGGTAAGTCAACCTAGCAGTCTTTCATCCTTTATCTCTTGTGTAAAATGTTTGGTTACAGTGTGGGTTGTGTTCCACTTCTAGTGGTCTGCTAATCCTCTGAACGACATGTATGCTGATGCCGTCACCACAGTGGTGCTGGAGGTGCAGTCGAACCCTAAAGCTCAGAAAGGTGAGTGCCGGATTATATCCGCTGTGCAGAGTTTAATTAAATAGCCCCTAATGGTTTTTTTAATAAAGGATTTTTTATTTACTAATTTAATTTGGTGATAATCTTAACTTGTGCCATGCAGACAGTCAGCTGTGGCAATACACTCCTTGGTTGAGGGCAAATAGAGGCTTCTCCCTGAAATAAAAATTGAAGCATGCTGCAATGAATGATGACCATTTCTTCTGTACATTAGCTTAACACTAAGCTCACCTGCTAACCGAACCCATCATGCGCACTTGATGAACGTAGATGTATTTATTGTTATTTTGAAAATGTATATAGTCAATTAGGTTGTGAATTCTGGGTTGGCACTTGGTGTGGCCAAAACTAATTTCCACCCATCTGTATACAACAACAGGTTGATGCATACAAGGTGTTTGTGCTTTTGTTTTCTTATAATATGCATTTAATTTTAATGGATTTGGTTTAATTTGATTAATTTAGGAACTCATTCATAATAAACCCCTCCTCTACATGATGCAAACGGAACAGCTTATGAAGCTGCTGAATGAAATCTATCTGATCTGGTTTTGATTGCGTTCAGAAAAATTCCATTGACTGAAATGACAACCAATAAACAGGTTTCAACTAGGGCTTGTTTCAGCACCTCTGAGTCGACTATTTCTTATTAAAGGCAATTTTTGATACACAAAGCACTTTCCGTTTTAAAACCCCAGCAGGGTGTTTCTTATACCTAAAGCTATGTTCACACCACATTTTTGTATCTCGTATTATAGTTGCCCAGCCACAGCAAAAGAAGCTGGATGTTGAAGTTTTTCAGCAGCGACTACTGAAAATGTTCCAGTAAGTCTATCTCTTTTGTGCTCAGCAAGCTGATATTTTGCTTGTGAACTGAATTCTATGTCTTCCCTGATTTGCAGTGACATGTTTGGGGAGGAATGTGTTGACCTCAAGGACAGTAACTGTCTGGTTGTTAGTGTGGATGAGAAGACAGCCTTAATCAACATGGAAACACGAGTTAGTCCTTTTCTTCATTTAAACATTTTTTTAAAATATAATGATTTGATCATTGATTTGATTCTTCTTTGTGTTTGCGTTCAGACCGTGGAGTATGCAGATCCTAGTTGTGAAGACGAATCTCTCAAAGAAATGCTGGAAGTGGCTGTACAGAGACTTTATGAAGCCATGAACCCAAGCCTGTGACATCACTTCCTCAGTCCACTCTCAGGAGTCAACTCTCTCACAGGACCTTCTCTTTATTTTCCAAGATGTAGAACCAAAAGTCCTCAAACAAAATTGAGCACTTGATTGACCTGACACTGAAATCAAAAATAAAATGTTCATGTTTGTTGATGGGTTAGTGTTCATTTCAGATCTGCTCTGGGTGTTTTTATTTCACTTTTTTTAATGTTTAAAAAAAACTGTAATTAAATGAATGTATTTGATGAAGTAAAACATGTTACAAAGGCTTTATGAACTGAGTTTTGGTTTGTTCCTTTCCAGCTTTCTGCTGTAGAGCTTAACTACCTGCACCATGGTTTTTCTTGTTCCACACTTAAAGAACTTTTTCCCTTCTTTGTTATGTTTGAGCCTGGAAATACAGCTTAGATGTTGTAATTGACTTGAAATTGAACTTCCTTTTTTTCTGTGTGAAAAATCATAAGCATCTCAAATCAGTGCTAAAACACTAGACTAGGAAAAAAAATTGCATATATAGAGGAAAAGTAATATTGGGGTTTATTGCTGAAAATTGTTTGCATCACTGAGATTTTAAAATCCTAATTATTAGTTAGTTTGGTATGTTAAAAGTTAATAAAATAATACATTTGTCTTGAATTGAAGCTTCAATTAAACTGCATAAATATAGTTATCATTTCGATAATAATTAGTATTCCATTTAGACTAGAGAACAGTGTGAACATGCATTAAAACTTATTTTTTCATTGAATGTGACTATGTTTAGTAATTTAGGTTTCTTTTAACTACAGTACATCATAGTTAATTAAAAGGAAAATTGTACAGAAATGTTAAAGTTGAAATTTTATTAAACAAATGCTTGTAAAAATGTACTAAGCAAACAATGTAAGAAAATATCAAACACACATGAAAAACTCAACACTTTCTTCCCAATCATGTCACTGTGGGGTTCATATGCAATAGAGTATCATGGGCTCTTTTTTTAAATAGCACTAAATCTTCACTAGATTTCATAGAAAATACAAATATTTATATATTTAGGATTGGGTCACTTTACATGGAGTACATAAAAAAATGACAGTTTTTACAATGACATACAAGACAATTCAAGGCACTTTTTGATCACAGGGCAGTGTTGAACAGCATATCTTAATGGAGCAGCAGTAGTTTAAATCAACACAATCTATAAAATGTAATCCAAACAACAGATTGCCAAAAAACTAAAAAATGATTGTCCCATTGCAATATTTTTGATGCATAATTTAGTTAAAAGGACAAACAAAATTCTAGACAAGATGCTAAAATATGGTTACATTTAAAAACAAAACATCTAAAAATATTTAAAGCTTGGACTGTCTAATGCAAAGAATTAGTAGTTAAAATGTGCTTTCATATTTTGTTGGTGAATGTAAAAGCATCACTAAATCCTAATAGTGCTATATGTTTAGAGCTCAATCCCTTTGACAAAAACAGATATGTAAACATTGTAATATTTGGTTATGTATTATGGCTTAAAATGGAACATACCATCAACAAGACTAACACCCAGAAAAAAAAGACGTCTACCTTATGTTGCATTGGCTAAAAAGATCATTTAAAGGAGAAGATTACCATAAATAAAGCTCTGTTTATAAATTTACACTTTCATAACTTTGATCAATCATTTAATTTCTAGCAAATTGAATGAAAACTGGATAGTTAATTTTCATAATAACATAATTCATAATAATTTTTTTTCATTATACTGTAGCATAACAGAATATTATTTGCATCCGAGCTTTACTAAGAACATCAGTACTTAATTAGAAAATTAATGCTAACGCTACTGCTAACATCCTTGATCATATTCCCTTAAACTCGCCTTTTTACTTCCCTTTAATTTCAGTTTCATTAAATGGCTTTACTCTCATGATGGACTGGCTTCAGTGTAAAGGAAAATAAAATGAGTAGACAAATAAAAATTTAAAACAACCAAGTAAGAAAGGGCATGTGAAATAAGTGCATGTGTCCACGTCGAGGATAAAAAATATCCATAACTCAGATTTTTCTCCCTAAAACTTGCAAAACTGTTTAGAGACTGTGGAGAAAAATACATTAAACAGTTTAAGCTCTTACTGCTAGAGTTCAAGGCTCTTAACCAGCTAGCCCCAAAATATTTGACTAAGCTTCTTTTTTTAAGCTTCTTTTCAAGTGTGGAGCTTTCAATGGTTTCTAGAATTATTTGAAAGACTGACATAGGAGACTGAGCATTTGCAGTAGTGAAATAACTTACGACTGATATCAGACAGCAAAATCAATTGAGAGTTTTAAAAGCACAACTAAAGACACATCTGTACATCAAAGCATTTAAATAATGTGATGTATACAAAGTCTGTGATGTGCTGCATTGAGGTTGTGTTTACATTTCTTGTTTTGTGTACACTTTTTATCCATAAATGGTAGTTTTGATAATAATTTCAATGTTTTTCTGTTTTGACTGTCTTGGACAAATTTTGCAGCACTTTGAGGGTAACTTGGTTACAAGAAAATTTGCTTTACTTGCTTACTTGGGTCAAACATCCCGCTGTGTTAAGCTAAGCACTGAAAGGCTTTGCAAATACTTACAAAAAGTCAAAGCGATGTTTGGTTTTTAGCACTGAGTCTCCTTGCTGTTACTGTGTCTCACTACCCTGAAGGCATTCTCAGTCAGGTCTTCAAAAGAACGCACGGCCGAGCCGGAGATGGGAAAGTCCTCACCCAAGGCTTGTTCATCTAGATGAGAGTCGTAGCTGGGGTCCTCTTTGATTGTGGCCATGCGCTGGGGTTCTGGGAGGTTCGGGATGAAGATGGGTGGACTGCTACTCTGCAAAGTCCCGGTTGCTTGGAACCGTGGCACCACAGACGAGCCAGAGGATGAGGGGGGTTTAAAGATCCGCACCGATGCAGAGTCCAGACTGCTCAGGAGCTCAGCATTCTGGGAAAGTGACAGAAATGCATACAGGTATTTGTTGAGCTTAGGTTTTTTCATAAGAAAAGGTATACTTGCATTGATTGGTACTCACGCTGGGGTAGAAGAGAGACTTCGTGTTCAGTTCATACTGCTGGTCAAGTTTCTTATCCTGGAAACAAAAAGGGATGTATTTTCAGAAAGAGAAATCTCTTCAGGAATTATTCTAGGGTTTGAGATTTTTTTATTCAATTGTATTAAAGAAGTGTGTGACTATATAGAATGAGACATGATTCATTTTCTCAACACTTTCAGCTTTGAGTTTTGGTCCTGGAGAGTAGGTAGTGTAAACCATTTATTCGATATAGCTTAGCCAATAATACAATATACCATCCTAAAATTACATATGTGTCTGCAAGTAAAAATGTGGTAAAAAATATATAGGTGTACTGTAAATAGACTATGCTTGCAATTCATTTAGCAAGTTTTGGGGTCAACTTTTTACACAAGATAAATTATATCTGGTAATGATAAATTACCATAAAAAATTATCTTTCTGCTCTTTATAAAAGGTTAACCTGATATAATTCTGTGTACAGAATAAATATGATAATTTTAGACTAAATATGAAAAGTATTAAAGGGTCAATATTATTGGAGCATTAGAGTGTATGTTATTCCATATATTTTAGTAATGAACTATCCATTGTATTTATGAGTTTAAAACTCTCAATTTGGGGGTGTCAATGATTAATGCTATTTTAGGGCCGTGTTGCTGAAGATGTAAATTTGTTTTGATGAAGTCAATATTAGGAATGGGGAAATCTCATTGTGACATCAGCGGCAGTGTTGTGGAACAAAGCAGTCTCTGTTATTAAATAGTAATGCCACTTTCCACCACATTTTACTCAACACAATTTGCCTTAGATTTTCCTTCAACATCCAGAATCAGTCCAAAGTGGTCTTTAACTCAAAGTGCTTCACTCTGCTACATCAGTCTAGTTTCAGTTGATGATAGACACTCCGACAGAAATGCACAATGCTGGTCACAAATCTCATAGAACAATAGAGACCGTGTTCTTTCTGCTGTGTTTTGTACCTATTAATGCTCAAACAATTAGATTTGTGTAAAAGATAAATGATGGCGGTAAGATAAAGAACTGCCGAAAAGGAATGAAAGGGCTCTTGCATTCACAACTTTTCTTTGTAGCCAATCAGTGAGCTAACTGATCACCAATATTTTGCATCACATTTTCCTTTCCAATGAGAAAAAGTAACTTTTATTACTTTTAAGTTTTAAAAGACAACTCAATCACTTTGGCCAAACTCTTTTACAACCTTTTCCTAACATTAATGAAAAAGTATAGGACATGGAATACAGTGGAAAAGGCCAGAAAGCATCCATGGTACAAAAGATTGCTAGAAAAGCTGCATTTGAATGAGAATGGGTTTCAAAACTAATTAGCCTACTCATTCAAATTTATTAACTGCTTTGCATCGCTCTTATATGGATGAAATACGACACTTCCAGAAGACTTCGCCTTAAGATAAATGTACTTCAGTGAATCTAAATGCAGCTTACAGCAATAATTCTACTCACACTTTTATAGTTGAAGGTCAGTTATATCAGCACCACACATACTCTCAGTGTTAAAAAACAAGAAACTCAATGCACTCACCACACAATGGACCAAGATGCTGAGAGGAATCCAGAAAAGTAGCGAGAAGACCACCACGGAGCCAACAATGTTATCAGCCAGGAACTTTCCTGAGAGCAACCACACACGTTTCATTTGTCTGTTAGAGTTAAAGTGAGATTAGATCAGTGTTTCATAGATAACTCACCAAAAGTATTGATGTCCAGCTTCTCAATAAAATCCCACAGTCTCTCGATAACATCCTGAACCTGTTTCATACACTTGCCCTTTAATAAATGAGAGCCAGTTTAAAACATTGCTTTTACAATGATCTTGTAAAATTCTGCTATTTACAATGTTAACAATACATGCTCACCGCTCCATCACAAAACCCTACAGTGCAGGGTTTGCCCTTTCGTAAGAAGAGAGGGCTGCCCTTTGCATCAATATAAGGAGCACAATCGGAGTTCTTATTTCGACAGCACACCTTGCAGGAGTTTTGAGTTTCTGTAGCATGAAACAGAAAGACTCAGCTGTCCCATCAATGAAACACAAACCAATATTATCACATCCAAACATGTCTATTTAGGCATATATTAAGATGTACTTTGTTCCTGCCAATGAATTAATATTTCACTGGAATATTTTCTGACATCATGAATTCATGTTATTAATTGTACCATTGCAAGCACAGGATTGCAGGTTCTTGACTGCCTCACAGAAGGGGATGCACTCTCCACTCAGACAGCGTCCGTTGTCCACACAGATGGTTTTATTAGGGAGGTTTTCTGGTGGGGGGCACTCGCTGCTGTCCCCTGGGTGTCAACACAACAGAAACACAGGTGAGGAGACAAAGATGATTGTAAAAACAATCCAGAAGTCCTAACTAACTATTTATTTAGATTTCTAGTTGTTTAATATTCATAATTATTTATTTCTAAATATTTTAGGTAATTTAATTTAAAGTGATCTGTTCATGGACTTATTTTGCGTGTCATAGTTGGGGGCAAAAGACTTCCCTTGAGGTAAAACAATGAAACTCACTCAACAGTCTGATCTGCATCCCTGACAAGATAAACAACTTCACAAGACTAGATGTTCCATTATTTACTGTTGCTTACAACTTGTAAAAACAATGTAAACCATTTTATGACTTATTTTCATGTTAAATCTTATTAATGATATGAAACAATCCACAACAACCTTTCAATATTTGCCTTAAAAAAATAACTGTAATCAATTAAAAAAACGAAACAAGATAAGCCACCCAATAAGATCTGAGGCCATATTTTCACTCAGTGTTCCCCATTTCCAGATTGTATGAACAAGTCTTTAAGAGAAACTCCATCATGTTTCTTTTAGGGTAAAACTGTAAAATGGAGAATTTAAAACGTTTTAATCGAATATATATATGTCCAATGTTTATGTTTGCTTCAAAGAAAACGACAGTATGTATTATTTACAACAAACAATAGCTGAGCACATTTACATTGCTTTAAACCAGGGGTCTTAAATTCATTTCCTGGAGGGCCACAGACATGGCTGATTTTTGTTCCAAAGTGCAATCAGGTGTGTTCAGTTCAGGTGTGGAAAACTGTGCAGGGCTCCAGCCCTTCAGTTATTGAGAATTGAAGAAATTCAAAATGTAATGTATACAGTGTATAGTTTCTTCATTATAGATTTTGCATCATGTATTAAAATAAATATTTGTATTGTTTGATAATGTCCTGGACATTAAGAAACTTGTTTCTTAAAACTCTGATATGAAAAACTTTCTTTCAATCATTTTTATTGTTACAAGATAAATAATTACCATGCAGAAGTACAAAATTTTTCAAATGAATCATAAACATAATTATTTAATCTTCTTTAGATATGTACAAAAAAAATTTAGTTACTTTTGTTAGAATTAGCCCTAAAGTGTTTTTAAATTATATTTTTACATGCTTTATCTAGCTTTTAACATTTTAAACAAGCGATCACTCATTTTCTGGCAACATGAAGAAACATGACTTCATAAGATCTTTGTGGGTTTGTATGAAATAGCAGCACTATATATGCACACATATGTAGCACTTTGTGCATGTTTTGTTGTTTCAAAAGAGCTATATTAAAAAAAAACGTAAATTAATTAACCTCCAAAATAATAATAATAATATAGCGCACATAACTTACCCTGTGCTTAATTTGCATACTAAATGTGTTAATCAAGTAAAAAGTACTGAAACACTTTCAGTTTTCTCACCTGTACAGTAAGATCTTCCCTTGCAGGTAGCATCCATTGGTTCCTGGCAGACCTTGCCCTGTTTCTCATACATGCAGCCTTTGCAGCAAGCACTGTTCCGGTCACTGGTGTCAAGCCAAGACTAAAGTAAGCTTTTAAATATGAATCTATAAATTTGAGCATAATGTCGAAAACTCTGCTACATTGCAGAGCTTTACCTGCATTGGACGTTTGATCGTAGTTTGCATGTTGAAGTGCAGCAGCGGTCGCTGTTGAGGTGGAGCAAGCCAGGATCACACTCCTCACCTTCCTCCACTCGAGAGTTTCCACACACATTGCTGTTCCTCTCTCTGAAGCAGGAGGAGGCTTTGGCCCTCAGTCTCTTGGCGATAGACATCTTACTGCAGTTTGAAAACAGCTACAGAGGAGCATAAAATGTGTTTATAAAATCATCTTTAGTCCTCGGTCACGTTGAATCCTGAGCACTGTGATGGATCTACTTTATTGTTTGAGTGGTCCCCGCTCACTGCAATAGGGTACATGACATATTTGCCACCTTGATCCTCTCTGGGTGCACAGTAGGACACATCGTCTGGGTCATGCACAGCACCAAAGTTGTGGCCAAGTTCATGGGTGGTGACCAAGTCCGCTTCCTGTTGGTAGAAGTAGCAAAGATAAACCTGCATCTTATAAGTTTTCACATTCAAAACAATATTTTGTAGTTCCTTCAGAAAGTTCAGAATCTGTAAGGATTACCTACAATAGAGTATGCTTTTTTATGCAATGAAATGTGGAGAACTAATGGTTGTATAAAATAAAAAACACCATTTATTCTGAGAATATTGATTTAACAGTAACAACCATAAACATATTTAGGCTCTATATCAGCCCTAAACATACTCTCTGCACCCCTTAAAATAAACCATTCACTATACATTTAGTTTTCTGCTGAAACAGTCGATTTCATCCCGAAGATCTGAACAGATGATTCACTGCTGCATATTATCAATATCTGCTCTCTTAGATGTTAAATTAAATTAGAAACCAAAGAAGCCATCATTTTAAGGGTATCAAGCATGTTATCTAGCATTAATAAATACAAAGCATTAAATTCAAAATGTGAGATATTTATTTCTTCATTAAAGGTTTTTTTTTTATTGAAAATGTAAGAACAGGTACTTTTATCAATATTTAAAAAGTAAATGTCATTTACTGTGAACAAAAAAATATCATTTTCAGCAAAAAAACGAATTTTTTTTTTATTCTAAGCATTTAACCTGAAAATTCACAGGAAAAAGGACCATCAAATGTTACCCTTACTATAGAATGAGGGAATAGACTTAATAGGTCTTTTTAAGCATTTAAGCATAAAATCTCTGTTTCTGTCATTTTCAAGATCCACACTTTTTACACTTAGCTTATAAGAACCCAGACCTCTTTTTCCTTGATGGAAAATTATTATCTCTAAAAAGAAAATCTAGAATCCTGCTAAATAAGAAACTTGGTTAAAATGCTTCAAAATTAAGAACTAAAATTTCAAGTCACTTGCCTTAGTCAGGATGGTTTTTCCATAATTTTTGGTACTGGTTAGTCCAGTATTGAGGTATATAGCACGGTTGTCATTTCCTGAAGGAGGACATTCTAGAAAGAAAAAAAAGAATTAATTAAGTTTGAATACAGTTCATTCATTCACATTACTCTCTTTACACTCACTCTCAGAGCAAACGCCTCCAGGAAAGCCAGGTTTGGAGGGTGCCACATAAGCCAAGCCCAGCGTTCCCTCGTCAAAATCCTGATAAGTGAAGAGGTGAGCCAAGCACACTTTTGAAGCATTGTCTGCGATGTCGAGGCTAAATTGCTGTGAAGAAAAGATGGTGAGACTTTGTTTAATTGCTTATTTCCCATATAAAAAACTGTGTTTAAATCTTTCTGAGTGCTGCACCTTTGAAGAGCGCACTTCTAAATTTTAAATGGGATCAAATATGATTATCATTTATAACTCAATGCTTCTACTAGATTATCTCTTAGATAAATATATATAGTTTCCTCCATTAACTTAATGTTCTTCTTTGTTTTTCCTAGCCTGGACACAACAAGAGAGTAAATATACGTGCTCTCTGATCCTCAAAGTAAAATAAACCTCGCTCACCTCCAGAAGCTTCTTGACGTCCCAGACATCTTTGTTTTTCACTGGAGTCCCTCTCATATTGAAGTGGCTTCCTCCTGGCTCCACTTGTGTGGGTGTCATATTGATTATGATCTAAAAATGCAAAACACATGTTTAAAACACCACTGGACTGGAGATGTTACACTGAAAACGTCTCCTCATTCTTTACCTGCTGAATCTGAACGCCATAACCTTTATACTCTTCATCCCAAGAGGTATTCCGATAAATGTCATCTACACGGTCAATCAGCTCAATCTGGAAACACAAATAAACGTGTTTAACTTCAGCTAAAAATCCCCAAAATTCTAAACGAGTATGCAGATTACACAATGATAATGCTGAAATGTCTTCTTGTATCTCAACACATTGGTATACAGTATATTTAGCTGACTTGTGTATAAAAATAGTAGGAGTTCAAAAATCATAAGATTTTCATTATTTCGTGTTTCAATGTTATACAGTCAAATAGCAGAGCAGACCCATGGTGAGTGAGACATTACTTTACCAGATAGTTGAGGGTGGTGCTCTCTTCTTTGCGGCCCATATGCCTGAAGAAGCGATAGTCTGCCACAAGAAGTAGAGGACACGTGTTGTTACTGTGGTCCACTGTCTGCCTCCTTCCTCTCACACGCACTGTGAAAAGCAAGCAACAGTAGCAGATGGGAGCTTGAGGTGGTGAGATGATTTGTTTCGATTTGTTTATGATATTAGATGAAAAATGTGAGCAGGGGTCATTATCTTTAAACAAGATACAACGCTATTGTCCACAAAGCCACATCACAAGAATTGGGCACATTTGGCTTTAATGTGAATGAAAATTAAGCCAGGAAAAGCACTGTGAGAGAGAGAGAAGGTAGGTGGGGGGGGGGGCTATAACAATTGTCTTTAGTTTGAAGTTCAACTATGCAACTGATATTTAAATCAAGATCTGAATCTCAAAGGTGCAATGTGCAATCTTTAGGAGTCATTCTTGTTGATCCCCAAAACAAACACACCCCTAGACCAACAGCACCTCCAGCTATATTTTGATAGCTCCTGCTGATTAGCTAGAAATTTGTTGTTGCCACAATTGCATCATGCCTTTAAGTAGCAGCAAAGTGGATCACGGTGACAAAAAACATATTCATGTTGAGCTGATATGTTCAATCTCTCTCTGCAGTAAAAAAGTTTTAAATTTACAATATTTCCACAACAGCAGGTGTGCATGGTAAGCCCTACAAAAACCTCAACCCTTACCATCCTCAACATCATCGGTTCCCAGCTCTCTCTGAACACTCTCTGGCAGCATCTCGCTGGCATCTGCATTGATGTACCCACAAACCTTCGGAGCTGCCAGTCGACTCACATTTCTGATATCTTCTGATCGATAAACAAGCAGCCGATTGTCATGAGCATCTTGGATAAATCTCCACAAAGGCTGCAGACATAATTAGGTTTTCAAACCGCTTCCCAAAAGTGGATGAATTAAAGCAGATCATGCATCATGTTACCTCAATGTTGTATTCAGCTTCATCGGTAAGAATATGAGCCGTAAAGTCACCGTCACCAATATGAGCTTGTACTCTGGAGTTTTCCTCTCCTAGAAATGTAGTAGTGAAGGATGAAAAACTGTTATTAAACTAGTATTTTTATTAAAATATGAAAAGCTGTTTTACCAATGACATGCCCTGTGAAAAAGTTTTCTCTCTGGACCTCGTACAGCTCCTGAGCACCATCTTTTCCTACAACCACTGCTTTAAAATCATAGGTGAATAGCTCGGTGTTGGTAGTCAGGTACAGTTTGAAATGCCTGTGAATGGTTTAGAAGGTAAAGAACGTGAGCATTAGTGTTAGAGCTAGACTGAAATATGCAGTTAGTATAGGGTGATTGTTTACCTTTGTAATGCAGTGAAAGCAAGGAGTCTCTCTGCTTGTGTTTGTGACTGGACATCTCTCTTACGAACCGAATGCTGTTGAAGGCTAGAGAGCTGAAGCACATCAAAGTCAGACAGCAATGAGCTGAGCTGGTCTGAAAGAGACAAGGAGGTAAAGATTTATTGATAAATCCAGTTTGTCAAATATATCACAATTATATATATTCTGGAGCAGTCTGACAGAATGTGGCTGCCATTTTGCATCTATGGCTTCCTGACCACCACCTACCACCCCCACTAGTCTCACACATCCATACAGAACAATGCGGATGGTACAATGGTAGAATGGACCTGCGGGATCGAACCATCAACCCTTCAGTTATAGGAAGACCAACTCAATCACTGCGCCACTTTGCCGCAAAGTAATGGCGAATACAGAGCCCACTAACGTAAAGGGTTTTTTAGTTGTTATTTGAACAAATAAAATTGTAAAGAGAAGCTAATGCAAGATTTTTTATAATATTCTACAGAGATTAGTGAAAGCAAATATTAATTTTGCATGTTAAGTTTTTAAAATAAACCGTTATATAAGACACAAAGGACAAGTACAGAGAATGTGTTTTAAAAACTTTGGATTAATCACTGGACACCTCAAGCTTTAACATAGAAATCAGTTCTTGGTTTGATTGAAAAATACAATTATGAGACTTTTATGAAAACATTATTTTGAATGGTTGCTTTCAGTAGCTGTTTGGACTGAATCTTTGGATTTCAATTGAATTGTCCAATTTTTAAGTTCTAACAAAGTTCTAACAAAAATAGCTGGTAATAAGCATCTTGCCATTGTAACTGATTTGTTGAAACTAGTTATTAGAAAAACACATTTTCATTGAAAGTATTATTTGTAAGCACTGTAACCAACTAGTTTGTCCACAATTTTTTTTGATTTGGCATATCATTTAAAGTGTCTACATCACAATCTCTGCTTTTTTATACTTGTGTGTTACCAGAGCTAGCTAAATATATCCTATTTAAAAACAATAAACAGTTTTGAAAAATTGACAGTTTTATTGAATATCAACCTCTTAAAACAAGGCAAAAGTGAATATTTGACCTTGGTTACTTTTTTTACTTTAAAAGAAATTAAATTAAATTAAATGCTATTGAAAAGAAAATATGGTTATTTAAAACAGACTTCCAGGTTGAAATGTAAACATGTTTTGTTGTTCAAATTCTACATTCATTGACAAAAACATTCAGAAATGTGTGATTTGTAAACAATAGTAGCATGCAGCATTACAGTAGTAGAAACAAATCCCAAAGCTGTGCTACAATTTTTCTAACTTTTTTCTTGTGATGGTGGAATCCAACGGGTTAATAATGTAGATTACATATGTTGACTAAAACAACAGTTTAATAAACATGTTATTGTGTCATTGAAGACGCGACTAACTTAGAATGAATGAATGGCACTCTGGACGCCAAGGTCATGAATTCAGTTCCTTGAAAACCAACTGATAAAGTTCCACAAAGGTACAGTAGTGACCCATTTCAGCTTCAAAACGACAGCAACAGAAAAAGCGAAAACCTTGCTCTGATGACGTCACGCGGGACCCAATTAACTTGATGAAAATATTCGCGGTTCTCGTGAACTCACCGTGCTCGTGCTCTCGGACATCTCTGACGGCTCTCCTAGAACACTCCGTCAAAAACAAGGAAGCCAGAAAGAAAACCAGGCCCTTCATGGCGAGGAGGCTATCGCTTTGTGCGAGCACAGCAAGAGACATTTAATCCCGCAACATCTGGACATGTCCAAACACAAACCCACGCTCACATCTGGCAGGAACAAACAAATCCACAAACTATCCATCCAGCACCCGAGAGAGCGAGCATGGGCGCCAGGACGCGCACTTTCATCCTGGGAACGTAATAACTGAACGTAACAAAGAAAAGAATTGAGAAACATATAGCCTCTTCCCTTTCTGATTCAGTGTAACACCCGGAAGTGTTTCATGTGAGACGAGATTCACTCACTGCGCGCCAGGAAATCACTCACAGCACCGCTTCGGCTTTTACAGTAACCGCGTGAGAACCGGCTGAGAACTTTTTACAGTTTGACTGATTTAAAACAGGATTTATTTAGGGTTACAGGGAAATGGTTAGAATCCAGCGAAACATTTGTCAAATTGTGGAAAGCCATTTCCGCCTAGTTAAATAAATGGCTTTAAAATGCCCAAATCAAAAATTTTACTTAGAAAGTCGAAATTCTTAGATAAAAGCCAAATAATCAACATTTTCACTTGAACAGTCGAATTTTTTAGATTAAAAAGTCTAACGTGAGATAAAAATTAATGTTGACTTAAAAAGTTGAAATTGAAATAAAAAGCCAAAACTCTTAGATAAAATGTCAACATTTTAAAAATAATGAAAAGACAATACGGTTATTTAAAATAGACATCCAGGCTGAAATGTAAACATGTTTTGTTGTTCAAATTCTACATTTATTAACAAAAAACATTCGGAAATGTGTGATTTGTAAACAATATTAGCATGCAGCGTTACAGTAGTAGAAACAAATCCCAAAGCTGTTGAAACTTTGAGGATTTTGTTTTAGTGTTTACTTTATTTTTATTTAGTCAAAATGTTGGGATTATTTCTTAAAAAGTAGAAATTTTAAGAGTAAAAATTGGCATTTTCAGGTAGAAAGAGAAAAAGTGTTCATGCCATTAACATTGGGTGTTTGCAAGTCAGCATGTCAGTCATCTTTTTAAATAAAATTTTCGACTGTTTATCTCAATCTATCGAACTAACATTTTTTAATCTGGGGAAATGGGCTTTCATAGTAAGTTACTTAAAACCCTTTGAGAAAACATGTCAGCATTTTGTTGTGAAGCTCAATTGTTTTCGATTTTCTCACACATTGACTATTTTTAAATTCTCACATCAAAGAGCCATTCATTTAGCACATTGCCTCGATGTGTTTTGTACAGCATTGTGAACACTTTTTTGCAAAGCAATACTACAGTTTGAACATCCATAACCTCAGACCATTAAACATTATTCCTTAATAACCAAAAGACGTGTTATACAATCAATTAAAGTTCAAGACAGTCAATGTTTTTAGCATATATAAAATATATGTAAGGATTTACACTTTGTATTTCTTTATATATGGCGTATACATATCTATAATTGCCATCCCAAAATTAGCTTCTCAATCTACACAAAATATATATCTGGCAGATTTGCGTATAAAAAATAACCAAACACATAACCCAATTCAGTTTTTTTTCTTGCACACAACTAAATTATTTCTGACCCGATGATCAGGTTACTAGTATCATTTTTCAGTTTAGTTTATCTATAGATTAAGCACGAAAACTATGGGTTTTTTTGTTGCAAATATTTTTGTTAAGTCCTACAGACTTGAGTACTTTTAATTTGCAAATATTTCCAAGTTGGTAAATGTGTGTCTTGATTGAAGATTTGTTTGTTAATGAATATATCTTTCAATCTTTCCAAGACATGTTTATTACATAAAAGCTTAATTACATAATAACTGCTTTACTTATGACAACACAGTATTCAGCTGATATTGCCAGTTTTCCCAGCTTATGACACAAAAAAGGTATTCTCACAATTAATTACAGCCTGTTTTATATGTAGATATTTAGGCTTGTTTAATCAATGCTGTGAGCCATGATTGGCAGACCAAATGGCAGTTACAGGAAGAAAGATTTTAGCTATTAGAAGGTATAGCTCTACATACATATTATTGTTACAAAAATAATCACATAAAACACCATTGTGGGAAAACCCAAGATTACTTTTATCCATTTTAAAACGTGGTAGAATATTCCACCGAGTTTTGTGCAATTAAATCAAACTTAAGCATTAAAAGTGTTAACAATTTAAAGCTGTATTTTTAACTCCTTTGTATCCAAATTATTATCTCAGCATTAGTAGATTGCGATTATGATTTATTTTCTTTGTGGGACGCAATAAAGATAAAAAACATTCACATTTTACATAAACACACAAAAAAGAAAACTCTGCTGATGTTTTCATGGCATTTTACTGAACTGATGGTCTTCGAGAAAAGCCACAAAACAAATGCTGAAATGTGATGTTCATTGGTATGAACGGAGATTCTAAAGGGGATAGTTACTTGCTAGTTATTAAGAATACATATTCATCAGTTGGTAAGCACTGTAAGAAAATGAAAATTTGGGAAAAAAAAAAAAAAAAACAAGAAATTTTGATTAATAAAATGGTCCTTTTTATTTCAGGTTGTGGTCATGGAGTGTTTGCACATTTTCACAAGGCTTTGGGACGGATGCACTACAGTCGATGATGAGCAAAAACACAATGGTGGTCCATATTACTATTGACATATTAAACATCTTCTCAAAATGTGCATAAACCTGCATTGAAAAGTACAACCAAACCGTTAAACATGTATAGAGCATTGGTTCCCGATCCAGTGTATATTGGAAAATGGGCATGCATTTTTTTTCTCACCTTCCCCTCATCACAAGCTATCTCAATGCAACAAACTAATGAAAAACAGAACCAGGCATGAGTGTCTTGTGACATTCAAGATGAAGACATGATTCAGGTAGTTATGAAATGTATGTACTTGGCTGAGAAATCCTGAATGACTCGTTACATTGGAAAACTGCTTTTATAAGTAAAGCAGAAACTCTTCAGAAGCCAACATCATGATGATCACCTCTACATTTACAAAAAGTGTATGCCACTCAATCCAGAGATGTATGTTGAAATGTGAAAACAGGACAAATCTAGGCATGCTTGCGGCAAAAACCTTTTCATTTTATAACCAATGCTTTCCAACACTTGAGTTCACCAGAATATACAAACCAGTCACTTTGTGTCACAAATAGAAGACCAGACTTTATGTGAAGCTAATACTTTTCTAAAGCAGACACTGCACATAAGGAAGGCCAAAAGACAGACAAAAAACAAAAATGAAGGTCTTTAACTTATTTACTTTCATTACAACCACAAGCCATGAGGTGGAAAACAGAAAGCAAACTGGAATTCCCACACTCGCAGGTCACTGGTAATAACTGGGGCTTACATAATGGCTAGAATAGTCATGAGTGAAACAATAAGGAATGAAGAAGTGTAAAAAGTTGCCCTCCCCCTCCTGATTTTTCATTTTCGTGAAAGTGTGAAGAAAGGTTTAGTTTTCTCCTCCATCACCCCCTTCACCCTCATCCGCAGCATTGTCGGACGTCCATAACTAAAAAAAAAAAAGATTTTTTAATAATTACTATTCTATTCTCAATTCTACTGCCTCAAAAGGTGTTGAAAACTCACTGTGAGGTTGTCTCGAAGCAACTGCATGATAAGTGTGCTGTCTTTGTAGGAGTCTTCATTCAGTGTATCCAGCTCTGCAATGGCTTCGTCAAAGGCCTGCAAGGACAAGGCCATGGTTTATTGAGGTCACTGGCATGCAACACCTGCACTTTTATGATACTCAAAACTAGAGTAAAGAGTTAACAGACAAAAAAATTTAATAACTTCCATTTCTAAAAGCACCCTTTACAGAATCAGATAAGTAAATTATAAAGAAAAAACACAGTTTCTGCTGATTTTATGGTCAAAATTAAGACTTTTTTGAGACAGTTCTGAATCAAATTTAAGATGTGCTCATTTATGTACATTTTTCTATTCTGTGGCAACCCTTACATATTTTAGATATTTGGCAACCCTGCCAAGCATCTCTATAGTTTCATGAGACATTTCTTAACCTAACCCCAATGATTTTGAAAGTAAAGGAGCCTTTTTCTCGAACTGTGGCACAGCTTAACACCACTTGTGTTTGTGAGGATTTAACAAATTGCCTTTAGATTTCTCCTTTTGATCAGTATTGGTTTGTCCATGAGGAAAGAACAGCGGGCAGAAAATGAAACATGAGTCACGCTTGTATAAGGAGGATGCCTGGATTATTTAAAAGTTTACCCACCCAAGTAATGTTAATGAAAAATGTTGTCTTGCACATATAACTATTATTTTGAGTTAAATGGAATGTCTTGTCTTTTGTTTGACATTTCTGAAGTTATTCAATTTCTACATACATCACATATTGTGATCGATAGGTTTCAATGACAGTAGCAAGAAGTCGACAGGAGAACATTCATCTGAACAAAGATGTTGAGTTCACTGCTCGGTTTGGATTAATGGTTCAACCACCATTTTCAAAACATCAATGCCAAATAATTCCAGGAAAGGGTTGAGGGGCAACTACAATGTACCTGTTTAGCCAAAGTGCAGGCCTGCTCTGGAGAGTTAAGTATCTCATAGAAGAAGACAGAGAAGTTGAGGGCCAGTCCCAGACGGATGGGATGTGTGGGCTGCATCTCCTTCTTGCTGATGTCAAAAGCATCCTGATAGGCACCTTGAGAGTTAGTTATCGTGTCTGTGGAGAATTAAAGGCATACAAATGGTGATGCAAAGCAAGCCACAGAAGCTGGGGTACTACAAGGCCAATTAGCACAAAAATATAGCAATCGCATCCCCATGATGAAACTTTAAACAACAACATGCAAAAATAAAAGCTGAACGTTCAAACTGAACTGATCTTATATGAAATTGTGGAAGTTTTGAATATTTGTCTATAACTCAAGTAAAAATTCATATATGAAGCATATTATTAAACCATTTTTATGATCCCACATGACTATGAAAAGAAGGCAGCCCTATAAGGTTTTCATCCCAGAGGGACAGGCAGCTGACTCCAGGAGGACACAGATGATGCCCTGAGGAACCAGCAGAGTGTAACATGCAAACTCTTTTAGCCTGGGCTCCAAAGAGTGTGCTTTAGCGCGTCCTGAAGTAAACCACAAGATCCAGCACGGGGTTCTGCATATATATTTTCCCAAACTGTAGGCTTTCCCAATTAATATAATCGAAGGACACTCACCTGTCTTGTCATCTCCTGAGGCAACCTCTGCGAGATATCTGAAGTAATCACCCTTCATCTTTAAATAGAAGACTTTGCTCTCTGCATTTGTTGAGTTCTTGATCAAATAGTCACTTAGCAATCCCTAAAGTTGGAGAGCAAGGAAATTTCAGGTAAGAGAAATGGTGAGCTTAACAAGTATGAATAAAAACAGCGAAATTCAGTCTAAATATTTAAACATTGAACAAAAGTGACAAATTTAGGATTGGTCTTAATGTTAACCAGCTGAACTAAGACAAAGCAAAATGTTTTTTTAAATTAATAAAAAAAATTAAGTTTGCACCTACTAATGAAAATTTTTTAATATGTTTGAATATGCATTCAAATATGTTGTTTGTGAAGACATTTACAAAATCCAAGTTTCTCAAATTAATGTATTATTTTCAAGGTAAGGGCACTTCTGATAACAAAACATTTAAAATAAGGTTCTTTTAAATACATAAATCGATAACTAAACACAGTTAAGGGCATTTGTGGTTTTGGAGTGTTTTGAAAAACCATTATAGCTCAAAATTCAGAGGAATGTTAGTGAATGAGGGCATTCTTTGCACCAATTACGCCCATCTGAAACGTGCAACTTACAATGAAACACAGAGAGAAGGGACAACTGGTATGGGGCAGTGACCAAAAGGGCAAAGGCTTGACAAATTAAAGAGTAAAGACTGAACTGAAGGAGACAAACACAATGCAGTCAAACCATTAAGGGTAGTCGCAATACTCTGGCCCTAAATGATCCTAGCAAGGCAGCAGCCTGATCACATGTACATCTAAGACTTGATGTAACAGTAGGCACTGTTAAAGCAGCCCCCCCAACCCTAATTACATCACATACAGACATGTAGGAACAACCTTCAGCAGTCAGCGACTGTGAGAAACGTTCCCACTCTCCTCACCTGTGTGAGCTGAAGTAAACACCGCAGACTTCAGTTCTTATGGAATTTTCTTATGAGTAGAACAGATTTATTTACTATTAGGACACTATAAATATTGTAATTAAAGAGTAAACAATTGAGTCTCCAGCCTACTTCTGTTCAAACAAATGTTGGGTAGACCTCACTGCTCACAATGAACTGTCTCAGAACATTCTTCTGCTTACACGTGGAAATCAAACTCATTACAATTAATTAATCTAACTAGGAAATTACTCCTTAACTAAACGTTTTTGTCTCACTGAATGATTTTATTTTTGCAATCATGAATTACAGTCACCGTATCTTTGGCAGGGTAAAAGCTTACACATCTTCAGAGAATGAACTTGCTTTGAATAATAACCTATACCAACTAAACACACTTACCACTTCAGAAACACCACTTGTGTAATTCTTTAATGTATTTATGAAAAGTAAAATATGCAATTTACTAAAAATAAATGCATCAAAGGTAGGTATTGTAAAGGAACAGCTTCTTGTTGAAGGTTGCTGATTTTGTCATCTCATGTATTTGTTAAAAGTAGGAAGCAAGCTCATCAATAGCTCTTAGAATTGTCAAAGCAGCACCAGCATTTCTTCAACTATGTGCAAAAATGACAGACTGCAGTAAAGGAACATTGCACACATTGCTTCCACAGTGTACCTTGTGGCATTGCAGGGGTCACACCTGATAAAGACTTTGATGATAAAGTCAGACTTTTAAAGTTGTATAGGGCTGCAGCTATCAGTTATTTTGATAAATCGATTAATCTTTCACTAAAATCGATCAATAAATTGGATGAGCTATGTAGATTTACTGATATTTTGCTGAGATGACATACAGACAAGTAAAAAGCGTGAACATCAGACTGATGTTCTGCATTCACAAGAAATTATAGTCAAATAATATAAATACAGTTATTATACAGAGTAAATACTTAACAAAAAGTATCTAAAAAACAAGATTTCAGGAGAATGTTTTTATTTTTTAGGGAAAATGCACTAGGAAACACAATGGGAAGGTTAAACCATTATGAGTTACTTTTAAAAAAAATGACAGGATTTCAGTTCTGTACATTATATAATTATATTATATTTACTTTCTCTTATAACGGAGTCTGAATCTCTCATGTTCAACATAGGCATGGTTAAAAGTGCATGAAATATGTTTTACCAGATGATAACATTTTTATTATTTCAAAAAGCACTTAGAATTTTCATGGGTGGAATACTACTATGTATGCGAGATGAAACGCTCATTAGCTAACTATTAAATAGAATGCTTTTATGCACGTTGAAAAAATATGTTCTAGTATCCAGAAAGGGTATTCATGGTCACACTATTTTAAAATAATGTGATATATTGTAGCTGTTACTGTATCGAGTGTATTGTATTGTGGCATGCGTCTAGTATCCTTGCCTACTGTTTAATCAAGGGCTAGTCTGTGGAAATACAATAGTGATGACAAACCATCCTGTTACCAGCAGTTAAGAGATCAAACGATGCTAGGTTTCTGCATTATGATTCATATTGATTGAGAGAAGCGAAGGGATCATCACTGCATGCTACAACTCAAAAGAATAAACTGATAATTCACTGAAAACTGCTTTAACCACAAGATACCAAGCTCTCTACTAGTCTTGAACACTGAATATGTTTATTTCCTTACGTGTTCAGAACGAGAACACAATACTTTGTAATACATAACAAATCAATTTGATTGGAGATACTGGTGACTACCATTCAATAGCAGGGACAATGGAACCAATACAACCAGACTAGCAGAATGTAAATAAAAACACCACTCCAAATGTAAAAAAAACTTATTTGGTGAGGTGAATATATGTTTAGTAGTGCTATTTCACTGAAAACACTTCATGCTTTCCTATCCCTACAGGGAATCAATCAGGATAAAAAGTTTTTTCAACCAAGATGTATTTTCGGTGTATAATCAAAACATAGCGGAAACTCTGCTGACACCTGACCCAGCTGCACATGCGCTTGAGAAATCAAGGATGCACTTACTAACAAGAAAGCTTTTATTAACAAGAAATCATCTGTAATATTTGTTTTTGTAACTCCTAGGCCTAAAATGTAATTGAATGTAATCTCTTCATCAAGTCCCCCTGGCTTTCTTGTTTTATTTTCTGTATTTTATTCTGCATAATTTCATTCCTTACATCAGGGGTGTCAAACTCATTTTCACCGAGGGCCACATTAGCATAATGGCTGTCCTCAAAGGGCCAGATGCAACTTATAAATGTAAAAAAAACGTAATCAAATGTAATGTAAAATAAATGTAACTACTCCTTAATGATAAATAACTCATTATTTATAACTTATTCAAGTGACAATTTAGCATAAACACAATGGTAGGCATGTTGTTCTAATATAAATCCTTTTGATTTTCGTCAGCTTATGAAAACTTTGGGGGGTTGGGGGGAATGGTCATCGGTACGACACCATCTCGCAGTACGGCAGCAAGCCAGCAGATGGCATTTATCTGAGCTCATTGGTGTAATGTAATCTAATGTGGCCAGCGAGAGCTTAAAAGTTCTAGAGTGTCAAAAAAATAAAATAAAACTAAATTTCCCACAATGCCTTTGACCTACAGTAGCCGCAACGATGTTTCCGCATCCATACTCACGAGTGAAACTGCAGAGCTGCCAACTCACACATTGAAGGTAAGACTCACGGATTTGAGTGATCTCACGCCACACCTCCGATTTCTCAAGCTAAAATAAATTTCAAGATTTGAAATGGGCACAGCTAATAGTTTATCTGTGATCTGTTTCTTGAGCCTGATGATAAAAAAATGATTATCGATAGGCTATGTCTTCAGTCTATGTTTTTTTTTTAGCTAAACAAATGGCGGGCCTTGAGTTTGACACCTGTGCCTTACATGTATTACTAAAAAAAAGGACACACTTCCTGGTCTGTATTAAGAAAATAGTGTTTTTTAGAATGTTGGAGATACTCTGAGAAATTATCACTGAACAGAAAGGAAATCACCACTTTTTAGAGTGAAAATGTTGAATTACTGTCATGTTGTCTGTTTGATCAAAGCTGTGACGTAATTTACTTGAATCCATCTTTTAAAGGTTTTAAAGGAAATACTCGCCGTTAAAAGGCTTTACACTCTTCTCTTAAAACTCTTCTATGAAGAGTTACTTAAAAATGTTGTACACAGATGAATTTCATATTTGTAAATATTGCTTAAAATTTTGAAATGCAAACTGCTGAAAGTTATGTTAAATAAAGCAGAAGTCCCTTTATGTTGAATGTTATTATCTCTAGGGAGTATTGACAATATTACTGACTTCTGGATTGACGAGGCACCGAGAAAACACATTCAACTCTACATTAAAAGTCACTTCAAAGCTTGAATTTGACAAGAAAATATGTGACCGTCAGAAAACATCTTATTTGAGGAAAGCCTTTATGGGTTTGAAAGCAAGTTATTAATATCTTAATAAAATACCATTTGCAGGGTAGAGCATTAAACCATAAGATAAGTGCTGTAAAAAATAAAGAACACAATCCCACAATTAAAGAATTGCTGAATAAAGTCTTCATAAATGAACCACATTTTAGATAACATTTACATAGAATATATCCAGTTTAAGAGTCATTCAATTGCCAATGTAATCATGGACAAAATGCAAATGTACTATATTTATGCTAGTATAAATAATGCACAATTGGAAGATTTATCCTGCGGAAATGACCGTGTATTGTGATGTCACGTGGGAAGAGCAAAAACGCTATGTAGACTTTACTTACCAAAACCTCGTTGCAAATTTCGCGTAATTCTCCCTCCACCTTCTCCCTGTACTCCTTCACCATCTGCAGCTTCTTGTCGTTACCCTCGGTTTTCTGTTCGATGCTTGAGATGACTCTCCAAGCCGATCTTCGGGCCCCGACCACGTTCTTATAGGCGACAGAGAGCAGGTTTCTCTCCTCGTTGGTGAGCTCGGCTCCCTGCTCAGTCACCTGCTTCATACAGGCCGCCATGTCGTCGTAGCGTTCAGCCTGCTCCGCAAGCTTGGCTTTCTGAATCAGCTCCGTCTTATCCATTGTTTAACCGCGTTGACTCCGGGAAAAGGAGAGTCCGACAAACAGGAAAGGATGGGAAGGAAAACGAAAGCGTGAGGGAGCCGAAGAGAAGCGCCTTGACAAGCAGCGAGGGTGGAGAGGTCCAGAAGCACCTGAGGACGAAACAAAACCGTAAATCACTGAGCCAACTTAAGTAAATGCGCGACACGAGGGATTTCTGTCCGCCAAATAACGTTTCGTCTCTTATTACAGAAAACAGCGGCTCTTGAGAATGTAAAACAAATAAGATATTTTCCCCAATTACAGTTACTGAAATGTGTCATATCTAGTAACGTTATAGGCATTAAACTAAAAAGCCAATAGCTGATGTTAGCGTAACGCATGCGTTAAACGTTAACTTAGCGTTGCTACCATCGATTAAGGTTACAGAAAACGAAACAAACCTGCTAAACAATGTTTAACTACACTAAATACACCAGTATAGCACCATTAATTAACACACAATCCCAAAAGCGCGAAGAAAATCTAGCTCACCTGCCAATGCGTGTAAGTTAATTGATTATTAGGTGTTAGCTTGCGAACAGCTAACGTTACCGACTGCACTGGGCTTCGGCGTTTTAAATAACGACGCCTGACAGCTATAACCGAAAAACGCCAAACGTTAATCAAGAAAACGCTAAATAAGTAGTAGTAAACAGCGACGACAGGAAGGAAATATAAAAGAAAACATCCCACCTTAAAGCACTGTTCCACTGAGATACACTGCAATAGCTATATCCGTTTTGGATTGGAGGGAGAAAAGATTCGCCTTCACCTCAGCCGAACATGAAAAGAGGCGGGGCTTGTCAAAAATGTGGCCTATCTGGGTCTAGATATGCAACGCTTTCAAACGCCATTCATGAATAGTTACCCAATAGTTGGCCCAGTTTTGGAAATAAGGGCGGGTGTACAATACAGCTCTGAGACCATTGGGCGTTCGCCAACGAGAGCGAGGGAGGGGACGGTAATAGTTCACTCAGTCAGCGGGCGTGGTTGGTGCATGCTTCTAACCCAGTAATGTGTGATAAAGTAGGCTATCAAAATGGAGTAACTGATATTGTAAAATGTGCTTCTTGTTGTACAAGTGTAGTATGTCTTTTCCATGTGTTCAACCATCTATTCTTTGAATTTTACTTCACCCAAACATTTTGGCTGGACATTCACAATTGGCTTTAAAATTTCTTTTTTTCTTTTTTTGCATGTTTTCAAATGTTTTTAAAAAATGGCCCTCATTCCTCAGTTCTCTGTGAAAAATGTAAATCCGTTTACGGATTTGTTTAATTGTGATATATTAAACAGACATATTCTGATACAGCAAAGCTTGTTTCGCTTCTCATTAAGTTTCAGATTCATACTTGTAAATGGACTAAGTGCTGAAAATGCTCCCTATCTTTTTCCCTCTTCTTAAGCTGGTCCTCAATCGGTTAAATTGAATCGCATTCCGCATTCTCCAAAATTGTCTCATTCGATGCTGTACGATCTGCTCTGGTACTCTTATTTTATGTAGTTAATCTGGCCATTTACTATAAACTGACATACCTCCAGTTACAACATGTCTTACATTATGTATAACGTTGCTCTCTTTCTTGTCTTGTAACTTAAATTTTTGTACCTTCTATTCTCAGTAAAATGTTCAGTGAAAAAAGTGTATTATGACACCCAAGGTCACAGTTGGTAAATGAGTTTCAGACAAGTTGCTTTTAGACAATCTTTTAAGTAAATATTATGCTATAAACATGTAAAGTTCTTCCCTCCTATGTAACTCGTACGAAACCAAAAGCCTATACTCCTTGTGCTTTGTGTCTGGTAAAAGGTTTCACCCACCGCATATATCGATTTGTCCTCAGGTAATTGATTTCTTCAGTCCAAATAGGATCTTTTGCAACATTCTTGCATACTGCCACCCAACTGCAAGATTATCACCATATGAATTTTCATGCTTTGGATACTGTATAAAGATGTTAAAAGCGTCAAGGATGTACCCTTGAACGAATTTTGATTACAATAATTGAAAAATCTTTGGAAATGCATATGTAACATGGAAATCGTCACCTAATGTATAGTTAGCCAAAATAAATTAGGCCCGACAGGAATTAAATGCAGAGATATCCATCCATCCATTATCTTGTCGGCTTTTTCCCTTTCGGGGTCGCCACAATGGAATGAACCGCCAACGATTCCAGCATATTTTGTACATGGCTGATGCCCTTCCAGCCGTAACCTATTGCTGAGAAACATTCAGACACACACTATGGACAATTTTGTTCACCCAAATGACTTGTACCGCATGTTTTTGGACTTTGTTTGGGAAACTGGAGCACCCGGGGGAAAACCCACGCAATCACGGGGAGAACATGCAAACATCACACAGACATGCCAGCTGACCCAGCCAAGGCTTGAACCAGCGATCTTCTTGCTGTGAGATGACCGTGTTACCCACTGCACCACTGTGACACCCATACAGAAATATTTCAAAGCATTTTCAGTTTAAGTAACTACACTGAACAAAAGAGGAAAGTAGGAATGAAACCTTTTGCTTCAGGTCACTCTGCTCCAGTCTGACTTCCCTATCAGTCACATGGCATGTTTCAAAACAAGAAATATTGCAGATCCTTTATCAGGAATAATCTTATTGCCTGTAATACAACCTTTTTTGTTGCCGGGAGGACTGCAAATCAGTTTTTGTGAGATGTCCAATATCATGATTTCCTCCGCTCTGTTCTACAGTGAATCATTTTTACTGCTCCACACTCACAAGTTACCAGCCAGTCCCTATTACATTGATTCATCAAAACATGAGGTGAGATACAAAACAAACTGTGTTCTCTTCTACTTGATATATCTGTTAGTTTATATGGCTAATCAGTTTTCACAGAGAATGCTTAGCTTATCCTAACCTCACATAAAAACAGATCTGTGAAGAACTTGTAAGAGTGGCCATTAATGTGCTCTGTCTGACTACCACTCTGTCTTTGACCACAGGGCTGCAAAAATACTCACCAGAAGAGAAAGAGGAAGAGGGAATCTGCTCCCTTACTAGAAAAGCTGATGCACATTTTATGGTGAAGTTGTTTCTCAACTGTGTAATTTTAAAGGCAGATAAAATTTCATTTCAACATGTTTGTCCCGTTTTGCAAAACTTCTTGTTTAAATCTGAACTATTTTAGGTAAATCAATAATTATTATCCAATTCTAAATTACTTACTACAAGTGTGTAATGTTTTCTCACCTGGGCTCTTGTTATAGACCTCAAAATGTCTAAGCAATCAACTTCACACAGAGGAAGACATTTTAATAACCTGGATATTGTATGCAGACAGTACAACCTCTCCTCCTGTTTCCCCAGCTGTCTTCAAGAATTAGATCAGTCAAGCAGTTGGCTCTTTTTGCACATTACATAACGGCTGCTTTTTCAGTGAATTAGAAAGAAAATGTGCATGGGCGTTGCCTAAACTAAAAAGACAACATCCTTGTTTCAAGAGAATATTTTTCAAGTTTCAAAAGATATGTGATGTAAATTCTTAAGATATATGACATCTCAAATGTGCCTAGGCATGACTTTGCTGTTCTCTGTGAACCTGCATGTGATTCAACACTATAAGGGACTAAGATCTCTTTTTTTTTTCGTTGAGGTTTCTTAAACTTATAACTCCTTCGGCTTGACTGCATCATATAGAAGCTTGAACATCAAGAAGACTGATCTTGAAACCTGTTTGATTTCCAGTCTTTGAATTAAGATGATACAGGAGTACTGAAAGGAATTCAATGTCAAAATACATACATATATGGTAAATAACCCATCATATGCTGTATGCCATGAATCCAGAGTCTGATGGTACAATTTACTAAAACTATCCTTAGGTTGCGATCATTGCTATACATTTATTGCATATTTTTAGGTCAATCAGGCTTTCACTTACCTAGTTAAGCAGAAAGGGATCGGGTGAAAGGGAAAACTCACATATGGAGTCTCTACAACAACGCTCACCTTCAAATGTGCTTTGGCTTGAAGGGTGATGAAATATTCATGCAAGCTTAAGCTCACAGAGAGCTTTTCTTCACTTTAAAGTGGAGAACATGTAGGATGCCTGATCATGCTGGCAATAGTTCAAAGGGATTCTCTTCACTTTCCAAATACATTGAACTGACTATTCTTAGTTTGCCAGTTTTGTAGGTAGTTAGTTTTAGTTGCCGGAAGTTATTCAACACCATGGTTAGCTTGTATAAGTTCGCATTGTTTCAACATGTGTACATTGGAGAGTAAAATATTTTCACTGTACCTTTAAATGTAGTTGTATATGGAAACCTGCATAGTTATTAATGCTGTTAATCTCGATATCTGTTTAATCAAGCGTTTGAATATTTGGCATTTGGTATGTTTTTTTTAAATCCATATGCTGTCTTAGCTCTATACACAACATGGTTCAATGTATTTATTTAACCTATACCATCTATACCCATCATTTATCTTACATCCATTTATCTTACATTTATCTTACATCCTATAGTGTTCCACTATCCTAACCACTGTTTGTGTTTTCAGTGATCTGATCGTCCAATGATCTTTGTCAATAATAGGTTGTATGCTGGGGAATGGTTAGCACCTGACCAAATTTAGAGAGGTTCCCTGTGATCTCACAAGACTTATACAATACTTTAGTGATTACTGTTGTTTTATGGCGTTCAATCAATTACAATTTGTATTTATTATTCTAAGGTGAAGTTGAATCTGCCCTAAGTTCTGAAGACTCCTTTGTGGTCTGTACTCTCAAAGCTTTTGTATCTAAAAGTCTTAAAACATTTTAAATCAACAACATGATAGTCAGTAATTGTGATCAATTACATTTCTTTTAATTAACCACTTTATATATATTTTACATAGTATTCATCATAAAGTAAAACTGTACTCAACCAATGTAGAAACAATTTGTTGTTGGTTCTCAAAGCATGAGATATTTTGTCTCTGCTCAAAGTTTTGGTTGTCCATCATCAGCTCCTTCTCTGGTGCCGGAGACGAGCTGCTGCATCTTCCCATCACGGATGTCCATAGCTGATATTTTCCCTATATTTCTGACCTTCCCCTATATCTCATTTGAATGCAGTATAAACTTCCACATTTAAATAAAACATTTAACCAAGAAACCAAAATGTGATGTATTTCTTGACACTCTTTTGGGCCTACAATAATCAAAATCTCCTACAACACTTTCAGCCCTTATGCGACACCTTTATTCAGAAACACATTTGACCTTGTAACAAAGCTCACATTTTCTAAAATGCAATTCGTTTTTCAAGAAATATGACACCCCAGCCAACAGCTTAACAAGAACGTAACTTCTGCTGAATTTCAGCATCTATATAAATTCAAAACCTTTAAATAAAGAAGTGTAATGGAAAGGGAATTGGCCAAATTAGTTTTTTGGTTATTCATTAAGTTAAATGTTTCAGATTTTCACAGGAAGTTAACTGGTCACACATACAGTAAAATCCAGCAATGTAACTGGAGTAAAAAACTACAACACTCTAAGATAACCTTGAGTGTGAAATGGTGGAAGGACACTGCCTAGAGCAAAAAACTAGTGGGACATGCAGCCTCAGTCTAGTCATGAGATTTCATCACTCTAAAAATACCTCATCTCAAAAGCCCAAAGAGCTTTTCTGTGCTTTCAGTGCATGCTTGTGTGTGTGAGGGTGTTGAATAATGAAGTGTGAGAGCTGGCAGAAGTACAATGTGCGGATTCTCCATAGGACAAACCACAGTTTTGCTACATCATTTGACTCTGTCCTTAAAGGTGAATGCCATCACTGTTCACTGTGTTAAAATACTAGCATTTACTGCCATATAACATTTCTAGTCCTTTAACCTACTTTTATTTAAAAGCTAGTTCTGTCACAATGGTTTACTGTTGGCTCATTGATTATATTTGATTGCGTCTAGCTTAGGCACTTATCCTTTAGAGATATTCACATACAACTCGTCTCTTTCATCACTGGCAATTTTGCATGATGTAACTTGATGAGCTGTTTTCTGTCTCACCATGTCTCAAACTACACTCACTTTCACACAAACACATTCACTCTGTACCTAACAAAAGAAGGATGCATGTGATGAAGGAATAATGTTATTCGTGTGTGTGGGAAGGTGTTTGCATTGGCAAGATTGAGCATTCTAGCAGCTAAATGCTAAGAAACATACATTATCACAAAAAAATAAATAAATAAAGCTGTAATGGTTTAATGTGGTGACAAAGGTTTTAATAACATTTTAACAAGGTTGTGTTCTTTTATAATCTTTCCCTGTGTCACACTTTGGCATACTGTTGCATACTAGTGCACTTCCCAGACTGGAATCTTTGACTTTACTTACCCATGCTCCTCGATCTTTCGATAGTTCATGTTTAATAATTAAGCAATTGCTTCCAGCATTAGGAAAGATTTTTAGGATAAAAAAGCATTTGAAACTTACCATTAATAATAAACCAAACTTTTTCAGACACCCCCTAAACCCTTGCTGTGTAAATATTGTTCGCACATCAATATTTAATATAAAATCTGGTATTAAGTGTTAACCATTCTTCTTTTTATCTTGACTTCCTTTTTATCGACACTTCATCATCCTCAATTGATTGATGATTGATCAATAATAAATGTAAAGTTATTTGAGTTTAAAATGATTAATCTTCTCATCATAATGAAATTAGAAATGAACATAAACCCATTTTCAAAACCATTTACATTCTCATGAAGTTTGTAATTAGAAGTTATAGACTTTTGTTAGCTTCATAAATGCTAAAAGGTAGCCTGTGTTGTCCACAGAAAATTTACTACTAAAGTAATATATAATTTCTTTTTTTAGTAGTAGGATTTACAATATTCAACAATAGTCATTACTTTTTAACAAGACAGCGTATGAATGAACTCACCTGGGGCAAAGGTTAAATGATATAGTTCAATGAAACTACATTGACTGCAGAAATGTTGCTCCATGACTCTACAAAGAGTCTACAAAGAAGCTGAAGTAGTGAGCTGAATTTCAAAGGTCATTGCAGGACAGGGAAATGCCTCATTCTTTTCTGCTGACTTCACTGTCTGCTAATGGGACTGGTAGTCAATTATTCTCACCACCATCTAGGGGGAAACCAGGAGATTCTCAAGTGCTTTACTTGCAGAAGGGCAGCAATAAATAGCCATCTGGATGCTCAGTGTTCTGAGGGATCTGACGAGTATGTTGGGTTTAGCGTTTCAGGGATGCTAGCTTACTTTAGATGATAATCAAACATATGCCTGCGTGAGGAAATATGTGCAGGTTTTATTTCTATGTCGATGATGTATTTGTATAGCAAGAAACAGGTTATATAGCAGTGACTAAAGCACAGGAGCGAACTGTGCTAGTACATATGCAGCCTCACACAAACATGAAGGCTAAGATTACCTGTGAGAAACTCCAACTGGGCTCTATTATATGTAAAGTCACACTGTATATTTAATATGTTCCGTTTGCTTAAAAACTTAGCAAACTGATTCCATTATTTATTCAAATCAATCTAAGAAAATCTAAGTAGTTTAAATAATTATCTACAGGTAAATTGAATTGATTATATTTAAGTACATTTACTGATAAATATTAAATTATGAAGGCAAATGACATGTACCAAATATCTATCCATCCATCTTCTTGACGGCTTTGTCGCCACAGTGAAATGAATCGTCAACTCTTCTGACATATGTTTTATGCAGTGTATGCCCTTCCAGCTGCAACCCATCACTGGGAAATAATTTTTTTTCCCTTAAATAATTGTTTTTCCCCAAACAATTTTCTCCACCCGGAGTAAACCCATGCCATCATGGGGAGATCATGCAAACTCCACACAGAAATGTCGGCATGAATGAATGATGCAGATGAGTGGTGACATACCAGCTAAAAGACTCTTTTCCGCTGCTTTTTGTTGACTCTTTCTTAGTAAAGACAACAACTAGATACACAAAGCACTCTCAGTTTCACACCACATGAGAGGTCATTCTGAAAGCTACATAACGGCTATTTAAACAAAGTAATCATCCTTCTTTTCCTCACGAGAATCAAGAGAAAATTATCTTCCAATCTTCATGTTTTGATTTACTACCTTTTTAGAGCTAAAACTATCCACACAAACACATGAACAATCATTGTAAAGACCAGGATTCCACTTTTGAGCACACCAGGACTTACTGAAATAGCGTAAATGAATAAAAATATAGAACAGAAACAAAGGTCTACTATAGAGGACATAAATGAATAAAAATATAGACCAGAAACAAAAGTCTACTATAGAGGACATAAATGAATAGGCTGGGGCTCAGGATATAACAAGGCTGGCTCTGAAAACAAGGAATTTCTGACCGTTCTGGTGATGAGCCCCAGAAAGTAAGTGAAATCTCCACGTGCCTGTCAATTGAGATGAGGGTCAGTCGGAGGCTCATCAGGAGAATGAGTGGCACCTGCCTCTCTCCCTTTAAAATTGGCATTTCACATTCAGTTTCTCTCTGCTCTCCAGTTCTGTATTTGGCATAGCGTCTTGTTCTTCAAAGTTTCTTTAGTATTTTGATTATTGTGTGTATTTATACATTAAGCTGCTGTTTGGTGAAAATATTTTGGCTCATTGTAAATTTTGCTCTGTGGTTCAGTCAAAAATCTGTTATGATAGTATAATTGAATTGTGTGGAAATAGTGTGTCGTAATTATAATATGTTCATCCAACAAAAATAAATTGTGTACAAATTAATTGCATAATGTAATTTAATTAAAAATGATGTGATCTTATTGGATGGTGTAAAATTGTTCAATTTCATTCAATTTACTTAACATGATTAAATTGTGTGGAAATAGCTGGGATTTAAATGTGTAAAAGCAACTTATGTACAATGTTGAGACCTCTTCTGTATTTCTCTGTATTTTTGGCTCAGCAGGGGGCATGGTGGAAGCATGACAGTCAGAGGAACAGTGGTAAATTGCACATTTTGAGGTGCCCAACAATTTAAGGTGATTCAAAGAGGTTTACATAAATGCTTTTTTAAAAGTTATTAATGGTGCAGTTATGGTATAAAGATCATATAGAGCAGTATACAGTATAGAAATGTTGAATCTAAATTAATTAAAAAGGACATAATATAGCACCTTTACTAAGCAAAAAAAACAGGATTAATCAGGAGTCTTTAGTTTTTTGGGGAGTCAACTAAAGAGAACAAAGGTTAAAATAAATATTTAACAAGAAAAGTAAACACATACATTATACATTTATATTGTGTATCTACTAAACAATAGATTTTCTAGTAAAGTGTTAACAAATCAATCAATGTACAATCAATATATGGACATTCAAATGCTACCTAGGTTTCTTATACTCAATGATGTATTCGTGAGATGAATTCCTTTTTGTATGAAGGTTTGACATGTGCTCGTAACCCTTCCCTTCATTCAATCAAGGAACACAGGATTCAGAGGACAATGAACTTAACCAAAGGATTTCTTCCATCTTGTTTAGGACCAGGTGAAAAATAAACCTGGCCAGTTTTTTCTACTAGCTCAGTTTTGAATGTTTGCATTTCCATATTTGCTTTGTACCAAAGGAATACTTCGGGACACTGTCAGATCACAGAGGACATTGACCAACATTGTCCCTGGCATTAGTTCACTCCATGTGCCAGCTCTGCAATGCCTTTAATAATGAGAATGTAGAGCAGGTGCCACTCTCCAGGGCAGGTGTCTTCTGAGCATCATGAGACCACAGAGGGATACATCATCCTAGCTCCAGAGGTGGCCCCAAAGCAGCTCCAGCCAGCTATCAGTCCAGCTCCAGAAGTGAACTCCAGATCCAGCAATGATCCATCCATGACACCATAGGGCCCAACAGTTATTGGACACGGGTTTCAGAGATGAGCTCCAGACACCTATAACGGCGCGTCTCCCCGTACCTGCTGGGTCCCTTGCTGAGGTCATCGGCTCACCCATGGCTGCTGCTGACCTCCTCCATCCGAGCACGGGTTTCAGAGACAAAGTTCCAGACATCTACACCAGCGAGTCTCCCCGTACCTGCCGACAACATCCATGGCACCTGCTGATCTCCACAGGCCATTCTTCAGTGTGTATACCGAGGGTTTTCCTGCCGGATCGCTTGCTGACATCAACCGCTTCTCCATAGTTGCTGATAATCACCACAGGCCATTCCTTCATCATCCACCGAGCAACCGGTATCTTCATCTGTTGGGCATACCTCCAGAAGCTTCTGCTCCATCACCTATGGGGTGCCATACATCGACCCCATGTACACCATCCTGAGACACCTGACCCTCTTCCCTGAGCAACAACTAACTCCATCTCCCCTTCTGCAACACTTCCCTACCGGCACCTGTGCACGCATTACTTCCAAACCAAGACTCAATCTGCTGTGGCCTTCTCGCGCGATCAAAAGGGGTCGTCTGTAAGAAACTGAATTATGTCGTATGATCTGCTTGAAAAGACCAAACGAAGCACAGGAACCAACGCGAACTGCTATCTTTTCACAGGCTCACCATGCAAAACGAGCCAATTGAAATGACAATGCAAAGAGCCAAAAACCAGTTCAGGGTGTCAGAGTAATATGTGCCCAGCTGTGTTTACTGAATCTGCATATGAGTGTGTTTGATTATCAGAAGCCCATGGGACTAGCCCTAAATTTACACCTAAATCTCACCAGCTTTGTCTCTCGATGAGCCTCACCTTTTCTCTGAGAGAGCCAATCCTGTATGCCTTAAATATCTAAAACTCCAAACAGCTTTGGCTAATGCTCTCCTGATTCGCATTCCTAATTAAGTCACACCTCTCTGGAGGAGATTGGTCTGAACAAGCTTTCAAAAGTAGATAGCAGACTGAAATCCTGGCCCTTTTGTCTCTGAAATCGGCCCATGAGGGAAAAGCTCTAAAGCTCCCTTATCATGTAGTAAACTTGGAGTTAAAATGTAATGCCTTTTTTAGAATGAACAATTCCAAATTAAGTGTAGACAATAACTCCTTATTCTTGGTTCATATTTCATAGGCTGTATAATCTAATGTATTGTTTATACACATCAATGATAATAAATGTTTGAACCTTTTTCGGTCATTCTTCTTTTACTGAAACACTTTTAAGGGTTAATAAGAATATTAACGTCAAGTGTGAGTAAATTTAAAGGTCACTGAGTGGGTTAAAACTTAATATTAACATTAATAATTAACATGCTAATTTATTTGGCCGTAACCAAGAATAATGGTAAAGATTAAACCTTTTAAATCAATTATGGAGTCAGATATACAAGTTTATGTGAATTATTAAAAATCCTTTAGCACTGTTTCAAGACAGAACACGTGAGCCTTCAGTCCCGACTGGTATCCGTTTTTGGGCCAAGCACCGGGACCTTACAGTGTTCCTTCTGGGTGTAATACCTGATGTGATTGGGTGAGGATAGATTTCCAGCCCTAATAACTCACACTCCCCTCTCAAATCACAGTTTTAAATAGTAGGCTGAAATGAAAATGTATTTAGGAAACCATGTGCAAGCATGAGGAAAAAAATAAATTCTACTCAGAATAGGACTGGCACTAGTAACCTCATTGCTGAGAGCCATGGAGTGGTGCTAATCAATATGCTGCAGCGTTTCCCTGAAATAAAAAAGGATTGAATTGAATTGAATAAGGCCTTTAATGGTCACTACACTGTTACACGCAGCGTAATTGGAAAAAAATTACATATCATTCATTACATGACAACTGAAGGAATACCACTGTATCTATTTTGTAAGACTTTACATATACAATGCTTTCACTTTCCCCTAAAAACATTATCATGATAAATATTTTTTCCACAATATTCACAGAGATGCATATTTAATTTTTTTTTATTCATATTTTGAAAATATTCACAAGACACACACTAACATTTTTATTCCAATAAATCACCTTTACCTTTAACTGAAATCCAAAATAAGTTGTGAAATGTATTTTTGTATAATTCCACCATACATAGTATTCATTTAAGAGTGCATCGTATTCCCAGTTGTTAAAAGCTGTCCATTAGACGCTACGGTAACTGTGAAACATTCAACTGCTTACGAAATTCGGTGCATATTTCTTGCAGTAACGACAGACACTTTGAAAACACACAAAGACACCACAAGCTCATATTTAATTATGCATGAACGACCCCCTCTATTCTTCTCAGCTGCCTCTATGAGGAGGGGTTGTCATAGTAACCAAATAGACGCAGACCTGAGGTGGGCAACAATAGGATTGTCCATGAGCTACAGAGAAAACACTGCCTGGCATCTCAGCATATCAAAATCTGGAGCTCATGCTGGAGAGGAATTGTGTTCATGAGGCGCTTATTTGATCATGATTTTGGCTATGAATATGTGTGTATTTTTGAGTAGGTTTTCCCTTATTATGCAACTCCTAGAAACCCAGGTTTCTTTTTGGCTATAATTAAGTGCTTTTGACAGTATGAGCGGAATCGTGATGAGAAAGTCAGCAGAGAGAGCATGCAATATTTAACACCTAATTTGAAGCAAGTGAGGAAGACACGGGTTATTTTTTCTTCACCAACAGCCTTTAAAAATCTCTCCCCGCACATTGTACGGTCTGTGGGGAACAGGAGAGATTATAAAACTGGAGGGAGAGCAGACTGCAGAAAGAATAGAGCCCACACCTGCAGTTGCTGCCTCTTCTTGATTTCTACTGGCAACAATGCAGAGCTTTGCATAGTGAACAGAAAGAAGGTATGGGAGGCATCGAAGCATGAAATTGTTCTAGAGCAGAAAGAACCAGCTTTCATCTGAGGAGAGGAAGAGCAAGGGGTTTAATACTTTAATACTCAAGAGTTTTGTTTAAATGTGTCACTGAATATCTGTGACTAGCTATAAATTGGATGTCTAAGTTGATACTTTTAGGCTATATTCCTGAACTTACAATGAAGACAATGATAATTAATAATTGAATCTAGTTTATATGAAAGAAAATAACCATTTAAAGTATTTCATATAATTAAGGGTTTTGCTTTAAAAGCTTTATATCTTGCTCTGGTCCTGAGATAAATTATGCCATTAAACATCTGAAATGATCAACATTATGTCCAGTAGACCTCAGGACCTGTCTCTTAAAGGGTAAAACTTCAATTTTTGGTTATATTTGCATAGGCAAATACTCTGCAAGGGTAAATCTGAAACAATTATCTCACTGTGCATGTCTTATAATGTTTAACAAAATCTCATGAACTCCACCAGGCATAAATATATTAATGGTTTTTTATCACAATTTACTGTGTCGGGACAGCAATTTCATAGTGAGGGTACTGACAGATTTAAATGATGTAGATAACGTTATATAAAACATTTTAGTCAACATTCACTATGAGCAAGTTATTGTTACCAAAATATCAAGACCAACGAGTGTTTTCACTTGTTTTCACCCAACCTAATGTTACACAGTACACTGTAGGAAAATAAGAAAACTATTCCAAGCACGTAGAGATAATGCAAAAACAAATAAACAACACGAAACAAATGGCCCTAATAAGATACAAATAATAATCTAAAGTAATTTTGTTGTTAGTCATCTTTTCAATTTTACTGCAAGTTATTTTAAAACCTAAGTACTTTGGCAAACTTTTATTATGAAATCGATTAAGCAGCCACTGTTTCAGCTCACTCTATTTCCGCTTCCCCTCCGCTTACCTGATCTACACATGTTTTCTTCTGCTGAGGCGAAACTGCAAATAACTCTCAGATTACGACGATTTTATAACCACCGGCATCATGGACGAGGAGATAACCGTGAGTACCGTCAGAAGATTGTGTATTTCTGTGTTGTTTTGAAGAGACTCGAAAGTTCATCATTACTCTTTTTCTCTGCAGAAGGGCTACAGGGAGCAGTGCGCTCATTGCGCTGCTGTGAATTGGGGTGTTTCAGAAGAGGGTCAGTTCTTCTGCAAGAATTGTCACAATGTCATCGAGGTTGGTCCTTTCGAGATAATATACTTTATGATCTGTTCTTAACATTAAGAAAGGGATGGAAAGAATTATTCTTTTCAATTGATTACTCAAATTGTCCAATAACTGATATATTATTAATTCTTCTTAATATGACCAACACCCTTGTGTGGAAACGTTTCAAATTCTTTTAAAACTTCAAAGATTCCAGAAGACTGCCGACTGAAAGTATAAAGAACCTAATAGACCTAGACCAGGAATGCTTGTTTGCTTTCAAACAGTTTACTGAATGTTCTAATGTACTAGTTTCTGGTCATTTTATATATCAATTCAATCGATATGTGTATCCACTAAAACGTAATAATTAAGTCCATGATGTTGAGAATGTTAAAATAAACTGAAATTGTTTATTGATCACAATTATTTCCAAAAGTGGCTGAAGGAGACCACCTTATGCCTGGTATTTGCCCCTCTGCAATAAATATGTCACATCATAATTAGTGGTCATTGAAAAGCATAAGGTCTAGTTGACAATTTCCCACATAATCAACTACATGCAGTGATGGTTTACATTTATGGAATTAGCAGACGCTGTTGTGTAAAGCGACTTACAGTAGGGTAGAGACGATAAGAAATTAGTTTCACAGTCAGAAGTCTATCTCAGTTCTAAAGTGTGTGTGCTACTGCATTTTGCCATTGAACGTTATGGGTGATGCTTTATAGCTCAAATATCACAAAAAACAAAAAAGACTTGTATAGTGCTTAACAGGTTTTTTTGCTCTGAAAAAGTGCTATTTCGCGCCTATAATATAGTCAAGAACCTCTTTTTCTGCATGCACTCACATTTTCTTATATGAAACATTTTGGGTAGTAAGTTTTTATTGCGTATTCAAGAAAGTGCAGTGGAGTCATATCTGGTTAACTGGTCACTTTCACTATCATTTTGCTAAAGGACCTGAGATTTGCTTTTCTATTAGTACTTATGAAACATGTTTGTGTTTCATGCTCTTCTAGAAAATGATGGAAGTTGAGGACACGAGGATCCTGTACGATAAACACAACAGGATCTCAGCTATTCGAACTCCAAAGAAGAAGAAGACAAGTTAAAAATTTATCTTTTTTTATTTGTTTATTTCTTTTGCAAAAAATGAATAGGGGTTTTCAACATTAAGAACGATTCAACCTCCAATTCAATGTTGCTTGAAATAATGAACATTTTACTCACAATGCAAGATTACTCCTTTAAATCTCAGATTTAGAAAATTTTTACATTTACTAAATAGTGTTTGTTTTGGATTAGTCATTTTTAAAAGGCAAAGTTTAATGAACATGTGATATTATGAATCAAACTTAAGTGCTAGCAGTCATATTTTGTTGTCTATATTTACAATTCAGACAAATTTAGGTTTTGTGTCCTTAAAGAGAAATAATTAGTGTGTGATGCTCGTGATTTCAAACTTTGGTGAATAATTCTAAAGAAAAAGTTACTGGCTGTGTCATTAGAGCATTTCTTTCTAGTTGTAAAAGGCTTGAATGTTGTTTTATAACGTTAGACATACAAGTTATAATCTGAAAAGAATAGTTGTGAATGTACAGTTGAGATTTTAAACTATTGTAACGAATGCATTTATTGAGATTAGTCCAAATCTAAAGGTTGTCTATGTGTCTTTGGCCTAATCATAGATTATCTGGGTATAAGAGAACGGATTTTTCAATGTGAAATGCATTTCTTTTTGTTCAGATAGTGAACGAGAGTGGATGGTGTGTGAGGCGTTTCAGTTCATCCTTAAGCACCAGGCCCAAGCATTGGTTAATAATGGTGTTTGTCTGAAGTTTGAGGTTGGTGAATTTAGTTTTGTGCGTTGGCTGGTCATGCCTGTTGAGGAGAAAAGAGAATATTTTTTATTTATTTTATTCTTCGCAGTCAGACATTCTGTGGAATTTCTGGAAGACATACCTTCAGAACACAAGACAAGCCTTCACCACAGACCCAGTGCACAATTCAAGGTTGAAAGTGGTAAAGTTCATTTTAACATCTTTTGTGAGAATTCGTGGACATCTGCGGGTCCTAAAGATAAAGTGATAGTTCAATTGAGATCTTGTTGTTTGTTTACATTTCAACAAGCATTTTACGGAGTGAAGCTGACTAATGCTACCTGCTATTAATTTTGTTAATGTTAAACAGAAACTAAAACCTACATGCTAATTTTATAAATATGAGATTGTTGCATGTTTGTTTATAAATAGCAAATATGTTCTACATTTTAAAAATACATCTGGTATTCAACTGAGTTGTTACCAATAAGGAAATATGTTATTGCCTGTAGAGTACCTTTAAAAAAAACATAAATTTGACTTGTTTAATGTTTTTAGCAAAGGAATGTTAATAATATTATTAACAGTCGTCTTCTGCTCTCCATTAGCAAATGAATACTCAGAGTGATGCAGAGTCTGATTCTGAAAGCCTGCAGATCTCTCAAAACGCAGTAACAGAAACGTCTGATACAGAGATGTCAGCCTCTGGTAAAACTTCAACTCTGTCTGCTTAATCATTTTGAATATAAATTGAGATTTATTTTGCCATCTTTGTTTTTAGTTTCATGTTACTCCTACGATGAGGCATCTGCTGCAAGTTCAAGGTCTTTGGGGTCTTTGGGGTCTTCTGAGTCTCGAAAGAGGACAGAAAAGGTTGCCAGATCTATGACTATGCCAAAGACACTAGCCCTGTGCTATCTGGCTCTGCTGTGGGTCAGAGAGGCCATCACTCTGTCTGACTTGCTGAGGTTTGAATTCATCTTTACAAGCTTAAGCAAGAGACTTTTCTGATGTTTTGCATTAACCAACAACACATGCTTCTTTTCATGTATTTTTAATGGATTATAAGAATTACTGAATACTCATATGGGTTTCTTTTTTGTTATTAGCTACTCCCAATTAGTTAATTGGGAACACTTCATTAAGTGTTTCAAGTGTATCTAATCGCTCTGTCTCATCTCCATTAGTAAGACTGTGTTCTGGGGCATGGCATTCTAGAGAAGTGCTATAAAATTGACAGGAATTTGTGACATCGTTTTTCCAGAGTAGACACATGAAATCAGGAATCCTGGTTTTTGTTCATGAAGTTATTAACCAGTTTATGGTGGTTGGCGTCATGCTGTAGAGACTTTTAGCCATGTAAGCAATAGAGTGGTGAATTATGGCAGCAGCTATGTTATACAGCCCATGTGGAGGATCATTTGTATTCAGATAGCCAGAAACAACATTGAAAGATCAACTTGATCGTACTCTCTTACAGAAGGATCATTAACAGATCATGCAGAAGATCTGCTTTTATCACGTGACACCGGCAATAAGAAGCTCAAGTTTTCGCAGTTGCATGCGTCAGGGAGTTCCTTTATTTCATATGACTGCTGCAATCCTTTTTTGTGTGTTTATGTGGTTGAAAACGTTTTTTTACTTGTGGCAAACCTTCAGTGCTGTGTCATAAGACTGTTGCAACTTTATTTACATACCATAATTTTTTATAATTCGTTTTTCATAATGTACTGCACTTTTTTGTTATCATACTTCATTGATTCATACTGTTCATTGTGAAAGAAAAACTTGATACCAAACTAGGTAGAATATATTTGTAGTAAAATTAGAAGTTGAGTTTTTGATTATTTACTAGCCTTTTTGTTTTTTTGTCAGGGTCATCAGGTCTAATCAGCTGCATTACATTTATTTCCCTTGGATGTAACCGATTAACCCATTCTTTTGGCAAAGGTTGCTAAGGGGAAGGGCTGAAAATTGAAAGAATTGGGACGCAACAGTGAAGCTGTTACAAAAACTGTATATAAACATATCATACACAAGTTTACTGTTTAATGTTAATGTTAGTAGTCTAAAATCAGGCATTATTAATTTAAAACGAGCTGTTGTTTATCTAGTTATTAGCTTTATTATTTTGTACAAGTTTTGTATTTACTTATTCTGACCTGTATAAGCCTTTATGACATGAAATTTACCACAAATCAGTTTTTTTCTTCTTTTTCTTTCAAGTTTTTAAAACTTAAAATAATATTGGGTTTGACAAATTGTACGTCTCAATAACAATCCTGTTCCTGAATCTCTAGTTGCATGCTGGGAACTCCTTCCGAAGCAGTGCCAAGCACACTTTCACTGTAGTGATACACGTCCGTTAGTTCAGAAGAGATTTGGTACGCCACTTCTCCTCACCTGAATACACAAAATGAAGAGTTAGGGGTAACCGTTAGGGGCCAAGAGAGAGAAATGGAACTCCTTAATCTCCAAACCAAGTTGATTGTCCAAAATAAATAGTAACATGAGCGAACATGTTTTGTCATTTTTATTTTAATTTGGATTATGCTAGGTAACTTGTAGTTTCACAAATTTAAACAATTTAGTGTTGTTGGGTAAATACAGTTCCGTACATGAAAACAAAATGAAGCTTCTCTTTTTATTGATTGTGCAAATGCTGCTTAAATGAGTCAGACCACAAAGCAACTGCATTGCATAATGTTTGTGATTCAAGCTTGGTTGTTTTCATATGAATTCTTAGAATTTGGTCAGATATCAGATATTTGCTAATACTCATAATATGAGGTTAATAATCTGATTAACATATGTTCGGGAGGAGCTTGGCTTATAATTGACAATCAATCATATGGTCCCACCTAGCCACATCTTCTGCAGTATATAGGACACGACCAAAGAGCCAACATCTACATCGTCCAAGCCATCCCTCTTTCCACCCCTTCACCACTCACAATGCACGTTTCACTTCGTCTCACTTCGTGCAAGATGATCCTCACCTCGTTAAACTCCGATAATAGTTTGAAATTAAGGAGAGGGGAACTACCACACGGACGGCTCACCTAGTACGCTTTCGATAGGTGAACTTGATATTTGATTGTGTCATGAAAGGAATGTTTTCATTCCATTTAAAGTCCACTAACTTTCTTTTGAGTCAGGTCTTGCTTTAGGTTACATTTATGAATGAGAAGCATTTATTATCATATTAAATGTTATGTAAAACCTTTTTATGTCTGCCTTTTGCACCCATTTGTTGCAGGATGGTCTCAAAGGGCTGTATTCCGTACTTAAACATTCACGAAGCTTTTCCATCAGAACTGACACTGTATGGAAGAGAAGCCAAAATATTTCGGGTTCGGGTAAGAAAGATTTGTCCTATTCAGTCTTTCACAGTCATGAATCACTAACTGACATTACTAACTCTGTCTTTTTACAGTATTTTCCTTCATATTCTGTGGTCCATAATGAAGCAGTGGCTCTGGCTCAGATCATAAACTTACCTTCCTTTCCAACGCTTACATCGGACTGCCTTTTACACCCAGTTCCACTCAGTGTTCGCTATCTGCTGGAGGCAAACCTTCCAGGTAGGCACTTGTATATATTCCTCTTTGTTTGATACACCAGACTCTTATTTAAGCTGACCTCCCTCAGATGACCTGCATACTTGGGTCCGCAATATTATTTACGGAGCTGAAATGGAAGGAGAGGGATTTCTGACTTTTGACCCCAGAGGAAAGAATCCTTGTCTTTTAAATTATGACATTCAGGCAGTTGCGGCCATCATTGTTGCCTTGAAGCTCCTCTTCAGATTGGATGATGATGGGGAGTGGTAAGTCATGCAAAGCTCTCTCTGTTTTAAATCCTTACATTATACCTACATTTAATTTAAAGATAATTGGCTATTGTTTTGCAACATTTTTAAAATGACACGCTGTGTAAGGTTTTAATTAGTCGTAAATTTATCTTACTCTTATAAGAACCAGAGAAAGGGAAGATGTGTCTAGTCTCAGAATATAGGAAAGCGTTACCTTTCCTATGGTATGTGCAGTTTTTGTCATAAAAGTGAAAGCGCAGGAGTCTGTTAAGTTCAGTGTGCATACCTGCAGCGAGAACAACGCAGTCTCTCTCACTTGGTTAGTACTGACAGGTGTGTTCATGTGATTGTGCATGTGATCCACAGCCAGTGAGACTCAGCATTAAAATGTACAGGCTGGCCAAAGGAGGTGAACCCCAACAACTGATTTTATTGATTAACTCGAGTGACTGGTTCACATTTATTTGTTTTAATGAAAATCTGTTTTCTCTTGAAAGTAAAATGCTAAGAAATTGAGCTCAGCCCTCGCTCGCATTTGATCAGCAAAACAAGTCGTGTGATGAGAGACACAGTTGTGGGACGCATGTGAGATTCTGTAGCACACGCCCCCTGCGATCTAATCAGACTACTTTATTGACGACGATATAGATCGTTACTGGGAGGAGAAAATAAAGCAGCAACTTGAGACCACGTCAAGAAGCCACACAAAGACGAACAGCACAGCATGACCATGTTTCAATCTCTTTCTTAGTGCAAAACTAAGCTGCTTCACTACACAACCAATATTCTCGTCAAAGTTTCAAAAGGAGCTAAAACTACTCTATTATTTTTTCGGTGGCAGAAGCAGAATTATGAGACTGTATGTTACTGTAAGCTACTAAAGAGCAAACACAGAGCTCTAATCAAAACAAAAAGTAATATATCTGAGGCTCAGATCAGTGATTGAATTTTTTCCATGTAGAATTATTTGTTTTTGAAAATGTTGTTTATAATGATTATTGTTGAGCTTTAGACTCGCATAAGTGACTGCAATTTAGTTTTTATAAGTTATTTATTTTGATTATTTTGCCTGATGTTCAATGTTAAAAAAATATGTATGTTTTCCTGAATAAAATATACTGTGTTAAGTTAGAAAACAAAGAGTTCTTTATCACCCAGACATTTAAATATAACCTTGTAGAGCATTAATTACAATACCGTAATATAGTGAAACCATGACATTTTTATTTAAGGTTATCATACCGTCAGGTTCTTGTACCAGCCCATGCTTATCTGGAAATAGAGAAGTTTACAGAAGAGCATATGGATATTGTAAAGCTCATCATGCTGGTGTCTGACCATCAAGAGTTGTTCGATAAGATTCACAAGGATTTTTTTTATGTTTAGCGGCATCCAAGGGCAAGGAGCATCACTGCGAAAAAAGGTGTGACGCTTATGAAAAAACACCCTCGCATGTTTGCATTGGTGTGTGTCGGCCCTTATCAATGCCCAAAATAATGGGTGACAGGAGCTCACACATCTGGCCGTCAGATCGGTGTGAGTTTAAAAAAACATTTGGCTCTGTTATGTCATTTTGATTTGTTTCAGTGCGTGATCTTGTGGTCAACCAATGAAAGCTGACTCTTGATCAAGCTTTTCATGTTGGTGGCCGAGTCTCTTTTCCAGAACTGTTTTTGTCAGTAGGTTCTTTAACACACCGTCCATGTACTCATTTAGGTCCAAACACCAACTATCAATATTATTCAGCTTTATTTTGGGATAGATTTCTAAACTGTTGCTGTGCTTTTAATAGTTTGTTTTCCTTCTACGGTCTCAAGGAAGTTATCTGAGGAAGCTGCCAAGAAGAACAAGAAGAAAGGTAAATCTATTTTTTATGATGTTAATGAAATGGTTTAACATTTTTTATAAACTGCTAATGGAAGTTTACATTTGTTGATACCTTTTCACAGTCTTCATATTTAAAAAATGGTATAGGACTGTACAGCCTGTTTTGGAACAGGCCAGACAGAAGGAGGAACTAGAAGAAGCAAAGTAAGATCCGCATATCATTGCTCTCTAGGAGTTTTATCAAGCAGCTCTATTATATATTTATTATTTATTTAAAATAATTTTCTTCTCTTCATTTTCAGACGAGATTGGAAGGCCAGTAATCCTTTCATTTCATCTTTAAAGCAAAAAACCTTGATGCGCAAAAGGAGGCGTAAGCTGATCTTGCTGTATTTTATAACTGCTCACTTGTGTAGCTGTCGGTCTCATCCTCAAGGTGTCTTCTCCAGGTGTCGCCGATCATTTACAGGAAACATTTCAGAGAGTTCTAGATCAGCCATCTTCCAACAAACCCTCTTACAGTACCTTTCGCTTCAGCTGGGGAAAAGAGGAGGGGTCAGATGGACCCAGCATGTTTAACTGTCATTTAGACTGCACTGTCACCAAAGATGGGGTTAAGCACCTGGCCAACCAAAACTACTGGCATCCGGAAATGTACCTGTGAGTCATTATTCATGAAAGCTTCTTAACAATGAGCATTGTTAATTCACTTAGCTACACTTCTATCCGAATATACGATGCAAATTTACGTGTGTCAACATGCCTCGATCGTAAGAGCATGGGCGCTGACATCACATCACACATTTGTCCGAGCGATTGGTGCGAATGAACAAGAGTTCAACCCTGCCATAACGGATCGAGTTTTTACAAGCGAACAATCAATAAAAGCTAGCTTTTTTGATGACATAAATGGGATATGAAAGAGGTGCTGTATGGCGCTCGATAGTCATTCGCACTTCAATCTTACGAAAGAAAATAGCACCTACAAGTTTAACAGCCAAGGAAGAGACCAGGAAATATAAACATTCAGAAGCTTGTATTGCTGGTGTCCGACCATCAAGAGTTGTTCAATAAAAGATTCACAAAGATAATAAAACAGCATGCTTGTGGCTGTTGTCCCTGAATAGTTATAGAAAGTTTTGTTCAACTTGGTGCTTCGTTCTTTTGACTCGTCTTCATTAAAAAGATTGATTCATTTGAATCGTTCATGGGGAAAAATCTGATTTAATTGCAAACCTTTACAACAAAATACACTAATCTGGGTAAATAATCATACTTATCGGTGTCTTCTGATTATTATAAGTGTTATCCGAGCGCACCAAAGAAAACGATGCACTTCGTGGAAGAAGTTATTACTAAAGAGTCAAATTCATTTTTTTCAAGAACGACTCATCAATATGCATGAGTGCCAACCAATGGCAAGGAGTGTCATTGCATCAACTTTTAACACTAGCTTCCGAAATGCACCCTGCAGAGAAGCCCTTCTAAGATTCGTGCCACTCTCAGTTCGGATAGATGTGTAGCGGCCTTAAGTCTGCACAGATGGAATTTGGTTTATTTGTTGATAATAGTTGACAGAGTTTTTTTTTTGTTACTTTTTCTGGTAATTAATCTAAAAGGCTTTTTCTGGTAATTAATCTAAAAGGCAGTTCTTCCATTTTGGATGCACTGGTAACATGATAGTAAATGACATGTAAAATGTTTTTTTTTTTTTATTCCTCTCATCAGAGCAGAGAATTTCTCAGATTTGGAGTCCAGTTTTCCCCAGATGTATGTGTGGATTCTCAGTTTATTCTCATTTATTCTGGGGATCCGGCCATCAGACGTGCATAAAGAGGTTTTCATTGTTGAATCTCGTTTTTTAAAACGAAACTATCACCCCATCACCCCATCACCCAGACAAAAGAAGGTGAAGAAAATGTCTGATGGGAATGAGAGATTATGAGACAGATTATGGCGTTAATTTTAAATCTCATTTGCAGCCGTCATGTCTGTTGTAGTTACTTGAAGTAGCCAACAGAGGGAGTAATGTACCTTAGAATCTAGTATTGATGGATTCTTTTGTCCTACTATTCCTTGATTTGCTTTGTGTATTTGCTTTGTGGAAACCTTGTATTTGTATAGAACAGTCTGCCTTCTGACAGTTTTATTTTTTAGCTTATATATATATATATATATATATATATATATATATATATATATATATATATATATATATATATATATATATATATAAATAAGTTAAGCTGGAAATTAGTATTCAAAGATATTGTTTTATATGACCTGAAACAATAAATCATATTGTTTTAAGAATTGAGTTTAGCATGTGTTTGATTTCACATGTTTTCATACATTAAACAAAATAATTTAAAAATATACTTAGGCACTGTCATTTAATGTATATGTTTACATGGTATGTACTTGTTTCCTGTCCAAATTTTTTAGCAATTAATTTTTTAGCTATTCTTGAAAAAGAAATGTTTGTTTAATAGTTGTTGCACATTATTGTACCTTCATAAAAAAGGAAATATGATCCTTACACATTGACTAATATACCTAGAAATTATTGATTTGATGCAAGCTATTAATTTCAATTCAAAATCCAAATGACAAAGTGCTTCTGTAAATTCTCTGGTATGCATGTACATACTTTGTGTTACAAACTATGTTTTTGAGGGCATTTATTTTCAACACCACCTACTTTTGTTAGCCACACCATAGAGCTTGCTGTTCATTTGTTTACAGAAAAAACTCCATGTTCTAATATATTGTTTTCATGTTTCTGAATTTGCAAGTGTAATGTAATTTCAGTGAAGACACTCAAAAGTGAAATTTAAGTTATTAGCCTAAATCAACACTTATAGACAAGTTTCTGAGATTTAAAATATCCAGTGATAATTCAATGTTTTTTTATTTTGACCAAGTTTTAACTTTGTTCGAAAAAAAGGAAACTTGCTCCAGTATCCAGAGAGAGCCACTAAGAGAGGGAAATCTGAGATGGCTGGAGCCAGAGAGGCTGGCTGATGGAGAAACCAGGCCAGGAATGGGTGTTGCTCTGCTCCTCTCTGCTCTGGCTCTGTTCCTCTCAAACCAGCTGAACTCACTGTATGCGTGCGCGCGCGCGCCCGCCCGCAACGTAAACACAGCACGCATGCTAGCTGCTGACTGCTCGAAGCATCCTGCCCCGCTCAGCCAAACGCAAACAGAAACTCCGGTTTCCAGGCAAACAACTACCCAGTGTGCTTTTCGGTGTTGTTTTCGCTGCTCACGTGTCTCGAGACTTTTCCTGGCATGTTTTCTGTTTGATTTGGGCTTTCCTAAACAGAAGGCTGGACACCCCCACACGCTGCCAAATGGAAACACTAATAGCAGTCAAAAAGCTGACGAACAGTCTCGATAAAGATATCTGGAACATGTTTTTCTCTGCGAAATGTTTGGCTGTGGCGCTATATTCTTCCTCTTGGGCGTTTTGGCTTCCTGTTTCAAGACTTTTTCTGTCATTTGTCTCTCTTAATGTTCTTCGTCGTTTACATTTGGAATCATTTTGGAAAGCAATGGAAAAGACAATTTAAATACTTCTGTTTAATGTAAAAATATATATTTTTCTATAAATTATCGGTATGACTTATCATAACTAAGGTATTAGCAAATTAACAATTTATAAAGAATTGCTTAAGCATATATAAATTTAAAATATATACATTGATAAGGCTTACTGCATTAGTAAGCAGTTTATAAATACAATGTTATGGCCAATGTATCAACCAAATTATTTTATTTAGCACGGTTTTAGCAGTTGCTTCAAAGCAGTTTTTCATAAGGTCTTTATTCTTGGTATACCGCCTTTTAAATTATCTCATGAATCACTTACAACACAAAACTAACTTTAAAAAAAATGATTTGTAATGATTCATAGAGTAGTTATTATAAATAATTATCAGGGACATTGTCTTGTGCATGCAATAGCGCTTGGTCAGCAGCTGATTGGGTAAGGATATTTTTAGACAAAGATTGGATGCTCTGGCTCCCTGTAAATTTGGAATTACATTTTAAATTATCATTTATGTTTTCAGTGATATTAATTCCCATTCTTAAATTTGAGATAATTAAACATTTCATACTTCCACCAGAAATCAAAGTTCTTCTGATAAATTTCTGTCCCTGTCATAAATTGTGCATATCTTTGTAAAGATTGGTGCTACTGTAATGCAATGAAGCCACTTTTCCCCCAAAAGGCATACTTTCTTTAATGTCAAAATCATACTTGCAAATGAGTGAATTTTGAAATGCTGAAAGTAGCCCTTAAAATATAATATATAACAATAAAAAGCATTATTTTTTAACCTGGTATTGACAGGTCCTGAAAAGAAAGATAATTAACGCAAATGGTTTTTAATATTACAGTTGAATAAAAAACACAAATTTAAAACTGCATAAAGTGAAAGGGAAGGGAGGGGAAATGAAAGTGACCAGTTGACCAGATTCAGAGTGACCCATACCCGGAATCTGTGCTCTGCATGTAACTCATCCTAGTGTACACACACAACAGTGAACAAACACACCGTGAACACACACCCGGAGCAGTGGGCAGCCATGGCTGTGGCGGCCGGTGAGCAGTCGAGGAACTGGTGCCTTGCTCAAGAGCACCACAGCTGTGGTTGTTGAAGATGGAGAGCAAGTACTTCATCACACACACCACCTTCACCTTCTGGGGATCTAACCAGCGACCTTCCGATCTCAATCTCCTTATCCACCAGATCACAACTGCCTAAACTGTATTTGTCCCTAATAACATTTGTTTACGTACTTTAGTAGTAGACTCCGTTCAGCGTTCACTTTCACCCAAATGTTTTTACTGGAAAATGCCAGCAGCTGAATTCTCACACAAGCACAGAAAATAACTTTATGGATACAATGTGTACATTAATTTACGGTGAATGAAATCACAGCAAATCACAATAAAATCTTATTTATTTATTTAAAACACAATGTTACGTATAGTAATTGCTTATTGTGCATCAATAAATGATTTTAGCAGGGAAATATCATATAAAAAACTCTAACTAGTAAAAGAACAATAAAACATAAAATATTTATTTTACTTTTTAAAAAGTATTTTAAATGGTGATGTGCATATTATACATAAAATATATTAATAATATTATGTATTTGTATGGTTTAACAATTAAGCTATGATGGTAAATCTATAAAACATTATTTAAGATGTCTTGAAAAGACAAGAGAGCAAGATAACTAGAAAAATGTATTTAACCACCACAAAGTTAGAATAAACAACAGATGTTGTGAATTTAACAAAGCGAAAACTAAAAGTACCTCTTAAAAAACAAAAACAAAGAAAAAGACCATTATATTTAAGGTGAAAATACAATTTTAGTGAACCTACACAATGTGTTTGAAATACTACTTATTTTCATCTTCTGTAGATCTTCTGTAGGTACCAGTTGGAATGACTGGCTTGGGATTTCTGAGTTGTGTGTCACATACTGTATTTGAAAAGCAAATTAAGTGTACGTTTGCATATCTTTTATTGGTGAGTAAAATAAAATTGTACTTTTCAAAAAACACTCTCTTTTGTGTGCCCGTAATCGTGATTGCTGCTATATTTACCTGTGGGCAAAGTTTACAAGTATTGAACATTTAACACTTTCCATATAGTGTGAACATGGTAGTCCTTCCATCCCTCTGTGTGACTCGTGGGTGGTGTCAACCCCTTCTGAGATGAATGAGACGAATATGAGCAAGCCTTGAAGACGAACTCAATACACTGCAACTGCTGAAAGCTCCTATTTTGATTAAAGTTTTTATTTTCAAAAGAATGCAAAAATTTAGAAATGAAAGGATTGAGATGTTTAGGATTAAACCCGACATAGAACCCTGTTGCATCTGTGAACTTGGATGCATGCCCGCCTTTTTTGGATGACCTACTTCTTAGGAACCCCACCTACTGTATATCTGAGCACGAGTCATTCGGTTCAGACGTGCCATGGCACCACGCATCGAGTCCAGCCCCAAAGTTTAAACAGTTTTTCCTCACATCTGCCACCCAACCCTCCTCATAGTGGGACTTACCCTGTTTGGCCTCTTTTTCCACACACACATGCACAGATACACAAACTGTCTGTGCTGGCTCAAAGCCCAAACCCCTATAAACGGCCTCTCTACCCTTCCCAGAATCTCCGGTCTTTGGGTTCAAACTATTCATACACCCAACAGGAGAGGCTCCGGCTTTCAGAAACACTGGTGAAAGTGATTAATCCCTTTTTTTAATTGGAGGTTTTTTTTAGTGGGTAAAAAATATTATAGAGAATGGTACGAGATCTCCACAACCTCTTAAAAATATATTTTAATTCGTATTTAATGAAAATAAACTCGACGGTTGGAATAGCGTGACCTCTTTTGACATGTTACATTTTGACAAAGTATCCAAAGAAATACCTTTGCTGAATTTACCAGGATGCAAAAAAATCTCTGACCCACGGATATGCTACAATTTTGTACGCAAATCTATTTTGAATAAATTCAGGAAGTTTTGAGTGAAATTGGGAGCAGTGATCTACTTTGTTTGCTTACTTGGTTGCAGTTAGGTTGGTTCTTTCTGGTATCCTGATGTCCTTCCACAACATGCCTCAACAGAATTGAAAACTTGAAGTTCCCTTCGTTCTAACCGCAAAAGAACAAGTAGTAATGAAAACACAGACAGAGAGAACAAAGGATACAGTCACATGATTCTTTAAAAAAAACACCAAAAGTGCTGCTTGTTTCTGTGAGAAACTTAAGGTGACAAAGAATCATTTTAAAATGTGTCAATTTTTCTCTGATGGCAGATCTCTTGGCTCGTTTATTTGTGTCTCTGGCTACAGAAATGATAGAAAACATGGGTTGCTTCTTGAAGCAGAGCTTAATTTTCTTCTCTCAGTGTCTGTTAAATGTGCATCTCCAGTCATGTATGTGTTGATTTATTGATCTGATGCATCTGTCTCACAAGGGTTTTCAGCTCATGGGTGAAATCAATGAAGAAATGAAGTATTGCTGTTTTTTCTGAATAAAACTCTGAGGAAAACTCTTTGTCTGAGGATGTCTCTTGGGTTGTCCAAGGGTTATCTATTGTCGGGGAGTGGCTCTGTATGTGCATTACTTTTAACCCTTGAAAAAGAATGATGGTTGTTCCCCAAAGTAGATAAAAAAAGCAAAGAACGAAAATAGAAGACGTCCTGAAGTGTTAAGACATTTAAGGGCTGTTTGTTTTAGAGACGTCTCTGACTACTTTACTTTCATTGAATTTTTAAAGCTGTTGTGGCTGTATTATAATCAACACATTATTTTATTTACTTATTCACATGAAACTGTATGTTTCAACACAATTGTTTAATTTTTTTCATTCAAGTTATTGTGAAACCTAATTTTATTTAGTTTTTTGTTATTTTAGAATTTTTCTACTGATTTTCAGTTTCCCCCCTAGAATATTGTGAACAATAAATGATTCTCTAAATGATTGAAACTAATGAAAAACCTAACTCGGCATTTCTATTACGAAGCAAAAGCCTATGTCTCCATCAGATGTCATTAAAGTCTAGTACAAATTACAAAACCATCCAGCTGTTTACATAAAGCACCTTACAGGAACGAGAAGATGATTTAGTATACAATGATCTAACCTACAGCTTTTCAGATAGATTTTTTTAAATAAAGAAGTTACCAAACCTGCTTAAATTCAGTGGTAATTGCACACTGTTAATATGCATGTTTTACCATGTTTTTAAAAAAATAATAATAAAATTTAAAATAAAATAATTTCAAAACGAGTCAAAATTTTGCATTTCTTTCCTATTTAGTGGCACTAAAACATTTGAAACAGACGTCTTTGCCATCACCAGGTGAAAATGGTCTGATTCTAAGATCAATCAATGTTGTCCTCAACTGTTTGACACTTCACTGATAAAAATCCAACCCCCTCTCCCCCTCTTTTCCATTGACTGAAGAGGAGGGGGAGACTGATGAGGAAGTCTTTTGTCTGCTCAGCTCTACTCACCCAAACATACCGGCAAAAATCAATTCCCATGAAACTTAAATTTGATAAGATTTGCACATTTGTACATGATATATACATGATCCCACAGTCATCTTTAGAAGAAAACTGCAACCAAGCAAAAAAGAATCCCTGAATAAATCACCATCAGGGCTGATGAAGCTTTGTCCAGTTTGCACAAAGAGATGCAGCTCTCACACAAGCTCCGCCCAGATTCTTTCACAGCAGCAGCAGCTCCTCTGAGAGACTGAGTTTCCTGAGTTCAGCTCAGTTCACAGAAACCAGGTCTGTGTGAGTGAGCGCGCGCGCACGTGACCAAGCAGATGCGATGGCGACAACCGTCTTCAGTACACATGACACAAACCCGACGTTTTATATATAAAAAAGTAATTATTCTCACAAAATAAGACCTATTAAACTGTTTTCATTTTATAACTTAATTTTTTATTTCATTCCATAATTTCTGACACAATATTGGTTCGGTTAAATGATGGTTAATAGTTGTCTTTCGTCAAAATAACAGATAAAAGTTCCTCTCTTCCGGTCAATTGTACACCGATTATATTTGAACATTACGCGTTTTTTCTTCTCGAAAAGAGTGGAAATAATGCGGTTTTATTGTCTTTGTTTCCCTTTTTGAATACAGGCGTTGTCTCTTGTGCTTCCACTCTGGACTTTGCGCATGGCACACTCCGGAGGCTCTGCTCGCCAGACGCGTGCGAGAATCTCACGATTCCGCTCGTTCACCGCTCCGACCTTTCCCCCACTTCTCGAGCACTGGGTTCACAGGGTTTACTCTGACACCGCTGACTCCTCGGTAACGCCCCCCAACAGCCACGCACCCCGTTTCAGCCAATCGGTGAGCGATCACGTACTGATCACGCGCTGCCTGCGCTCCCATTGGTTCGCGCTAGATACACCTTTGTTTTTGATTGGTAACATGTTACCACCCGCCAGAGCGCTCTGAATTTTGTTTCTATTTTTTTTTCTTTCTGTTGTTTTTTTGCGCGTCTGATTCACGCAGCTGAGGTTGAACCTTGCAGTAAAAAGTGATTAGACTTATGTGCCCGTGATTCGGTTCACAACTGTCTTCCCGAGAGGTGACCAAATGCTGAATTTTACTCCAGACTCCGGACGGGTAAGTTGATTTTATTGACAAACTGCCACTTTTTAGTATTTGCGCATTGTCCCACTAATGACATTCGCACTTTCATGTGCCTACCGAACCTGACAACATACTTTCATTGTTCGTTTATTGAGAAATTTTTGCTACGGTTGTTTAAAATGTTAAAATGAGTTGACATGTCAAACTAGACCTTTATGTTTAATTATGAGCAATTAAGAGCCATTTGCCGCAACCAAAAGACATGCAATACCTTCTTATTTTATTCTGCGGTGAAAAATCATCTCTTGTCATTTTGTCATTTTAAGCTAGTTAGAACATACAGCTATTTACCTACATTGTCTATCTCTTTCTTTTCGGTCTCACAATGATTTCTTTGTGCTTTAAGAGATAACGTTAACGATCAGGTTCGGCTTTGTTTTAATAGCCCTTGGTGTAACATACTCTATGGAGGGAAACTTACTCAAATGCTGTTAAATACACAAATGTATATGATGCTTTGTTCATTACATACTCACATGGCGTTTTGGTTGGGTGCACGTCACTCTTAAATCTATATTTGGCAATGGGAGGTTCCCAACAGCTTCTGGAGAGGGCTGTGAGATGCACTTTGTGGGTGTAGTCTCAGTTCTGGGGCTCCTTTCTTTGCTTGTGAATGGCAGAAGCCAAACACTGTAGATTCATAATTGACAAGCACTGCCATTTGCTCAGTGTTGACTACCATGTAGTTTACTTTTAACACATCTACCTAATTGAGCTAGTTGGTGATCAGTTATGTTCAATCAAGATCCTTTGTGATTCATGTGTTTTTTTCCCATTTATAGTCCAGTCTTGTGGACATCTGTGAGGTGATGATGGAGAGAAACAGGCACGACAGTGAGAAGTCTTGTTCGTCCATGCTGGAGTATAATGACCTGGAAGCAGTCGAGGCTTTGGTGTGCATGAGCTCTTGGGTCCAGAGGACACACAAGCCTCGCCCACTGACGCCCACATCAGACTCTTGTGATTCTCTCGCCTTGCTGCCTGAGCTCATGGAGTCCCCAAAAGACTTGGTCTCCCTCTCCTCACTGGTGAGTGTCACAAAGTAAAAGGAACAAGGAAGTGATTGGTGCAAAAACAAGCCATAAACATGGTTCACTTAAAAAAACTGTTTTGAACTTTAGGCAGCTGTTATCTACTCAGAAAGATTTAAATTTGAGGCATATTTCCACCTTTAATTAATTTTCCAATTGCTCAACTTTTTGTCTTCCCAGTGCATGACCCCGCCTCACAGCCCAAGCTCTGCAGAAACTTCAGGGACAGTGGTTCTAAGTACCTCAATGGCTGGCTCAGTTCTAAAACCACATCCCAGCTTGTGCTCGGTTTTGGCAAAGAGGACTCCCTATCATGTCAACACAGTTCTGCTTAACCCAGCCCTAGCACAGCCCATAGAGCAGTCTTCATTTTGCAGACCAACTAGCGTTATTCGGCACACCGCCGACAGATCCAATGACCACAACATTCCTTCACCAACCACAGAGCAAGAGAAGTCAAGTTCCTCTGAAATTCCGCAAGAGCACACAGAGTCTATGGGTGACCTCACGGAAGAAGTGAAAGTTTGCAAAAGTCCATGTGATTCTGTGGAACTAGAGAGAACTGCACCCTCCCCTGACTCTACAGGCCCTACTCTCCCTACTCTCCAGTCTACTGTTCCTCAGTCACCCTTATCTAGCCCCCCTATGCTATGTCAGGTGTTTCCTGTTAACGGGCAGACTGGAATCATCTCAGCATTCGTGCAAACTCCAGTTCAGATGCAGTCTTCAGGGTCAAAGCCCGTTCTTCCTCACACTCAACCTCTTCTGGTGGGCTCACCTGTAGCTCAGGGCACTGTGATGTTTGTAGTCCCGCAGTCTCAGGTATCTCAGTCCTCTACCTGTCAGCAGAACGTTGTTACTCTTGGTAACACAAAGCTCCTTCCCTTGGCACCCGCTCCAGTTTACATCCCCTCAGGTCAAAGCAACGGGGTGACACAGTCCGAGTTCTCACGCAGAAGGAACTATGTCTGCAACTTCCAAGGGTGCAAGAAGACTTACTTCAAAAGTTCCCATTTGAAGGCTCATTTGAGAACACATACAGGTTTGTATTGGTTTGATAGACTGTCTCTTCTGATTGGTTGCTGTCATTTGTGTGTTTTTTTACTTAATTTTTTTCCCCCTCAGGCGAAAAGCCCTTCAGTTGCCATTGGGAAGGTTGCGACAAAAAATTTGCTCGTTCCGATGAACTTTCCAGACATCGTCGTACACACACAGGCGAGAAGAAGTTTGTCTGCCCTGTCTGTGAGCGTCGGTTCATGCGAAGTGACCATCTCACCAAGCATGCACGACGCCATATGACAACCAAGAGGTCCACAAATTGGCCCAATGACGCTCGTGAGAAAACGGCCTCCTCCCAGACAGCATCTTCCATGCCCCTGAGTGTGCTTCTTCCTGCCTCAAATTAGTTTACAACTCAGACCACTCACCTCTGTCAACCTCAGGACAATACCCCATTGAGCATTCAACGGGGAAAAATCAAGAAAACCAAGGCTGCTACAGATCCATGTACATAGAACAATGTGACATTGCACTGGATTTTTATTTTAATCATGTTTTTTTAAGAATTTTTGTTTACTTTTTATATAATTTATGTTTGTATTTTTCCCCTTGCCAAAGTTTTAGCATCCGTTTCCGACTCTTTAGTTTTGTAAATTTGTATATAAATATCACTTATCTATATGAATGTACTGTGTACTTAAAGTTACATTTATTGTTGTTCTATGAGTAAATGTTATTGACATTGCTTCTGTTAAATGGACAGTATTCCTGTATGCGATACTACCTGCAATATTCCATTTTATTTAATAAACCTTTATAGGAAGAGTCTGTCTTTTTGTTTTTGAGATATCTAATTAAAAAATAAAACAATAGTCAGATAACAAATACAAAAAAACAAACAAAAAGTTGTTAACTTACACTTCAGTTTAAAAGAAAATACATGGCTGGCTTTCTAGCAGCTACAAAATGTAAACATCGCTAATAAAAATCTAATTAAATAGCTATGAGCAGAAGTGACGACACAGTTACACAACCCCAGCTCAGAAATTCTAAGTCACCCCAGCACCCAGTAACAAATTTCGTCCAATCACGTCACTCACTTATAGAGCGGTTAGGGGGCGCGACCAATCACAGAGGTTGAAGGGTTGTACATATGGCGACAGCAGCTTAACTGGCCAATGGACTCCTCCCATTTGACTTACTGACCGATATTTCCGAAAATAAAACGAAATGTCAAAAAAAAAAAAAAAAAAAAAAAAAAAAAAAAAAATATATATATATATATATATATATATATATATATATATATATATATATATATATATATATATATATATATATATATATATATTTCATACATATATGAATACATATTTCATACATATTCATCGTAATATATACTCATATAGAAATACATGTACTTATGGCTAATAAATATCAACAGTGAAGGCCAGAAGTCCATAACGGTGTTCATTTTGTGTAGGCCTAAGGCTAATTTAATTTCAATTTAGTTGGTGTTTATTCATAATCTACAATAAGATTTTTCACAGCGTTGCATTGTCAAAAAGTACACGTACAAAAACCTCAAAATTTAGTGATAAATGACGCTTCAACAATATGTTGTTTAAATATTGACAACGTGCACCCTCTAGCGTTCAGTTTTTGTCTGGGGGCAACGTTAAGGTTTTAATTTTTTTATTATTTGACTTCTATCTTCCAACCGCCAGGGAGCAGTGTGCCAAAAGCACATAGAGCTCTCCAGTCAGTGACCTCTTGGAGGATTGTATTGTTTACTATCCCGCTTATTGAAGTGTTTTGTTCCAAAAACCAATTATTTGTATTGTTTTGCTTGTTATAAAACAGGATTTCAACGAATATTTGTTTCTGATTTTAACAACTAATGTGTAAACAACGTCAGATTCCAGCTGGAATCCGTGTTGAAATCATGACTTGGTTGTGGCTAAACAGCTGGTAACGTAACGTGATGTAAGTTTACGTTAGCGTTTAACATTAACTTAACTGTTGAAAAAATAAATATCCCTTTAGGGACAGATACATAAACGTTTTTTTTTCTTTGAATTGGCGATGCATGACACGATGTTTGGCCTTGAAGAAGAGATTAACGTTAGAGCAACGCAAGTTAAGCTAGAAAAGAAAGGCAGCCGGAAGATTTTATCAAGGTGGAAATTTCAAAGTATATTGTAATATGTTGTACCGCCATTATTATGAAATGATGCTTGAAATTATGAAGTATTCTGTGGAAGCCCACCTTTTCCAATATGTGAGTTTCGATTGTTTACATAAATATGGCGCGAAATCACACGACCAAATGTTTTTCCCCTGGGTTTTTTTTGTTTGTTATAAATGCTTAGTTTGTTATCGACGTTTACTAGATAAAGAGGATACACTTAGTACAGACATCGATGTTTATGTTGGAGAACAAGCTTTTATTCTGTTTTAGAATGCTGTAAGCTTCCTCAACAGTTGGTCTGGCTCTAGTAATGTCTGTTGTATTGACAGTTTATGCTTTATTTATTCCGTTTGGTCTTTAAATGTTAAGGTAACTTTTGTTTGTGTGTAAACAAATGACATAGTTTTATGTATATTTTAACGTTATTGGAGTTTACAAGTAAGGTACAATGTATTGTAATCTAACTGTAACATGAACAAAACAGCTATCATACAGGATATATATATATATATATATATATATATATATATATATATATATATATATATATATATATATATATATATATATATAAATAAAGGTTCGCGCCTTTTTTAAACTAGCGTATTGCTTGAAGTTATACGTTTTGTTTAAACATTTAGCAACCCCCCAAATGTTTGAATTTCCCGCGAGGTGCAGCTTTCACGTGACTGTGTGGAGGGTTCTGGTTGGTTCAGCGATGTTAGAGTTAAAAGGTCCAAACAAAGCGGTGACGTTTGCTTGTTTGCCATTGGTTGGGTTTGAGCGCCAAGAATCGAATATAAAAAAGCCCTCAGCTTTGTTATCTCGTTTTTCTCCGCTCGGGTGGACTGTAGGATTGACCTCTCTTAGATATTTTATTTATTAGTAGCTAGCTTTGTTTTAGAAGTTGTCTACCTTTTAAAATTTTATTTTATCCTTGTTTTGGTCTTGGCACATCACTCAAAGCTTCACAATGATGTCGACCCGCTCTCCACTGAAAAGCACAAATGAGAACGTGGCTGCTGTAAAACTGAACAACATGTCGCTGGTGGAGAAAGAGAACACGGTAAGTTTAATTTCATAACCAGTGTCCTATTAGCTCACCTTCGTTAACTATGTATGCTTCAAAATGGTGGCCTTACTAGTAACGCCGGGTGGTCATTAAGCGTTGCATTAGAAACAAATGTATTATTGTTAGACGATAAACAAGCACTGTGTCGGTAGGTAGATTTATGAATATTTCTGTTTCCTCTCAGCCACCCAGTCTAAGTTCATCCAGAGTGCTGGCGTCCAAAACGGCGCGCAAAATCTTTGAAGAGTCAGAGGTAAGATATCTTACACCGTCCCTCGCATCAAACACATCGAGGTTTGAATTAAGGATGTAATAAGGTGTATAACTTATGAGCTTTTAGCGTGTCTAGCGCTTTCGTTCAAGAAGTGATATAATCTGGAGGGAAAAGGGCGCGGCAACTGTAATTCATTCTTGTTTATACAGTCTTTTAGATTAACAGCGATTGTTTTACTGACTGGTCGCCTTGCAGCTGGCAAACCAATTAGTCTTTGTACGTGTGTTATACAAACTAAAGCTAGATTTGTGAATACTTTTGTTTTACTTTTTTTCTTGACCCGGAAGTGGAAACGTAAGTTTTCTTGCCCAAGTGCGTTGAAATCAGTCAATGGTTGAAATGTTCAACAAAGCGATTTAATTTTTATTTTTTTTCCATATTAACTAGTATGTGACTTGAACACGTTAAGAGAATTGTGTTAACGTTACATGAGCTTTGTGTCCATGAAATGGTAGTTTCTTGAGATAACCTTAAAATTGGATTAACCTTAAAAAAAGGAAATATTTTACTGATGAATCTATATTGCTTACAGTAGCCCAATACAATACTTTACATGCTATTTGTCATATTGAATATCAATACAAAGTACACAACAAAACATCTGTCTGACACTCCCCATCGCCATTTGTTAAATTGTCATGAAGCTACACTCCATTATTTAGGCCAGAGCTCACCAAATTTGGTCAGGATGGCCTGAATCCTGCACATTGTTGCAGCTGTGCTCTATTATACAAACTACTGTAGCTTCTAATTAGTGTTCTATTGGCAACATGTATGTTTCATGATGGTTAAACCAAAAATGTGTATAGCTCCAGACCCCCCCCCCCCCCCCCCCCCCCCCTCCAAGAGCAGGATTTGGAGATCCCTGATTCAGACCCTGACAGAGACCCTTGTCACTTGTCCAACCAATTCATAACTGTGCAAATTGATTAAAGCATTTTGTAAAAAAAAAAAAAAAAAAAAGAACCTCATCGTTTTAACTTCCTCAATATTATCTTGTGGTTAAAGTATATTTGATTAAATTTATAATGTAACTTGGACTGTATCATTATTTAAGTTTTTGAGGTTTTTTGTTTTGTTGCAGGGACAGACAAAAGCCAGGAAAAGAAGTGTGCAGGAGGAACCACTCCTGAAGGAGAACCCCCATAGATTTGTAATTTTCCCTATTCAGTACCATGACATCTGGCAAATGTACAAAAAAGCAGAAGCCTCTTTTTGGACAGCGGAGGAGGTTTGTTTCTCTGTGGTTTTCTTGCACACCCATCACAACCTAAAAACATTACAAACTTGACCATTTTACAAAGCATGTAAACATTTGAAGTAAATAAGGTCTGAATATTCTCTATATGGAGACTCAAACTATTTTCTTTTATTTTTATAGGTTGACCTATCAAAAGATCTTAAGCACTGGGAGTCCTTGAAAGAAGAGGAGCGGTTCTTCATCTCCCATGTTTTGGCCTTCTTTGCTGCAAGTGATGGCATTGTCAATGAAAACCTCGTATGTCATTAAAAGAGCAATTTCAAAGAATATGGTCTTTAAATGGTTTCTAGAGTCTCATTATTTGTGTTTGGTATGTAGGTGGAGCGGTTTACTCAGGAAGTCCAGGTAACTGAAGCACGCTGCTTCTACGGTTTCCAGATTGCGATGGAAAACATCCACTCTGAAATGTACAGCCTGTTGATTGACACCTACATCAAAGATCCTAAAGAGAGGTGAGCACTGGTACATGTTTAGTGTCTTTGGAGCAATGATGAGAGGCGCAGGGGTACGGACCTCAGCTGATGATGGGAGCTGAGTGTTGACTGCTCAAGGCCAGTAGACATGTGGTCAGCTGGTTGTAGGCAGTCAGCATGAGATAGTCGCCTTGACTGAGCACTAAAAGTGTGCTTTTTAAAGTTTTTGTTGGCATCTCTAGCTCTACATAATTCCTTCCTTTTGTTCTAATTCTACAGAGAATATTTGTTCAATGCCATCGAGACATTACCTTGTGTGAAGAAGAAGGCTGACTGGGCACTCAACTGGATTGGTGACAAGAATGCAGAATATGGTAGGTTGTTAATTAGAGATAGTAAGAATATATGATTGAAAAATGAATTTACATATGTGTTGTCTTCAGGTGAGCGAGTGGTAGCCTTTGCTGCTGTGGAAGGAATCTTCTTCTCTGGGTCTTTCGCTTCTATTTTCTGGCTGAAGAAGAGGGGGCTCATGCCCGGTCTGACATTCTCCAATGAGCTCATCAGCAGAGATGAGGTAACTATTTCTTCAATGGTTTCTTCACATCAAAATGTGACATCTGAAAGATGTGAACTTATTGGGCTGTTCTTTTCAGGGTCTTCATTGTGACTTTGCCTGCTTAATGTTCAAGCACTTGGTCAACAAACCATCTGAGGCAACAGTGAAGAAAATCATCATGAATGCTGTTGAGATTGAGCAGGTTCGTGTATGATCACATTAAAACCAGTGTATCAAATTGAATTCCTTAGTCCTTTTCAGTCAGTGTGTACTTCTAATCATGATGTAAATAAGGATGCTTTTATATGACTGCTGCAAGTCTTTGCCAAAGACTCAGTTTTCTGGGGAACATAAAAGAAAGGTTTTGTGAACTTTGGAGAAGAGAGAACTTTTCATTTATATGGACATTATGGTCCGTTGTGGACTGGTACATTAGGAGATTAACTTGTGATCGGAAGGTAGAGGGTTCGATCACCAGATCCAAATTTTGGGTATGGGTCACTCTGTATGTCTGACCAACTGATCACTTGCATATGATTGTCTGTTATATCAACTATATAACAAGTATAACCATATAAAATAATACATTCTAATGTTTTCTCTGCTTTTTAAGGAGTTCCTGACTGATGCTCTGCCGGTAAAGCTGATTGGCATGAACGGTGACATGATGAAGCAATACATCGAGTTTGTTGCAGATCGATTACTGTTGGAGCTTGGATTTGATAAGGTAGAGTTCTCCCATGACTCATATTGTCATTGAGATTAGCTTAACAGTTAAAATTTCTGTTAACATTTAGCTTTACCTGGAGCAATTTATTAAAGTCTTTAATTTCTTTTTAGGTGTATAGAGTTGAAAACCCCTTTGACTTCATGGAGAATATTTCACTGGAGGGCAAGACAAACTTCTTTGAGAAGCGAGTGGGCGAGTACCAGCGGATGGGAGTCATGGCAGGACCCACAGATAACACTTTTACACTTGATGCTGATTTTTAAGTACTTAAGCTTGAACAAACACTTACGGACCATGGATTCTGAGATTCAACTTCCAACCTCACTTATTCTAACTTGTACATGATCTTTGTTTGGATTTCATTTGTTTTAATGAGATTACTATTAAATTGCTTTTTATTTTTGTTGTTTTAAATAATAATAAAGAGTATCCATTTTTAAACAAATCTTGTGAACTAAAGTTAATTTAGCTGCTTCAGAGCAACTTCACAAAGGTAGCTGAATGAGGGTTATATGATATGAATGACAGTCTATAATGCCTAATTTCTTGGGATAAAGTTGTAATAAACTCAAATTTGGAAACGAGAACAAGAATGATTCATTTTCAATCTTCAAAGGCTATAATATGGCTAATATGAGTGTTCTAATAATTAACTGGTTAAGCAAATCAGCTTAGCCTAATTTGCGGCACTATAAATGTTCCATTTTACTTGTTTTTATGATGAGGATCTTATACAAAGCACCTTGCTTGCATGCGGTCCGTCAAACGCGACGTTCCATCAATGAGCAGATTACATGTTAATATCTGAGAGCGGACGGGTTAGAACAGGTTACTTGTGTCAGTTAAAAAGTGAGAAATAATTTGGAAAGCTTTTATAAATTGTTTGAGATGCGTTGTTTCCTTGATATCTCAAGGTTTCCACTGGGCTTTAAAAAGTCTTGAAATGAAAAGCCCAAATTTTAGCCTTGAGATTGAGTGCTTTTAAATACTAATAGGTAGTCTGATAAAATTTGTGTAAATGATTAGGGTTGCCAGAGTCTTAAAATAAAAATCAAAAGTTATATTTGGCGCTGACAGTTTAAGACAAGGCTCATTGTCATAAAAAGGTATGGTTAGGGTTGCCAGAGTCTAAGAAAACACTTGAGTACTTTTAAATGCGCAAAACCTTAAGTGTTGGGGTTGCCAGAGATTGAGAACATTTTCAAATGATGGTTAGGATGCCAGACTTTGAGAAAGCTTCTTATATGTGCAAAAACAGAACTTATTGTTAGTGTATCTGCATTTGAAACATACCATTTATTATGGATAATATTATTGTGTGTGTTTTTGATGATATATTAATGTTTGTACTAATGACAACCATGGATTATTTAGCCAAGCCTAGTCTGTCCAGTGAACAGATTTGGCTGGTAAACACAGGCCTTGCTAACCACTCCAATAAGCACCTTTCTGTACCATGTCATCCATGTGTTTGTACCTGCAATGAAGATCATTGCTGACATGGAAACTTCTAAAGCACTCTATATATTTATAGTAGTCATTATCTCGGGCACTTCTGGCATGAGCTGTTGACTAGCTGTTCTCCTCTAAGTGCTCTTAGGACACAACCAAACTATTTATGCATTGGGCAACACCAGCTTAAAAAGGCGAAGCTTTAGAAACAACTAAAATAAACTAAAAGGTAAATATTAGTGTTTGAATCAAACTTTGGGCATGATCGAGTGCTCCATATTTAACATTTCTATTTTGGTACAACGAACACCGACTTGTCATTTTTCAGGAGGAAACTTGAAAGATGGATAGCTCTGTTTGGTTGGATCTTCTCTGAGTGTCTGAATAAGAGCAGTGATTGACTCCTGGATATGTCCATTACTGCGAGGATACCTTCTGGAGGGTTGTGTCATTAGCATGCCTGTCAGCGACCCAAACTGACAACAGCTGCTTCAGCTGATACATCCAGGCACAGTTGATCTTGTTAGCAGGCATTATATCACTCAAACAAGCTAGTGTAACAGGACCAACCTAGTCCATTCCTCACATCGATTAGTTATCATGCACAGGTTACACCCATGATGAAATGCTGTTTTCAAGGAAACCATTCACACTTCTTAGTTTATCTGTTATGTAAATTATGAAGTGTTTGTAAAAATATATTAGGAGGGTTTTTTTGACTTTCCAAGGGTGGTAATTAGCATATTTACAACTTATTTGTTTCAAGTTTATTTAAAAAACACATTTTAGATGCTCTGTTTATAAACTGTATTTGCAGCTCCAGCCCCAGAAGTAGTTTAAAACAAAATTAGTTCAATATATTAGTTAAGTGTTTTCAATTGTAGGAGTTTTAATTTATAACCATCATGATACTTGATACACATTTTAGAATCATGATACCAAATTGATACACGTTTTACCCTCATGATACCAAATTGATACACGTTTTACCCTCATGATACCAAATTGATACACGTTGTACCATCATGACACCAAATTGATACACATCTTACTATCATGATACCAACTTGACACATGTTTTAGCATCATGATACCAAATTTATACACGTTTTACCATCATGATACCAAATTGATACACATTTTACTATCATGATCCCAAATTGATACATAATTTACAATCATGACAACAAGTTGAGACACATTTTACTATCATGACACCAAGTTGATACACATTTTACCATCATGATGCCAAATTGATACAGTTTAAACATGGCACATCTATATGATAATATAGATATTTGCCTAGCCTCTTCACATACTGTACAATATAAAAACTGTACAATATTTGTGTAACAAACTAAAGTAATTATAGTAGTTTAGCATTTATCTCTACTAATCTCAAAGGATAAAATCAAAATCTCAACTGAAGGAATCCTAACCATGTCCAGTTTTACAATTCTTATTAAACTTCTTATAGAGTTATCCAGGCAGTTGAGCTCAGCACCTGATCCTCATTCGTCCCTGAAGGCTCATATCCAAACAGCTTCATCAACAAACCATTGTTTCCAACCGAATGAATGTTAAATAGCATTTGGACCAAACAGTTGCCTCAATCCTAGTGTAGCTCTGGCAGTGAATGCAGCTGTCCGTCTGAAACAGCCAAATCCTGTGTCCCCTTCATGTCCTTTTAAGGAGGCAGGAAGACCCTGGAGAAATGCTGCTGCTGCTGCTGTGGTTTAAGCACTCTGCCTCCCACATAGCACAAATCATAAGCTGATAAACACTGTCATGCCAGAATTACAACTCTAACATTTCTTTACAGCCTAATGTTCCTTCTAAGTTTCCTGTATGTTTTTAAAGACTATGGCTCCTAGCGGTCCTTGAATTTGTTATATCTTCAGGTTTAAGATGGCTTTGAATTTTAGATAGAGAGCTTGAAAATTCTTGCAGTTGTTATGTTTCTAAGTAGTTAGTGAATGACAATAAAAATCTAAAATGAAATCTTTTTTCATGGATGTTGGCCCTCGAGACACTTATGTCTGAAAATCGATGGGATTTCACAAAGCTAGATGCTTTCACAATGGGCTCTGGGTCAGGTAATTGGTTGTCCAGTACTCGAAATTGTCTGGTTTGAAATTTTCACTATATTCATTCTAGAAAATAGATTATTGCTTTACTGACTGGGCTCATTTATGTATTAATGTATCATATTATGTGAACAACTTTGAGATTGATATTCATAAACTGGATTAAGGATATTTACAATCTTTGCTGTGAAATAGTCTAATTAAAAATAAAACACATACAGAAATTAAAATTCCACAAAAAAACTTTTTGAAATGACTTGAATTTAATCTGAGCGTCACGGTGGTGCAAGAAGGTCGCTGGTTCGAGCCTCGGCTGGGTCGGTTGGCATTTCTGTGTGGAGTTTGCATGTTCTCCCCGTGATCGCGTGGGTTTTCTCCGGGTGCTCCGGTTTCCCCACAAGTCCAAAGACATGCGGATTAAGTGAATTGAATAAGAACGATTGCCCATAGTGTTAAAGTGTGAATGAGTGTGTGAATGTTTCCCAGCGATGGGTTGCGGCAGGGAAAGGCATCCGCTGCGTAAAACATATGCCAGAGAATTGGCGGTTCATTCCGCTGTGGCGACACCGAAAGGGAAGAAAGCCGACATGAAAATGGATGGACGGATGGATGAATTTAGTCTTTCAATTGATGCATAATCATACAAATAAAATCTACAATAATTTTCTTTTTATTCACTTGTTCAAAATCTGAAGCAGTGTCTTTCCTCATTCAAGCCAAAAAAACAGCTTTGTCATTGGAATTGAGCTGTTCAGAAAAAACACACATATAGGCCTTGTATTTTTAAACATATTCTCAAAATGGTTTAACAATGTATCAAGTCTTAAATCACACATTACCTGATTACACCATCAGAACAATCATCACATAAGAATAACCATCTCTCAAGCTCCAACAATCTGTGATGATCTAAGTTTGGTAAAGCCATCAAAATATCTGTTACATGATGCTTGTTTTGCTCATTGTATGAAAGGGATCAAGAGAATCCGAAAGGATGGCGTTCTGTATAGATATCTTGGTGGACTAGTGTGTGAAAAAAGACCTAATAATAGCACATCTAACAGGCTTTACATGTTATAGCCCTCAAAAATGCTCACACATAATCCAGCTTTGGCAGAACAATCCAGGGTCTATTAGAAACTACAGAAATCTGATAAGAAAAGACTCCAAAATACTACCAGGCTGATATCACAGCCTTTTTCAGTCAGGCCTGAGCTTTGGGGGTCACAAATAGAACATTATCTGGTGTCCTGCAAGCCTGAAACAACACAAGATAACACCCGCATGCCAAACAGAAGTAGATGCCACCTTTATAAAACAAAATGGTTTGCAAAAATACTTTCGAATCAACCCCTATTTCAACCAAAACCCTTGTTAACAACCATAACCCAGTCATCAAAGAGGTTTTTATTAATGAAACAACTCTGAGTGCCATTGTGTGAGTGAGAGAGATAATGCTAGGGAAGGTGACAAATAAGGAGTTGGATTCAAAGGAGTAGCGCTGATGTGGATCCAGAGCACCTGTCACTCAGCATGACCCTAAAAGGACAGATCAGGGCCAATCAGAGTGGTACATTGGGCTTTCTGACACCCCCTACACCTCTCAGCTGTCTGCCATGTTATGGGGCTGATCGCATACCGAATTTGACAAAGGTGGCGTTCCTCAGGTCTGGCTCCTGACTGTGACCCTGTGCGTCTACAGTTACATCCTCTGTGTCTTCCGAATGCCTGAGAAGTCAAAGAACTTTTTTGTAGCCTGATAGGGTTGCATATTAAGGAGACCTCATAGAATAGTGATGGACTTTCAATTGTGTAATGTGTTATATGGAGGTTTTCTCGATGTCCTAAAGAATTTAGCTTGCTGCTCAAGTATTTTGCCAACTTTTATCAGTTTAAAGACTGCTATTAAGTAACAAAATCGAATCCACCATATGAAAATGTTTAGAATTAAATAAAGTGTCATGTCTTTGAAAGTTTAAAAGTAGTTTTTATTTTCAGTCATTGTTTATTTTTATTCACATTTCAACATGAGTTTATAAATGAAAATACTTTTCTTAGATTAATCACAACTTTCACTTTTTTATGTTTACAGCAACTTAATTTGTAGAATCAAAATAAAATAAAATATTACAAATTATTTTTCAAATTGAACAATGGAGTAGAACAAAATAAGCCATCATAAATTTGATTATTATTCTCATTTAAGGTGTTGAGACACTATCAACTCAGCATTTTAGGCCTTGTTTGAAATCACATTAGAAGTCGGTGGTTTTCTGCTTCCAAAAAGGATCTGTCACCTCTTCCAAAACATATGGCTTTTGATAATCATGACGCAGAGCATGGAGTGTGAGATCCACCGGGTCTGCATCTCTTATTTGGTGTTGTGTGAACTCTGAATCCCGCCCCTGGCCCCCAGCCCCCCTGAGAAGCAACATATTTAAGAGGCATCCTTCTCCATGCCCTTCATCCCAGCTGAAAGCCCAGTCTTGAGCAACAACTTGGTAAGTGTCTGCTGCTTTGCTTTAACTCAATGGACTACTTCGTGGAATAGAGGGGGGATTTGAAAAGGAATAAGCCAATGGGTCATCTTTTTGGATTTTTCTGAAAATTGGTTGATGAATGCTGATTGAATCCTTGATTTTAATAGCTGAAACTTTCTGACAATTACTTGTTGGTTCAGCTAGAAATATGGAAGAAACTTCTGTTTTGGCTTTGCTAGCATTCTGAATGTGCACTAAAGAAGGTCACTAACTGCTGAAGTTCATTGACTTAGAACGGCTCCTTGCCCTTAGAAGACTCAAGGAAGGATGTAGTATCGAAGAGAGGGACATGTGTGAGTTTGGAGACAGCTGAGGCAGCAAGTCGACCCTTGACTCATACTACCGTTTGTCATCAGACAGCTGTGAAATATCAACAGATACAATCCGCAGGAACAAGAACCGGTGCCGAAAATAGTTAAGCTATGCTTACGTCTTACGACGATGCAACGTCTTCTATCTGACCGTTTTGTGCTCTTGCCATTTTTCTTTTGGTTGGATGTTAGATAAGATTGTAAATACACAGTTGGGTTGCTTATTTATTTCAAAATAAAAGTTCCAAAGTGGAACAAGTGCCATTCTTTTTGTTTGACCAACGAACTATCTTTTTCTCCTTCAGAACCCTCCCAAAAAAAAGACCAAAAATGTGTGACGATGATGAGACAACCGCACTTGTGTGCGATAACGGTTCTGGTTTGGTCAAGGCTGGATTCGCCGGTGATGATGCTCCACGTGCTGTCTTTCCCTCTATTGTCGGCAGACCCCGTCACCAGGTGGGCATTTGTAGTATTAAATTGTAAGCTAAAGTCCTTAAATAATAATGCTAATACATAGCAAAATCAACCCACAACACTCAGTTTCTGCAACCTATTGTATGAAATCTAACCCTTGGCTGGTATCGTTCAGGGTGTGATGGTGGGTATGGGTCAGAAAGACAGCTATGTGGGTGATGAGGCTCAAAGCAAGAGAGGTATCCTCACTCTCAAATATCCCATCGAGCACGGCATCATTACCAACTGGGATGACATGGAGAAGGTAGTTAATGTAGTATACACACTTTAATCAAAGGGGTCTCAAACTCAATTCCTGGAGAACCACAGCCCCGCACAGTATTACTTTAACTGAACACACCTGATTCCACTAATTAAGCTCCTCTGGGTTTGTTTGTTGCTACTGGTTTGTCGATTGAAACCGGCTTGGAACAAAAACCTGCAAAGGCTGCGACCCTCCAGGAATTGAGTTTGAGACCCCTGCTTTAATCAATACTATGAGCCATAGACTATTTGGCCAACTATGGCTATATTTTTCTTAGATCTGGCATCACACCTTCTACAACGAGCTGCGTGTGGCCCCCGAGGAGCACCCCACACTGCTCACTGAGGCTCCTCTCAACCCCAAAGCAAACAGAGAGAAGATGACACAGGTGAGCGTTATCATTGACAAAAAATTTAATATGTAGTTTATGTAAAACAAAAGACTGCATTCCAGACTAAACCACTATTTTACTTCAGATCATGTTTGAGACCTTCAACGTTCCTGCTATGTATGTGGCCATTCAGGCTGTGCTGTCCCTCTACGCCTCTGGCCGTACCACTGGTCAGTATCCATCCACACCTCCATATATGTAAAATAGATACAAAGCAGAACTTTAAATGCAAATGCGTCTTGTTTCAGGTATTGTTCTGGACTCTGGAGATGGTGTGACCCACAATGTACCAATCTATGAAGGCTATGCTCTCCCTCATGCCATCATGCGTCTTGATTTGGCTGGTCGTGACCTGACTGACTACCTGATGAAGATCCTGACAGAGCGCGGCTACTCTTTTGTGACAACTGGTAAGACAAACGTTGTCTCCTTTGATCATTACTTTATTTGAAATTAGATTGCAAATATACTCCCTCTTGACAAAGAATGTAACTCTCAAAAGTAAAGTTACAATATCACCCCTAGATGTCGTACATCCTGAACAAATTAGAAAGCTGAGATTTTGACCGTGCTTGTTTCCTAGTGTGTGACATTATTACATCCGCAAGAGGGTGACAAGAAAAAGGTGGTGATGTGTTTTTATCTTTTTATGTTAAATAGTTTACTTACTTTTAAAGAATGATTCTAAACATGTTTAAGAGGGTACTATATTTACAGAAGCCCTCACTGGGGGTATCTTCTGGAAATACAGCTAAATTTATTAGTTTCTGGTTTTTGCTGGATTGCCATAAATAGTTATCAATGTAAATACATTTGGTTTTATAATCTACTATAATTGGTTTTATAATTACGTTTAAAGTAAAGTAAAAAAACCCTGTTTTTCTTCACCACAGCTGAGCGTGAGATCGTGCGAGACATCAAGGAGAAGCTGTGTTACGTTGCTCTTGACTTTGAGAATGAGATGGCCACGGCTGCATCTTCTTCATCTCTGGAGAAGTCCTATGAGTTGCCAGACGGTCAAGTCATCACCATTGGAAATGAACGTTTCCGCTGCCCTGAAACCCTCTTCCAGCCCTCTTTCATTGGTAAGTCTTGTTGTGGTCTAGCTGCATCACAAAGCTTTGATATTCTAAATGTATCTAAAATGATATGTACCATTGAACCTTACAGGAATGGAGTCAGCCGGCATCCATGAAACCGCCTACAACAGCATAATGAAGTGTGATATCGATATTCGCAAGGATTTGTATGCCAACAATGTCCTGTCTGGAGGTACCACCATGTATCCTGGTATTGCTGACCGAATGCAGAAGGAGATCACAGCTTTGGCTCCTAGCACAATGAAGATCAAGGTAAATTCCACTAAATAAATGAGAATGTGTTTATGAGACTAGATTTATAGTTCGATCACATTAATGCTCTCACATTTGTCCTCTAGATCATCGCTCCCCCTGAACGCAAGTACTCTGTCTGGATTGGTGGCTCTATCTTGGCTTCCCTCTCCACCTTCCAGCAGATGTGGATCAGCAAGCAAGAGTATGATGAGGCAGGTCCCTCCATTGTCCACAGGAAATGCTTCTAATACGCCAAACCCATTCAGTTCTGTGCTCGAAACCACTCCATATTTGTTCTGTTCCCTGTGCTGTATATACATGTCTCGTTTTAATAAAAGTTGTGTTGCGTAACAGTGCTAATGGCTCTCATTGTGTTCTCCTTTGTGTCTGACAGAACTTACTCCCCATATGAAGTGATACATATTCCTATTTATTTTAATTTCTCACATAAAATCAGGTGAAGGTGATTAGCTGGACTAGTTGGTCAAGAATCAAAACAAAGCTTTGAGTGATTTGAAGCTTCTAACACCTTGAACTGTTCCAGAACAATGTCCACTATAGCAGTTATCACCCTATTTCATTTTCAAAAAAGCTTGTGTCTTCCTGTTATATTTTATATTTTGCCCATCAATTTGAATGTTAGATGGTTAAAGAGTGTGCAGGGTGGTAAAATCGTGGTCTCCACCACCTTATCCCCAAACACAACTCTCCATGTGTGCTTTATAGGGTGGAAAACACCGCCACCTAGTGCCCATTCCCACCATACTATACATCACAACTAACTTGGCCTCCCACAGCTTGCATAGACATACTTCCTAACATCCTTGTACCTGGTACAGTTTTATCTGTTAGACAAGTCATTCACTCTTGCATGGTGTTCAGGTCTGTGGAACCCGTTTTTAACCCGATACACGCAATTATTATTTGAAACTGAGATTCACTGGCCTCGTCTCATTTTCTGAGAAAAACATATCCAAACTAATTTTTAAAGACACACTATATCCTCCTACACATTTAAATTACAGTCTACTTGACCCTGGGCCCGGGGCTTGTAAAAGTGTGAAAATTTAAGATTCTGTACCTTTATTCTGTCTTCCCACACAAACATAAATCACATATAAACATAAAATGTTACATTTTAGTCTAAAATTGTATGAATTAAAAGCCTCAAAATGCAATGGGCCTAGCAAACCCACCAACCCTGTCAACGTAACAAATATGAAACAACATTGTTTCATTTCTAAATTATAAGTAGGGTTAATTATAAAGTATACTTCTTGTTTTTATTATTGGTTTCTTGTCTAAAGTAAATATCTTTTAAGTCTTTTAACAGAAATTGTCTTGATTGGGTGTTTTTTAAATACTTTATAAAATTGTCATGGATGAGGATTTTTGTACATATTTTAACAATAATTTTGAGCACACAGTTTTTTTAGGGTTTTTATTTTTGTATACACTGCTGCACATTTAGATATTATTTCAGCTAATTATTTAAATTTAACGCAAAGGTAGTGTATGTATAACACATGTATCAAAGGTTATGGATAATTTTAAACGAGACATTTAGAGAGCATGTTAATGGCAGGAGAGACGCAGCTTGTTTAAGCGAGGATGAACTTACACTGAGCAGATGATCCGGGTGCTTGGCAACAGACCTGAGCAAATGAAGCGAGGAGAAGAGAAGAGGAAGAGAAGAGGAGGACAGCGCCAACTGCGGAACCCAACATCTTCTCTATTTTAGTGTATATGGTAGGATATCACGGGGTTAGGGGAATAAGTTAGCGCCTTATTTTTTAAATGGTGTGCTTTAGACGTCTGTAAAAAAACGTGCGAATAAATGAGTGTTTTAAGCCGTTTACCTGTGACGTACTGTTTATTAAAATCTGGCGCACGTAGATTATTTATGTGAAGAAAAAAAACAAGACCTTTGTTGTGCTGTTTTGTGTTGGATATTGGAGAAATTGTCTTATTGTGTTTTCTTTATCGGCGCAGTGAACGCCAGTGATGGGTTCGACACAGAAACATGGCCGCTCTGTTTTTCTGAGCTTCATCTTCAGCTTTCTCGCCTTGGTCTCAAGCCGCAGTCTTCGCACGGCGGACAAGGTGTCGGAGGCGGAGATCCAGCGGCTGCTACACGGTGTAATGGAGCAGTTGGGGATCGCGCGCCCCCGTGTTGAGTACCCCGCGCACCAGGCCACCAACATAGTGGGCCCCCTTAGCATCCAAGGTACGCGAGCAGTACCTCATTAAGGCAGTACAGGATAAAACACAGATTTAGATATTTTCTGGAGTATTTTAACTCAATAATATTTTGGTAAAATGGTAAAGACCCTTGTACAGGTCACGTGATCAAATAATCGCGCGCATTTTCGTAACGGAGGTAGACGTTTAACTTAAACTGCGTCGGAGTCCGAACACTTACACTGCCCCTTAAAGAAGATACTCATGTTCAGAAGAAAATGTACTCACTTTTTAGTGTGTGAGACGAAAGTGTGCATCATCTGGGACACACTGAAACATCACGTGACAACGTGTGCGTGAACACGTTCATTTCCATTACTTCACTAAAAATATTCGAACAATAAAAGTAATACTCTTTATATTGATAAAAGTTATTTATGTTCTTCTTCTTTAAAATTGAGTTGGATTACAGAGAGAGCTCTTTGTTGGGGTCTCAGAGAAAACTCCTTACACCCGAGCGCAGTGGGTTGTGGGTAATGTCAGCAAGGCGAGCATTGATCAATCTGCACTTCAGAATATACTTGGAAAAAGTACACATCCGATCACCACTCGGACACTTTTTATGTATACTATGGTTTGGGACACCCCAATTCTCACCCATAAAAGTGTAAATAGTGCATGGATTGGGATGCAGCACTTTTTTAAATAGGTTCTTAAATAGTTTCTTTGTATTTCAGCAATCCACAATGTCTGGATGTTGCATTTATGGTTCCTCTAATAGATATAAAATTATATATATATATATATATATATATATATATATATATATATATATATATATATATATATATATATATATATATATATATTTACATAGGCCAAATCATTGTGTACAAACAGTAAAAGGGTCTGCCATAGATGCAATACATTTTTCTTAATAATCTTGTAATTGTGTACATTTGCCAACAGGTGGTGCCCACGAGGGACTTCAACATCTTGGGCCATATGGGAATATCCCTAACATTGTTGCAGAGTTAACTGGTGATGGTGTTTCAAAAGACTTCAGTGAGGACCATGGCTATCCTGACCCTCCGAACCCATGCCCCCTTGGAAAGACAAGTAAAAGCATTCAATTACCCAAACTAAATTGTATTGTTGATTTCAAAAACAAAAATCTTCTGCGATTGATTGTTTGAGCCTGCATTTCAACCATTGTGAGCTAAATTTTAAACTAAAATTTTAAGTTTAAAAATTTTTAACTAAAATTTAGCTAGGAATGTTCAGGAGAGCCAGAAGATAAATATCACCTGTTAATATATGACAATAATATTGTTCCTTTAATAAGTAACTGAAAAAAAGTACCTATGAAAGTTCACCAAACATGTTTCCTTTACTCTCTGAGTTTCAAGAAATGGCTTGTGTTTCTTTCTTTGTAATGTTTGTGCAGCAGCAGATGGCTGTCTGGAGAACTCGCCAGACACTGCAGAGTTCAGTCGAGAATTTCAGAAGCACCAGCACCTCTTCGACCCGGAGCATGACTACCCTTCAGGGGGAAAGTGGGTGAGTTCCCAACACGCATAATTTGAGAAGGCCTCTGATTTGTATTTTCCTTCCTTCATGGGGTTGCTCTTCACATTTAGACTTTCATGGGAGTCTCTACTACCAATCTGAGAATCAATTTCAAGCATCTCAATTGTGAATTAAAAGACTTTCAGTGAAATGAATATTAATGTAAGATATTTTGCCATAAATGTAAAACTGTGAGATGTAATTTTAATGAATTTAATAAATAGCAAATCAAATTAAATATATACTTAAAACCTCACAAGACCCTCTTGATTCAGCTCCGTGCCCTGGGAAAGTCCCAGAGAAAGTTGGCATGGCAAGTCGTAAGTTAATGAAATGGTAGCAAACAAACTCGTATTAAAATAGGAGTTACAGCACATCAACACTGCTTACATGTGTCCCTCATCATGAGGGAACAAAAATAATATTTGTATTTTGATACAAACTGCACATTTGCACACTATGTCTCTGTACCACAAACTCCCGTCACACAGGAGAGAGATCATCATTTAACTGCAGGTACAAGTTGACTATTTATGCCGTTTAAAACATTCATTAAACCATTCACTGATTAGCTCAGTTTGTGGCCTTGCACATTGAAGAGTTTTAAATACCAATTTCAATAGAAATGACAGACAATGGCTTCCAATTCCATTAATCATTCATTTATATGACATTGTAAAGAATTCTGATGATCTTTCCGTCTCTGCTATTCCCGCATTAACATATCTCAGCAAGAAGGACCTCCCATGAATAGATTCTAATTGGCTCCAAGTTCTTGATTGTTGTGTTCAACAGGTTCTTAAATTGAAGCGGCTTCTTTGATCTCTGAACAAAGAAACACTGATAACACAATATGTACACATCGTGGTACACAAAATCCTTAATTCACACAGTTTTATTACTAATATAAAATATTCAAGCTATTATAGAAAACAACTATGATATCATTAATATATGAAATGATAATGTATTAATTAAATTAATCCAACAACTAGTGCTGTCTGACTTTTTTGAGACTATGATGAGAAAACTGCAAGATAAATTTGGTCTAAATGTCCTAAACCAGGGGTCTCCAAACATACACACCTGTGGCACTAATTAGGGTCCTCTGATTGTCTGAAGCTAGAGTAGTATGCATACTACAGCAGGGTTGCAAATTAAAGATGTAGTTTTGTGGCGCTCCAGGGCCAGGTTTGAGGAACCCTGTTCAAAACTATGCAAAAAAGACCTGAAAAACAAGAAATTGGTCTGGTTGAATATAAGTAAAAGGGTTTAGCTTAGTGTTCAGCAGACAGAGACATATATAATTTATCTAAAATAATATCTACATACATTCTATAATACAGATTAAAGCAGTGTTATATGGTTTTGTGATGTCTAGTTCTGTAAACTGCAAACAATAATGACTGCAATCATTTATTCATAGAATGAATAAAGTAAGTCATAATGAAGTGTATTATTGTTGTTTCAGAATAAAGGACTGCTGTATGACAAAATCAAGGGTGGACCTAAAAGACGAAAAAGGGTATGATTAAAGTAAATTTAGTGTCCCTTTCTGTAAACATGAACCTCAGTTATGACGCTGCTGTATTTCAGAGTGCTCCTAATCCATACCTGATGGGAGAGAGGCTGGACAATGTGGTTGCCAAAAAATCAGTCCCACATTTCCCAGAGGACGATGATGTTGAAACGGCAACAAGCAAAAACAAGACCTGAACATCATGATGGTCACAAAATGACTTATTTTTGTTTAACTCAAATATTAAGTTATGTGATGGTATGTAATTATTATATAATAAATACAGCACCAAAGGGTTGTAAGGATGTTTTACTTTTGTTGTCATATATACCTTTAAACCAATAAAAATGTTATGCACAGACTTGTATTGCATTGATTCATTTTCAGCAAGGCTGAAAAAGACCATCCCCAAAATGTTGGCAGACTTGGAGGAGGCGTGGATTCCCCCGTTCTCTTATATCTCTGTGCAGAACAGAGCTCCACACTTTATTTTCATTTTGACTCTGAATTCTGGATCAGTTGGTATAAACTATTTCAAGTAGTTTTGTTGTGGTATGTGAAGATCTTTGTTTGAATACCTGCAGTCTATGTGAAGAACTTTTATTGCTCCGAGGTAAGAATAACCATTCTTTAATATAACACAATTTTTAAATGGTTTTACTATGGTTGCTAAGACAACATCTGTTTCAATCAATTCTGCTTATAACATATTGAAAGAAATCTAGATTTTTTAAAAGCTTTGACTTCTGAAAAGTCAAACAGTATCCTTTACTAGAGAAATGTTTTCTTGACTTTGGTTAAATATTTGAATACATATTTGAGAGTACTAATAAAATCTAAGTAAAATTACGATTTTTATTTTCTATGTTCTTAAGCATGCCCATACACACTTATTAGTAAATACAAGCATAATTCAATGTACCTGTTTATAATTATCAAACTTTGATGTTCAAAGTTTGCTTTGCTAAGCCAATCAGTTTCCTAAAATGTTTTTTAAGTAAACTGACTTTGAACCTATCAATGCTTTTAAATGAATGTAATGGGAAGGTTTATAGTAACATAGGCAATATAAAAACGAGACAATGCCTTTTTAATAATGTTTATTCCACAACAATGTATTCGAAATTAACGCCAGCTTTCTCTCTTCCTGGGAAGGATGACTAAAGAGGCATCAGCCTTCGCTCTCGTGCTCTTGTGGCTGCTCTGCAACCCGGCGAGCATTGGGGGCTCCGGAGCTTTTCAAGGCGCCATTCCTCACCCAAATAAATACAGCCCAAACCAGTCGGAGCGGTCGCCGCAGACACCGCAGGCCGCGGGGGCCCCTACTGTGGGTCTCGGGGACGAGGTTCTGGACTCCAGCCAGGAGGCTTTACACGTGACGGAGCGCCGCTATCTCAAGCTGGACTGGTGTAAAACGCAGCCGCTGAAGCTCATGATCTATGAGGATGGTTGCCAGCCTCGCGCCATCATCAACCGCTTCTGTTACGGGCAGTGCAACTCCTTCTACATCCCTCGGCACGTTTATCAGGAGGACGGCGCGTTCCAGTCGTGCTCCGTTTGCAAGCCCAAAAGTTTCACGACCGTTACATATACGCTCTTCTGTCCCGGGCAGACCCCCAGCAGCAAGAAAAAGCGCGTGCGGCGCGTGAAGCAGTGCCGCTGCACCTCAGTTGACCTGGATTAAAGTGGCTGACGTCATAAATGTTTGATTCTTATTGAGACTCTGTCAAAATATGCAACAATGTCTGCAGTAAAGGCACAAGGGAACGTTAATTGTTTCCTGAAACGCATGCACACTTCTGTGAACAATGGGCTTCAAACCTTCAGACATGAATTATTTTACAGTTTTCAGAGAAAAATTCAAGAGTTTCAAGAGTAAAACCTGAGAAAAATCTGTCTCCGTTAAAGAACCTTCATAGCTGAACATTATTAGTATAATAATAATTAGTATAATAGCATTATCCAATGTTTTGCTGCCATTTCATTGTAGGAGAAACGTCCAACTCAATGGACAACACGGACAAGTCCATAAAAGCCAAAAATCCGGCCTGACATGTGATGTCCATTTAAATGGACGTAGGGTCTGAAAGGGTTAACCTCCTGAACAAACTCAAAAACGTTAAATGTCATGTCTAATGGTTTAAATATCAAAAGCTATAAAACATATTCTTCTCCACTGTGTGGAGCACCTTTGCTAATTTTTGGACGTATTTTACTACTGTGTCCTGCTTTCAGATGTAGCTCTAATGAATCTGATACATTATATTTATGTTCAGCAATAGGTGTAAATAAATATGTTTATTTTCTTAAAGTTATTTGTATTATCTTTATATTTTAGTTACAAGTGAATAGCTTGTAGTAATTTGTTTTTGCATTCGCCACACCCATATTTATTTCAACATGAAAATTATGAGAATAACAAGATAAAAGAAGCATGGAAAGGTTTTAATACCAAATATAAATGTGTGCATGTATTGCAAAAGGTTTATTACAGTTGGTGTAAATATACAGCAAAATACATTTTTGATAAAAATGTGTGTATCGTTATGTTATTTCTCATGTATATTATAATGTATATATTCTGTATTTTTTAAAGAGAATACTAAATCTATATGCATTTTTCAAATGGTGTTTAAAATAAACTTTACAGCTTTTTTTTCAAAGTCAAATTTCCATGTCAATTTTTCCAACCTGTTTTAGCCTCCAAAGTTGTGATGAGCTTAGACTAGATTTACAACATGATTCACTTCTAATTCTAACCTTAAACTCCATAGATATTTTAAAGCTGAAGATACATCACAACTATTAGAAATGTCAGAATCGAGAAGTCAATTTTCAACAGCATATGGGCAAATAAATAAACCTATTTAGACAAAAATGTGCAAAATGAACATGCAAGTGTGAAAAGACAACATTGCTACTTTCAGTCCGCAAAAAAAGTGAAAATTATCCATTTCTGTCTTTCAGTTGCTTGGGTCTGAATTGGATTTAATCCCTCTTTAGAATTTTGAGAGAAGTTTAGCTGCTGGTCAGACTTGCTTCTTTTTGACGCAGACGTTCTTTCTGTGAATAAAAAATAGAATTATGCTGTCAAATCAATAATATTTACAACATTTAATGCTATGGCTAATATTGATACCAACATTATCTTCATAGAAAGGTTTATTTAATTAAAAACCAATGGTGACATCAGCGTGTTTATGGGTGTGTCACCTACACAGAGCAAGGCTAACTCTTACCAGTCCGCTGGCATTGACCCTTCTGGTCTCAATCTTCTTCTCTGCTGTCATGCTGCGAACTGACTGCTTGGCTTCTTTGATTCTGAAGTCACAAGGAGCACAGAGGTCATTTAGTATTTTCAATATTCAGTAAACAACATAGTATTTTGATGTTCTTTATATCAGGCTGAGTAAAAGTTTCTGCTGGACAACAAAGAAGCTGTTCTCACCTCTGCTTTGATATGAGCTTGTTCTCTCTCTTCCATCTGAGCTTAAAGTCATTGCAGAACTCAAACCAAAGGGTGAAAACAGAGCTAGGCAAAAGCTCTTGTTCACCAGAACGTGGCTTCAATCCAAAATACTCCACCAAGTAAGAGAAACTGCAAACATAAAAAAACATAAAGCAGATGTAAAGTGTTCCTAAACAATTGCCACTATACAAAAGGACCATATGTAGATTTTTGAAATATTTAGATTCTACTGAAATCAAATCCTGAGCAATTGACATTGTTTTTTTTACCTTTTACGTCCTGATGTTACTTGGTTTTCCATAGCATTCAGCTCTTCTTGCGCTAGAAAAGAAAAAATATATTTACAAAAATTACATTAAATAATTATTGTAAGCAAATAGACTGTATCGGAGAAAAGTAAAATGTATTTATTTGTAAGTAACAATTAAAAAATGTATACATATAAATCTGAAGAACTGATCAAAGTACAGAACATTGCAAAAAGGAGTTTGAAATGACAAGAACAGTTAAAATGATTAATTAGCCTTTAGTAAAAACCTTCCAGCAAATACTTTCAGTTTGGTTTGAACGGCTTCAGGATCTAAATTTCCAAAAGAATACTTTCCCATTGTTCATAAGCACACACTAGCGTCTGATTTCCCCACTGACACCAATCGTACTATTCCTATTTGCCTATCTAACTGTATGAACTCATGCAAATTCTTAGAAATCTAAACAGTACAGACCAAAAGCTTACATTTGCTATTTACAAAAACCCTGAGCTGTCAGAACAAGAATAAATCTTTAAGACAGTCTAAAAAGTTCAAATGCATAGAATTTAGCAACGAACTAAATACAAAATCCTTTTGGATACGCAGTGATTAACTTTTGCAGCCCTGACTATTTTGCGTGCGTTTGCTCTTATATTGTTCATGATCATCACAACAACGGTAAGCTAACTCGGTACTACCCCAGCATTCTGCTTAGCACTCACATCTCCGCAGGTACCTGATGTTAAAACTGACATCAAACATTGACATCAAAATGTCAAGAAATCAAATTCATATAAAAAATGGGAAATCCAATTCACATTAAAACCGTGGTGTCATTTTGACCTCATTTTTCACCAATAGCGTCCAAGCGACCACCTACAGCCCACGTGGACTAACTTCTAAGTAGCCATCTAAGTAGATTCGAACTATGTTAAAAAATCTTGATTGTAGAATTCACAACATTAACTCTCGTGGAACTCAGTTCCACCTTCCCACACAATAATACTTTTAAGTTATTTTGAACAGAACCATTTCAGATTAAACATGACCAACATGTTAACAATATTTTTCTTTTCTAATAAATTTTAATTAAGTTAACGTTTTTTAGACGCTGCCCAAAGGTGAAATCTGTCTTCAGAATAGATAGATTTTTATGTGTATAATGCGTTTCTGCAGTGGCACATTTACTGAAAAACATATGTATTTTGACACATGTAACATTTGTATCACGAGTACCCAAAGAGTGTAAAAAAAAAACATTGACTGTGATGAAAGGATAGCATTTTCTCCAATTCGGATTAGCATAGTTTAGTGGCCATAATGACACCATTATTTTCATGTGAATTTTGGGTGCTTTTTGGCCAATATTTGACATTAAAGTTTGAAATCAAGATCCCGCTAGGATCATACTAATGTAGAAGGGTCTACATCAAAGCACAAATGTGGTGTGGCTTCTTTACTAAGAAGTCTCTTTCATTGCCAAAGACTCCCTGATTCCTATCTCATTGTCTGTCTACCGAACCTGACCTGCTATCTTGTACAGGTAGGGAGTCACAGACACTTATCAGGTCCCCAAAAGGTCACGTGCAAGACATTCCCAGAGACATATGTTAGTCTTCTTATCTGCTGAGGGGAGACAACCACACAACTGGAACTTCTATTTAGTGTCAGTAAAATGCTATGGTTTACATTCGTTGCTATGGCCTACCTAAGCTACAGAAGAAATCATATTTACTTTGCTCACTAGCGCACACATTTGATGTAAACAATGATCCGTTTATAACACCGTATATCTGACTCAACCATCAAAACAAAAACCATCCATTACGTTCTAAGCAAACTTTTGTTATGTTCTCCTCGAAGTCAATCTTTGTGTCTGAGACAAACTAAACTTGATATCTGAACAATGTAGACAGGCGGGATTGCTTGATGTGACAGCACATATATAGACGACATAAAAATGATCCTCGTCTGGGAGATAACGTAGGTTAAACTCACCGTTGGCAATGAAAATGTCCATTTTCTCTTTAAAGGGATGAATTTGTTCTTGAGATGAGTGGGTACAAACGGTCAGTACATTTTGTTCACAAACTGTAAGAGACAGAGAGGAAAAATGCTTTATATGAAAGACCACGAATAGGTCACATTAAAATAAAGTTTACACTAACAGTATTTTTCTCTCTGTTAGACCACCAGACAAGTTTCTTTGTTATTTCCATGATCCAGATTGACATAAATTCAGAGTAAGATAACGTAAAATTGTCCTGAAATTTAAAGATTAACTAGAGCTGGAATCACAACATTTACTTGTAAAGCTGCTCTAGCATGCATACTACTTCAGAAAAGCCAAGAGGACCTTAGTTAGTGCAACAGTTATGTTTAATGATGGTTGAACTAAATATGTGCATGGTTAACACATGAGGTTTAAAGACTCAGTTTTCTTCTAACACAGAAAAGCACAGAGCAGATGGAACCAGACCTTTGAAATATTTAGTCATTAATTAAGGCATTAAAACTAGTTGAATTAATCATGAGTTACAGTAGCAATATGTTAAAGCACATTTTTTTATAACTTTGAGTAACTGTTACTATATGTCTGGATAAGAGAAATGTATGAAAGGGTTTTCAAATAGTTTACAATAATAATATTTTTTAATATTAATGAATTATTAATATTTTAATCACACATTATAAAAGATCTCACGAATCACAACTCATAACGAACTGGTTTTTAAATAATGAAAAGTTTAATTCATAAATAATTAACTCACCAAGATTTTTGCAATAATTAAATAAGCATATTATATTGATGCTTACAAACAAAAATAAAACACTTAAAGCTGTATTTACAAACTGCCTGCAAATGTGTATTAACATAGAAACAATATAAATTATATATTAATTCTTTGCTAATGCTTAAATAATGATTAATAGTGTTCAGTTATTATAAAGTGCTTACAAAAACAAAAAAGTTGCAAGAACAAAAAAATTTAAGAAAATGCAACAACCTTCAAAATAAACCATAAATAAAGTATGTAACTCACAATTTATGAAGATGACTGAAAAATGATGAGCCACTGCTTAACGTTCTCATTTATACCCTATGCAGTTTTTGGCCATATGACACATTTATATTAATATATTTCTTTATCAAGCACATGCACAAAACGGTGCTGTAAAGCTTCAGCTGCGAATCAAAAGGTTATCACATTCTTTTATTTTACCTAAGATCTGTTTTGATGCACCTCAGATCACATATTTGGATACACCATGTGCCACCCGTGGACTCAAGCAACAGAGTTTTTTCACCGAAAAATCAGAGAATCAGAGGAGCCAGTCTCCTGGCCCAGCCATAATACACCCTGATAGGAACTCCGGACTGTTGGCTACACTCCATCTGCATCTAGCTCCCGATAAGAATACGCACACTACCATTTCCATTCAGCATTTGTATAAACTGTCTGGAAACAAAGCATCTGATTCTTGCAATGTTTCTAAGGTGGTAATAAGCTGATTTGGTCGTTGCTTTGACATGGCTATTGAACCCAAGATCAGAGAACAGAATCACTCCAAGATTCCTGACCTGATTTGTAGAATTAGGCCCTTGGCAGTGAGATAAGAATTGACCTTAACAACCTCGCCTTTGCTTCCAAATGCAATGACTTCAGTTTTGTCCTTGTTTAATTGAAGACAGTTGTTTCGCATCCAGTTTTTAATCTCATCAAGGCATTGGCAGAGAGAGCTCTTGGCAATTACAGGAGTTAACAAAAACATGCGATGTTCTATTGATTCTGTCGAGTTCAAGAACAATACTATTGGTGTCTTTGCAAAACAAAAATCTCTACAAAACACTTATCTGAACTATTTCCCTAAAAATGCAATGTCTAAAAATCCGTACTTCCAACCAATGAAACAATATATAAGAAAATAAGAAAAATATATATAAGAAAAAGATCCACTGATGTTGGTCTTCTACGTACGGTAACAGGAACGATGACATTTCGGAGGAGTCATCGGAGGAATACTTGATTGCCAGTCTATTTGATCAGTCATAGAAGACATCACTCATGCATTAGCATTACTTTTTCTATTTGCATACCATAAAAACATCAACACTTTGTTAAAACTAAAATAATTAGGCCAGAATGTCTAAAATATTTTACGTGATATAATAATGTGAATTATTTATAAGGTTAATAATTCTGCTATTTGTTGTACAAGTTAATGTGTTTGATTTCATCATGTGAAAAAAATCACATAATTTAGTGCTACAGGTTTCTACTGCAGGTTTACAGTGTGGATCTCCCTGCTGTCTCTCATTGCTACTTTGAGACCAGTCCTGAGTGGTGTCTGCACTTCCTGCGCTTTCAAGGGTTTCCTTTGGGTACTCTGGTTTCCTCCTGCCAAACCATTCTTTAGATGAATGTAAGACTCTGAATTCCCACCCAGAGTCACTGTAAGAGTGAATGGTGAGTGAACATGGCCTTACGATGAACTGCCAACATGTTCAGTCAGTATCCAGCCTTTCATCTCAATCTGAGCAGGATACATCGAAATCCTAACTAGGATAAATAAAATGGCTAAACTAATCAAGAAAAAAATACGACAAAGGAACAAAATCCTCCAAAAATATTTTTATCTAGCTCCAGTTAGAGTTAGGTTTGCTAAATTGTGACAAGCCAAATGATAGATCAAATTATAAAAGAAACATTTTCTTAAACACAAACCAGAAGAATCATCTGTGGAGCCTCGAACTGTTAGACATTGATGTCAAACCAGTGTCTGGAAATTAAAATTCCCTTTTAGAGAAGACCGACTGACTCATCTGGTAGGAGCAGCACTTTCGTCCTCCAAAATGTACAAATGCGGTCACCTAAAGGAGCCAAAACCTCAGTGGCCTGCAAATCGTTTGAATTGAACAAACACAGCATAAAACAGAAAAACAAAGACATGATTCTCTCGCAGTCAAGAGGGGAGTTCAAACAGTGGGACAGAAAAAAGGGAGAGCGTGATGGACCAGATTTGGCAGTCTCTCCGTCTCCCGATAAGGAAGGCTTGTTGAGAGGTAAAGAAAAGAATCTCTGACACACATCTGCAGGGCCACACTGAACACGGTCTGATACAGAGTAGCAGGAGAACCACTGTGCATCTCTGCACAGATAAAGGCCATCCCACAAACGATAAGCTGCTCCTTTCTCAGATTACATAGGCACAGAAGCACAGTAGCCTTTGCCCCCTCTGCCTGAGCTAAAGAATCACACAATACCAGAAGCATCTGATGTGCAGGATTAAAGCCATATCTAAAAGGCGCCAGAGTGAAATCACACAGACTCCATCATGTCTCTGGATATGATGTCTGTGTATTCCACCTGACCTAATGTGGTTTATTGGTTTAATGATGAGTTGTTGCAAACAGATGTTTGAAAGTCCTCAGGATTCAGTTGAAGCCTTATTGTAGGATCACAGCCATCCATTCCACCAAAACTCATGTAATCTAGCTTCTTTTGATGCTGTAGTATATCTCAAATCCATTTAAAAGCCATTGAGAGTGTTTTTGGTAAGTCTTACCTGTCAGGTCAATCCTCAGCTTCTTCAGCTCCTTTGAGAGGTCATCAAACTTCACTTGAGAAGAGAGGAAAATGTCTTGAGGCTCAGGCAAAGGAAAGCAGCTTTTTTCTGTACCTGCATGCTGAGGAGAGAAACAGAGGGGTCAAATATTATTAATTATAAATTATTTAAAAGGGGCATGATGAGGCACCTCAACCCAGCTGTACAGAAAGATACCTAAACGTAGGGTTTCCTTAACCATCGCCTGCTTGCAGCTGCCCTTGGTTTACTCGAGAACTTCTATTGTATGTCAAAACTCACAGCAAACTGGCTGATCAGTAAAAAATCATTCTCAAGAAGCTTTAATGAACTGTATAAAGTGGGTAAGTTAAGTCATTCCCCAGTGAGTTCACCTCTATTTCTTTCAAAGGAACATCCTTGGATTTTTATGACCATGGCAAGCCAGCATCTCAGTTTTAGAGGGATTGTGCTTTTTGCATTACAGCATTCCTATCATTGTTTAGCTTTATTTGGCAGACAGTCTTGGATCGTGGGTGGATATTAATGGGATATCATTTCAAATATATAATCATTTTCAAATATAAAATACTTGTGTATTTGCATACTTCCAATGCATACATGGTTATAGTACACATGACACTTTGTTTTACAGTATATGTGGATTTGGCAGAAGCCTTGTTTAATATTTCAGTTCTTTGAAACAACTTTTAGCATTTAGTATTATTGCAGACAAACTCAAGAAAAATGTCTTACCTCATCAAGGTTATGCAAATAATAGGAGACAATGTAATCCAAGAGGTTGATCTGATTTTCCTGTAGAATAAAAGAGTTAAGCCAAAATAGGTATCACATACCACTTACAAAACACCTTGCATTCTTGTAATAAATTAACGTCATATCAAACTGGGAAAACATTACCCTGCTTTTCACATCTTTGAGCTTGGGAAGAATTTCAATCCCGAAGCCATCGGCCTGTCCTCGAGCTCTGCTTCCTCCATTCATATAGTTTCCCAGAGCCAGCACCAGTCCCATAACCTCCCGCACGCTGTCTTTCTCCAAAAGGAACTAACACATAAATTACAACAGCAAGAGTTTATTTACAACACTTCATACTTGAGGACACAGCGAGCACTTAAAAACGCACATGAATAAACAGAAGTGGAGTGAAAGTTAAGCTAAGAATGGCAGCTATTGATATTTCATCATACAGTTCCCTTTAGACCCTTTGAAAGTGCCTTTGTACCTTGCAGACGGAGAGAATAATCTCAGTTTTGCGTTGGATGGAGACAACAGTGTCAGTGAACTTCGACTGAAAAATTAAACAGTGAACTCGAGAGGAGAACTGAGGGATCTGGGAGAGTTCATACAGAAACCTGTCAGAAAAGAACAATGAACATCTGCTTGAAATGTGTGGTTTTGAAAAAGCTGCTCACAAATAAAGGACCTCTGGAGAACTATTCTTTGCATAGGACTGAAAAATAAAGCACTCTAAGTGATACAGCACTAGACACGAGTCGCATGAAAGTGTAATTTATCTGCTGTATTTCTGGAATATCTCACTGTTCGGGCTTGTCCAGTCGCTTGACCTGCTCTTCGTCTGAGGTTTCATAGTGTTTCTTAATCTTCTCTAACTCCTCAGGCTGAGCTCTCTGGAAGAAATAGAACAGATGTGTTCATGTGACAACTGACCAATGATCTACACGTGAAACCATAATGGTGCTATCAATTATTTAGTACACTGCAAAATGGGTGATACAGATTGTGCAGTAATTTTTCGGCAATGACTTTGGAGTTGAATGCAGCAAATCTTTATTTGATGTGTCTTTTTGGCAATGAACACAGAATCAGAATCAAAAGCAAGATCTTTAGAGCTGAATGAACCTGGGTAATGTTAAATATGTGGTAACCTATTTAATTGAAAAACAACAACAATCACTGTTTTATGAGAAAAGGAGAGAATCAGGGGTCTTCTGTGTAAAAATAACTATTTCAGAGAGTTCAAAGAGTGTCAAAGCTTGGTTTCAGGATGGCCTATACTTACATTTTCATACAAAGCTTCAATAGCATCCAAATCAACCACAGAGTTGTCCAGAGTCAAAACAGCTGTATGGGAAAGAAGGATTAGTCTTGAATTATTGGTTACAGAATATTTGAATAGAAAATTCCATAAACTGACTTTGCAAATCAATGCATGCACAACAGTCATAATATCTTCATTTTTTTAACGAACTCTGGCATTTCAAAGAGTTAAGAACACTTGTAAAATGATCCTGAACACTTCTATCATGTCATCGCACACCTTTGCTTTTAAAATGTAATTAGATACATTTCCCTGTGAATTTAATATGCATTCCCTGTGAGCTTAATATGCATTCACTGTGAATTTAATATGCATTCATTTAACATTCCCTATTAATTTGCCATACATGATGACTGATGTTGAAGGAGAGATGACATCCACAACCTGTGGACTAGTATATCTTTTGAGGGGGTAACAATTTACCTTGCTGTATATCTTTCATCTCCAAATGGAGACTAGATATAAAGATGCCCACAGCCTGAGAGCGCTTGCCATCCAGTAATTTAATTACCTAAACAAGAAAAGCAAACTCACTAATTTACCACAATGGTGATTCACTACATATTCATTTTTTAATAAATTTGGATCAAAAGTTAATGCTAATTGTTAATGAAGCTCAAAAGTAATCCAATATTTGAAGACTCTTTATATTTCAATGGTATTTTTTCTCATCCATGAACAAACCCAACAAAACTTTAGCTGAGTTTCATTTAGGTTCCTCAAATTCACATTACCACAATTTATTGCATAATTATAAGAAGTTAATGCAGGTAATTGAAGAATTTGACACATACTATCAGATGTGTATCAGACCTAATGAAGTTTTTGAGTATTGCTCCCTCCAGTGGCCACTTAATTTTTGACTCTCTTTGAAAGACTTTATTGCCAATTTCACATAATAACAAACACTATCTACGATAAAAACAGAGGATAATTCGTTATAGCTTTGGCCAGCTCTTCTCGTGGTAAGTGTTTGAATTAAAACATTGCAGACCACCAGAAATAAATGCTACGGGCTGGAAAAAAAAAAACATATTTTCCCTCCTTTTCCAAAAACGTTTAGTCTTCCTGTTTGCGCCGTTCAAAACAAACTAATTAAAGTCGTAAAAATGTATCGAATACCCGGAGAACATCAGAAACTAGGTACGAGTTAAACTCAATTTGTGGCAAGTTTTATATTTGAACGACGTTATATTACTTTAAACCATTCTTGGTTTCATGGTTTGTTTTCTGATATTGTCATAACGAACGCAACAATGGCTAACATTTGAGTACTGCAATTTACATTTTTTTAAAACGTTGTAAAATCCCACAAGAAGCAAAAGGCTCACACATTTCCTGTTTTCAATAGAGAGTACCTTGACTTTGGCTTTGTTTTCACTGACTGCTGTTAGGGGTTTTCTTTTGGTGGTTGTTGTAGCTTTAGCAAATAGTTCTGCAAACTCATTGGTATTTAGTATTTCTGCCTCTTTCAATGAGCTCCACAGCATGTTGTTCCTTAGAAATGACACAGATACCATAATGTTAGAAATTAAAGAGAAAGGGTAAAACAACAAAAAAATATTTGCCAACACCAGCATCGACTGTATAAAATTAACATGTGTCTTATTCACTCTTTTTGGGCAACTGTCTGGGCCTTAATGTGAGATTCTGGGGTTCTCAAATGTAAAAAAAAGTCAACAGAAAGAACTGTAAGCTTGAGTGGGTTTAGTGGTGGCAGTAGAAATGTTCAAGGAGGGAACGCAAAGCTTTAAAGTGTAGTCAAATAACATTACGAAAGCACAGAAGTAGTCTGACAGCAAAATCCCCCCAGAAATCCACACCACCACTAGAGGTCCTGGAAAGACTGGGGCAGCCTTCTGGAGTGGTTTGTCTTAAACTCTGGCACGATGGAATTAGGAAGTTCACATTTCTTTTTGACGTACATTATATGGGGTATGTGTTTTGAACCATGTAAATAGCCTTGAAAAAAATGGGTCCACTCCAGGGAAGATGGTGTTACCCAAAACTTAAGTTAAACTTTTAAAGTGAATATTAGTAACCAAGACAGAAAACTATTTACAACACTACAACTCAAATACATATAATCAGTTGCAAATAGTTATGTTAATCTCAAACTTTTGATTGGTATGGTAAATGTTTAATACAATATTTATGTAAATGGAAGTGAAAAAAAAATGAATATGAAGTGAGAAGATGAGAGATACCTGTTATCTTGAATCTGTATTCGTGCCCAATATAGAGGTTTCATTGGATAAAGTGGCTCCAATGTGGGTTTGCGAAGATGACCAGTTGTCTCAACAGGAAAGGTGCAGCCTCCAGGTGGAGGAGGATGTATGGCTGGCAGAGGAGGGGTTAGCTGGGGAATAGGGGGTAGGGGTGGTGGAGGAGGGATAGACTGTTGAGTAGGTGAAGATGGTTGAGGAGGGATATTCTGGGCAATTGGTGGTGGAGGAGGGATAGACTGCTGTATGGGCAGAGGTGGAGGTGGTGGAGGTGGAGGGACAATCTTTGCAGTAGGTTGCGGTGGAGAAATGGACTGTTGATTACGTGAATATGGTAGAGGAGGAATAGACTGCTGAATGGGTGGAGGTGGAGGAATAGGGATAATGTTTGCAATAGGTTGTGGAGGAGGGATAGATCGTTGAATAGGTGAAGATGGTGGAGGAGGGAAAGATGGCTGAATGGGTGGAGTTGGAGTTTGAGGTGGAGGGATATTCTGGGCAGTAGGTGGTGGGGGAGAAATGGACTGAAGAATGGGTGGTGGTGGAGAAGAAATAGAATGAAGAATAGTCAGTGGAGGAGGGATAGAATGTTGAATAGGTGGTGGTGGTGGAGGCAAAGATGAAAGTAATGGAAGAGGGATAATATTGGAAATAGGTGGTGGGGGAGGGACAGACTGTTGAATTGGTGGTGATGGGGATGGAGGAAGTAAAGATGAAGATGATGGAGGAGGGAAAATTTTGGGAATAAGCAGTGGGACAGGGATAGGCTGTTGAATGGGTGGTGGTGGTGGTGGTGGAGGAGGGATATTCTGAAGAATAGGATGCAGAGGAGGGATATAATGTAGAATAGGAGTTTGACGTGGTGGAAGTGCGATAGACCGCCTAGCTGTGTCTAGATTAGGTAAAGGGGGTGGAAGAGGGATACACTGGACAATTGGTCTCGTATGAGGGATAAATTGGAGTAGGGGTGTAGGAGAAGGTGATGGTGGTAATTCTGTCATTGGTGGAGGTGGTGAGGAAGAAGATTTGTTTAAAACCTCGTCAGGCCAAGCAAGAAGTGAAGATCTGTAAGCCGAACAGATTTCATGTTGTGGTGTGTTTCTGGTTCCACTCTTCTGTAGCTGAAGTGAATCCAGTTGAACTAGTGATGATGGATGAAGGCCAGTCTTTTGTTTGTCTACAACATTTTTTGGTGAGTTTTTATCAATGTTTTTTGTTAGGGTTTCGAGACCCATGGGGGTTCCTTTGGCATACTCGGGTTTGATGAAGACGTCTTTGTCCGTCTGAACACAAACAGAGTGCAAGGTTCTTGATTTGATGTGCCCTTCGGTGGACACCGCTACATCCCTTTGGTCTCTGTGATAATCTTTGCATTTTTGTCTGTGTAAGCCAGCAATGGTTGCACAAAGTTTTGACATATCCTGTTCGTTCTTCTCTTGTAGCCGAAAAAGTTCAAGCCTGAAGTCAGCCTTCAATAAAGAATCAAATAAAAAATACACATATTTAATACACACAACAACATATTTCCAGAGAATAGACAAATAAAGTATGACATGGAACAATTGGCTAAATATATACTACACATGATCGTCTAAATTACGTGAAAAGTTACCAAAAAAAACTTACCTGTAATTTCTCTACCTCTTCATTGCATTCTCTTTTCAGTTGCAGAAGGGCTGTCTGATGCTCTAAGAACACAAATACTTTTTAGAGATAAACATATCACCAAGTGCATCCAAATGTGTTACAATTGTTTTGAACAGTGAAAAGCAGTTGCTTAAAATCCCGAATTGCATAAAATGCAGTACAATCATAAAGACCATATGATTACCACACCTCCCAACTTCTCATGCTATAAAGTTGAAATACTGCTTGTTATAAAGCTACAAAATTAATTGCATAATGTCTACTAGTCAATTCACAGAGAGCTCTGACAATGTTATGAGACTACCCTCCAGGAACAGATGTAGGGTGGGGTTGCACTGGGTTTGTTTGGACAGTTTGTGGCAGCAGATAGAAATACAAATATTTGAAACAAAGCAAATATTCAAATGAGTTCTTCATCATTTGACTTACCAGCTTCTGTGTATTTAAGGCGAATTCTTTCCTCCTCATCTTTAGGTTTTGGTGGAGGCCAGATAGTCTGAAGCCGCTTTGGGATGTGCTCATCACTCACTTCCTCCTAAGACAAATATTGAAATATTATGTAACTTCAAAAAGTGAATTAAATTTTTTAAAAAATAATACAAGAGTACAGTTAAACATCAAAGTTGACAACTATTTTATGCTTAATGCATTAAATAACGTTTATAATAAATGTGGTACCAAATAGTTAATACCATACTTTGCTCTCTGTACTTTCATTGCTTGTTGACCTGCTTGAGTTTCTGTCAAAGAAGGCTCTGAAGATATCTTTGTCTCTGATCATCTTCCTCTTTACAGTTTCCCCGTCATTTTGGTTTGTGGCATGTTTTTTGGCAGATTTAATTGTAAAGAAAGCCTTCAGTGCTTCCAGGGTTGTCTCTGTACTTGCTGATTTGAGAACACCTTGATCTGCAAGAGGTGTCTCAGAATTTTCCTCTGAGCTCCAAATGACTGGTGATTCTTGATTTGAGTTCTTCTCCTGCTTTCTCTTCCCTTCCCCCTTGCTCAAGAATTGAGTTAGCTGCTCCAGGAGGTCTGCCTTGGATTCATTCCTGCTCTGGCCTGAATTTGATTGTTTGGTTGGACGTTGTTGTTGCTGTTGAGTTTCTTTTTCATCATCAGGTTCTTTTTTGGGGCTTAGCAAACCAGTCAAAACAGATGACAGTTGAAGTGGTTTCTCAGTGGAAGGCAAATCTGTGTCTAACGAAATCTTTTCTCTTGGAGTTTTATCTTCTCTATCTTTTATATAGTTTCCCATTGTGTGGATTTCTACCAATTCACATTCTGAATTACACTTGCCCTTTTGCCTAAATGAAGTGGAGGTGTGTTTGTCACAGTGTTCAAATTCTCCTGAAACCCCATTTTCTGAAAAGCTGCTTCGGATTGCTGCAGTCACCTCCTCAAACTGGATGTCTTCTCCGTTACTTTCATCACAGCTTGCTTGAATCACATCTCCTGGTTCACTGTTTTCAACTTCAACACTCCATCCTGCAGAAAAAGCTTCATCATGTGAAGTATTCTCTGGGGTGCGTTCTGGTGATTTTTTGGCGTTAGTAGTTGAGTTTGTTGTCGCTGTTTTGTTGTGATCACCTGAAGGTATAAACAGCAACTGAATGTTCAGACTTTGGTTAGTTCCACCATCCATGGTTTCCATCTTCACAATTTCTTGAGAAAATTTGCTGAAATGTGTTTCGCCCTCACTTACGTTTTTCTGTTCAGTTTTCATTGAAATGTCAAATTTTGGGTTACAATCCAAGATATGACTGTGTAAAGAGGGCGTTGCGTAATTTCTGTTTGACAGGATCTGTCTGCTTTGAGCATCTGTAAGGTCTTTCACTGGTCCTTTTCCAGAGTTTTCTTTGAAACATGGCATGGTTTCTTTGCATGAGAAGTTTAACATGCTGGTTTCTTTTTTGTCGTCTTCGTTTGTGTCTGTTTGCACACCAAATTGCTCCACATTTTTGTACTCCTCAAAAATATCCAGAGTGCTCAAATATTCACTGCTTTCTGAAACACACTCAAGAGATCCTCTTTTTAAAATAGATTTTTTATCTTCCATAGTGATGGTTGGATCCTCCAGATTTACAACACAGCCTGATTCTCTATAAAATGATTTGGTCTGACTCTCCGTATTCAAGTACATCTCAACTTCATCCCCTTTGAAGAAAAAGGTTGATTCATTTATTTCCTTTGCCATTGTTCTGTTGATGCGCTCTTCTTCAGCATTTGAATGCAAATGCTCAACAACAACATCACCTTGATCATCGAAACCCTTTTGTTCTGTGTCTTTGAAAGAGTGGTAAAATGTCACTTCTTGACTTTCTTCTAAAATGGTTTTGAGTTCGTATTTGTCAAGGTTTTTAAATATGCTTGTAAGTTTGTCCAAAAAGGAGTTTATTGGCTTGCTTTCCATTATCTATAATGCTATTGTCTAAATAAAGTTTGTTTTTTTATAAACTGAAGACAAAACAAAATATAAATACATACAAGCTGTGAATGTCAGGTTCCTCCACAAGTCATGAACCAACCAGGTAATCCACTTTTGACTCCCAGATTTTCTTTTTTTTAAGTTGTTACCAGAAGTTTCCACAATAAAAAAAAAAGCCTGAAAACACTTTAGCAGAGATGAGGTTCTCTGGATCTCATTACGCAAGAGCGGAAAAATATATAAAAAGAGCTTTCCGCTGCTACTTTCCAAACTGTTACAGCTTGCAATTTGTCTCTTTCATCCTGTGTTCTTTTTCATCTATGTGAACTGGCAAAAATGAAACTCCTGATTGCACTCCACCCATCAGCTTTTTATCACTTGACAGGATGTCTGCTTACTTTTTCAATCATCTTTGAGGTTTAAGCATCATATCCGTCCACACCCAGAAAAGCACACAAACCTCCAGGACAGCCAGGCTTGCACAGCCTGCCTTGCTTCAGTAAAGTCTGAAATCTTAAATCCACTTCACGCATTATAACATCAAATGGAGCAAACCTAACCACACCTACATCCTTGTTTTGTCGCTTATGGTATTGGTTTTGCAGAGTCTTTCCTGATCTCGCCACAGTTCTGTTGTTATTGCAATAATCCTCAAGGCAGAATATTGTAAATAGAGATTCTTGAGAATGTTTGCTTACAGAGATGTTGTGGGAGGTGGGTGGAGTGCTGATTAGCTGGTCTTCTATCTGTTTTTGACTGGTCACAAGGTAGAAAATGGACACATTTTCATTGTGCTCAACGAGGCCCTTTTCATCTGCAGGCTGCCAGTTTTCACCTTCTGTGGAACAACAAAAAAAATTGTTTGCTCGAAATCTTCACTAAAATTTGTCAGAATATAATGATTGTATTTCACTTTTATACTAATAAACCTTTTTAATGATGTATAGCGAACAAAACCAGCTCAGACACTGAGGATTTCTGTGTTCGTTTATTTGAACAGTTACTTAGACAAATCTAAAATTACATAATGCGGTTCGTCATACATCATTTTTTATTTGAGATAGTTGGTGAGGATGATGATGTAGCATGCAGGGAATCATGGGTAGACTGTTGAGGACTATTTTAGGGGTGTCTGGGCACTGTTACAATAAAAAGTGTGATGTTTTAGTGTCATAGGGGTGTAGCATAGGGTGGGGATGTGTTCTGATCTGTGTGAAAAAACTACTTACCTCTGTTGAGATGGAGGTGTGTTCAGGTTACCCTCTGGGATTCACAGGAGTGGCAGACTTGTCATCGATAACTGGATTCTGACTCAAGACTTTTCAAGAGAGTTCAACCCTCTATTTGAGGCAGTCTACTCTCACCTGCTGTTTCAAGTAAGGTGTTTACCTCTATTTGCTGACTCGTGACGAATTCAAGAGACAGGGCTGTTATAGTAATATGAATTTTAACCAAAAATGTTTTTCTGGTTTTGTATGTTGGCAAAACAATCAGACAAGGGAATTGCTATGCAGTTGAGTATTTAATGCCAGCAGGACACAAACTTTAAGTAAATGTGTTTTACCATTACATAAACAATTTGGGTTTATGGTTTATTCAGAGTAATGGTGGGATAATTAGAAAGGGGAGATGTGGTTTACTTGCTTTTTTGAAGCTCTATCAACAAGCTGCTATCTGAATTCACCAGATTCTTGTCTGAGCACTGACATTCATCTTGTTTTTCTTATTTATGTACAGTATGCAAGGGATGGTTATTTTATTATATTGCATAGTGTCCTATCAGAGGAGAGTATGCGGAGGAAAGTGCTGTTGTGTGATGGTTTTACAGGAAACTCTTAATTGACTGTCTCACAGCAGTGGTAGCATGACCATATGAACAAACCAAGCTATTGTACTTTGTTTTAATGTAAACAAATAAAATCAATTCTAAACTCACAGAACATTCTTGGAAGCTTAATTGATTGTTAGATTTGCTTTTGCCTTTTTTTAAATACATAAAATAACATAAAAAAATTATATAACTCGAGATAAAACAAATGGTAGTATTTAATATGTAACACAGAGTAAAATAATATTAGTTTTTAATAAAATAATAATTAAAAGGAACCAATTTATTACGTCTGAATTTTGGTATTAAAACTATAAACAGTGTTCAAGTATAAAGTTACATGTGTCAGATAAAAGCACGTCTTTTAAACCTAAATAATTGTCTTTTGCATATTTTTTGTTTTCTGTCTCTTGAAGGTTCTTTATAATTGTGTTACCTCTATATCTGCAACAATGTTTACTGGATTTTTGTGCAGCGAAAGAAGCCGGTTGCAGTTGATGTTACTAAAAGCATTGCTCTGGTCAAAAATAAAAACAATTATATTTTAGTGAAGTTTATTACACTAATTTACCTTGAAACTGCAACGTAAACAGTAAAAATTTAAATTAGCAAAAGGAGCTTGTTTAATAGCTATAAATAAAACATTGTATGACACATTCAACTATTTAACCCAATAAATCAAGTTTACTCTTAAACGTTTGTGAATCCACACAAACTCATATAAAAGTAAATCACTTTAAGCAAATCTTCGATGACTATCCAAACATTCGATGAAGCAAAGGTAAGCCTATTCTTGAAACCTTTTTCAGGTATGAGTTTAACAAGAACAAGGAGGTCTACAAATGTTTTGTGGTCAGAAGAAGTTTGTTTTGTTTAACAGTGTTTAAAAAGGTGAAGTAAACTCACTCATAATTGAGTTGTACTTTGATCACTCAACATTTATTCACATTAAGGTATTAAGGATGAAACGGCATGCTTGAAGGGTTTGGAGTAGAGTTCTTGTGTTTCTGTGTCTCGTGTTAATCTGTATCATGAAAACTATCACAAGGTTTAGGTTGAGCATTCCTGTACAGCTCAGTGATCCCCGGCTCAGGAAAGAGTAACATGGTCTGCTGAATTCTTAATCACCTCGCAGTGTGTTCCAGAACACTTAGCAAATCTGCTGCCGAAGATGCGTTACATAAATCAAAGCCAGTATGTAACAGTGCAGCACAAATTCAACTCAGCAGACAATTGATGAACTTGTTGACTTTTAGTAGAAAATATTGATTATTGCAGCGCATTTTCGTTAACATCTTCGTTCTAAATATCAGCGTCCCTGTTGATGCAAAGATGATTACTTCAATAATGCTCTTCTTCATCCTTTTTTCAGATTGTTTTTCGTAACTCAGTAACTGCTCCCTTTTTCAATAAATAGATATCTTGGAAAAAAAACATGAGGTATTATAAATAAATCTTAATTTTAGTAAGTAATTGTCTTACTAAATAAAAATACAGAAACAACCAGATAATTTAACTAGAATTAAGCCTCAGAACGGTTAGCTTCAGAGTTAAAACCAAGAGATACGGTAAAACACATCAACAAGTTGAATAAAGAGGTCACAGACCCATTCGTGAAGGAATCGAGATGCTCGATGTACTGGATTGCTCCCGCCTGAGACTCTTTTCTCTCTCTTCAGATTCAGTGAAGGTTCTCTCATTGTTTTTTCTCATTAAACATTTATCCTCTTGTGTTGAATAAATACTGTTGCAATCCACTTCTTCCTCCTCAGGCAGGGGAAGAATCCGATACTGCGGCTTTGGCTTGGAGGAGTGTGAAGTCAGCCGGGAATGTGATGAAGAGAGACCCGTTGGAAGTGTAGTGACCAGATCAGAAAAAGTGAATGAAATGTTCTTGTTTTCTGAATTAATGGACAATTGCTTCATCTCTCTGCTGCTGTAAATGGTTGATTCATTGGAGGTTGAGGCTAGACTTGTGCTCAAAATTCTTTGAATAATCTCTTCAACTTCATCCATCTTCTCTTGTACTCTTGATCGTGCCTCCTGATCATCCAAAGCATCGTTCACAAAGAGGTCTGTTTGCTTCATGACTGCTGTCTGAGACTTTTCTTGAGAACAATTCTTAGCTGTTTTTGTTGCATGTAGGTTTTGTTTCTCATCCAAGTCTAGTTTAAATCCATTGTCATAGTCTGAAAGGTCACTGCACTGGTCTTCCTCAAGATTTGAAGCTTTATGTGAAGACTCTTGGATCTCCAACCAATCAAGCACGGTTTGTGTCTTCTCATTTTTTAGAACGTTCTGTTTAGTTGAGTTAAATCTCTTGATCTCGGTCATCTTCTTCTCAACTTCTTGCGAGTTCATAATCCAGAGCTTGCTTCGTTTCCTCGTTTTTCTTTGAGTTTGATGAGCAAATGCAAGTTTGTTCTCCAGGCTCCTGGTGCAACAGAGATCCTCTCTACTTGAATGACAACTTTCTGATTTCTTGTTCCCCTGTTGATTTCCCATTACAGCCTTGGCTGTGCTCTCTGAACAGTTTATCAGCAGGTCCTCAAAAGCACAGTTTTTCTGACATCTTTAGTCTCTGCCTTTGATGTTCCCACCTTCTTCATGGCCGAGCGAATCAAAGAGTATCCCTGAAGAGCGTAGATTTCTTCTTTTATTGCCCTATACCAAAAATGATTTGACGTTCTTTTAATATCTTTTTTCTTTTGCTGGTTTCTTAAGCTAAAATTTTGTTCTGGTGTGCTCCATGATAGGTCTTCATGAATTGTCTGTAGCTATTTCAAAATAAAAACATGTTGTTTTTTATAGATTGTTATTTCAGAAATGTTTAGATTTCACTTCCTTGGAAGTATTAGAACTTTTCTAGTGTAGCCTGTTAAAACATTGCAGTAAAGACAGCACTTCAACAAAAACTTTTTGCACCTAGTATCATAGATCCGGTAACTTACAGTTATTGTGAAATAAATCAAACCAAATCATTCCAATTAGGAAATTTTTTTCCATATAGTACAATCACTAGTTTTGCTGAAATTGACAGACAAGCCACCAGATCACATGATTCAACCATTAATCGTTTGGATAAAACAATATGTTGATATCTCTTGTTTTATTTGAATTAACTTTTATTTCCCCCCCAAAAATGCTATTTTTTAAATAAATAATACAAATATGAGCTGTTGTGGGATCTTGCTTAGAACCTTCAAAGTTGCAACCCACATAGTTTATTGTGCATGGTTTATTGTGTATTTTTCTCTGTTGTTAACAGAATTAGCTCAATGTATTTAAATGAATGATTTTATAATGAGTAATATTTTATGTCTGGCCCAAGCTCTATATATGGTCTCTGGGCTAAGTCTAAAAAGGACACCACCTCTGCCATTCTTTGGCCAAATTTGGCCCACATACCGTTTGCCTTTGACAGACAATATGCCAGATGTGCTAGAGAAATGCCTAGCTTGAGGCATTTTTTGCTGTCTGGCTGGGGAGCACATTCCCAGGGTCCTCTGTCATAAACTTATCAAGACAGCGCATGCGCTCTTCTGTCCACTAGATGGCGGTGTCTCTCTCCCTCTGTATACATTTTACAAATGGAAACAAAATTCAGACTGTCTTCTGAAGCAGCTCTAGCACCATTCACGTGATATAAAAAACATTCCATGTTTTCTTCGGAGATGAAAAGTTTTTTTAAAATTGAAACAGAATGGTTAGTTCAGCAAAATAGCCCTTACTAGACTTTCATCATCCTTCAACATTTTAAGTACAGCAGCATGCTTTCTCAACAACTCTTGAAACTGCTCTTCAGAGACGTAAAATGATATATCATCATTTTGCACAGCGGGACGGAAACTATTATTTAAGGTTCAATGAAAAACAAAGCGAAGCATCGTTTCGTGCAGGTGATGCAGATGCGCCGCGGCTGGTGCTGGTGCGCGTGCTCGTGGCTGTCAGTGGTGCTGTGGGCTCACCCGCGCTCCCCTATATGGCTGTGGATGGAGCGCTATGCTAATATAGGACCGGAGAAGCACCGCTCTGCTGCCCGCCCTCAGTGGTGGCTTTTCTACAGCCATGGCCGAAGGTGAAGGGGAAGATGAGGTTCAGTTCTTACGAACTGTAAGTAGAAGCGACGTTCTTAAATTTGCAAACGCAGGCTTGTTTTTGGCGCAGCCTTAATGATTAATTATGATGAAGCCGGTGCATTGCTGAGGCATCAAATGCTTTGGCTCCTTTGCTGGCTCTGAAGCGACGCCGTTGGGCTTTTCGATGGTCATATTGACCTGAATTGTTCACTCCTGCAAATGCACGAGAGAGGAATTTCCTTTAACTTGGCGTTAGGTGAATTAATGCTGTATTTGGAACTTGAGGTAGTTATAAGTTCACGCTTGCGCCGCACCTGTAGTCAGCTCGTGTGATTAGGATCTTAATGAGCTCCAGCCGTACCAGATGCAGGGGCAATATGCTCGTACATTTCAGACAGATTTCCACTTTAATAAATCTATATCCACATTCAAGATTTGGTTTAACGCTACCGAGGGGTGGTAAATAAGACATTCGGTTAATTGAGTGCAATTCTGCCTGTCTTTTAGCTGTAGCCTAACTTGTTTTAGTAATGTGAACACAATTTCTATGTTCATAAAGTCATCCCACAGGCGATCATATTCGATACGCCTGTTACCTTCTTTAGGACCTTTCTATTTCTGTGGTTCAACACAGATTGGTTACATAGATGTCATGGCGCATGGCAGTTACCTGTGTAAACGATCTTACAGGACATGATTGACTGTGGTGATTTACTGTTGGACTTAATTGGTTAAGCAAGAATAAAAATGTTGTCTTGTATGCATGCTTGTTTACTTAAAGCATGTTACATTCAGCAATGGTGGTTCCAGGTTGCAATATATCCAGTATTAAAGCGTAAATACGTCTGGGGAAGCTTTGGGAAAAAGAAATCTTGCTTTAAATTCACTTTAAAAGATCCTTGGAGTGTAGGTAACAGAGCTACAAGCACTGCATGTTCTGTAGTTTGCTTCTGTAGTCTGTCATTTTGCACGGGCAACTGAAAATATGTTTGGATTTGAGAACTTGGGTTGGAGTTTGATGGTTTTCCTCTTGATGCGCAATGCAAAGTGACTGAACTGCAGTTCCTCAAGCAGCCACTTGAGGCTGACTCCAGAAGTGAGCAGGTTCTCATTCACAAAACCGATCAACTTTGCAGCTGAAAAACATTAATTACTTTAAAATGGGGTTATTTAAGATGTAAAGATATAAGTATAAACCTTCAGCCAATCAGATGTCTTCGTTATGGCCATGTTTCGATTACGTGCTACACCCACTCTGAGCCTCTTTTAACTTTGCCAGAAACATATGGGTGACAATGTCCATGTTATATACAGCCAATGGTTGGATCGGGTCAAATCATGTTTCTGCGTTGATGTAAATGTTGCATATTATATGGATTGGCATTGATAGACATTGAATGTCTGTTTACATCTGTTTTGGTTGAGTCCTTTCATTCGATTTCTGTGATTTGTCTGAAAATACTTCTAGAAATGGTTTTGACTGTTTTGATCTTTTGAGTTTCTATGCATCTTGTAAGAAGCAAATTAAATTCGTTCAGAGGCAAGAGGTATGATGTATGGTATAAGTGTATGGCCTGTGTTTCAAAACTAAAAGTGTCCATAGTCAGCCATTTGTGCTTTGGCAGCACTAATTGTAAATAGTTAAAATTTAGGAAATGTGAGGGGCTGAGAGGATCAAACTATTTTTTAGTAAGTTAGAAGTTAGTTGTGATGATGTAAAATATGCCTTGATTCATTTTCCTGCTTAAAATATTTTCATTAGACCATGGCTACATTCAGACTGTGACCCAAGTATGATTTTTTTCCCCATATGTGACCTGTATCTGAAATTTTCTTGACATTCTGAACAGCTCAATTTAGATTTGTTTCAAATCTGACCCAGTTCACTTTCATATGTGGTCCTGAATGCGATTAATATACATTCTTTTGCAATGCGACTTCAGTCTGAACAGCAAGGTCACATTTATTTGACTTCTACGTCATTGGTTTGAGACATTCGCAGTTCTGGGCATGGACGGGAGATTTAATGACAATCATGACTGAGAACAGAGCTGAAAGCAGTTGTGGAAGGAAAATGAAGTTATAAAACTAATAAATTGTTTTGTGGAATGTGAAGAGCCCCAAAGCATTTAATTGAAAAATGGGAGTTGATCAAGACCTGCTGTCTGAACGCAGACTATCTTGCACAAATGAAACATCATCAGTCAGTTCCATCTCCAGCACTGCAGAGGCATCTTACGTAAGGCAGGTGTCTGTTATCTCATGATCCTGTTAAAAGGATGTGGCTCTGGGGGTTACACTCTCACTAAATGACTGTCATGAATGCAACGTAGATCTCTTTGAATGATAACCCAGTGGCATAGATTACTAGATAAAAATCTATATTTTTTTCAGCAATGGTTATGCAGCTTATTATTACTCATATGTTCTGTTTGTTAGTATGCTAGCAACGTATTAGGTTGCCTAATTGACATGATTATTGGCTAGAATTAATTTGAAATTTTAAAACTTCTGTAAATTAAAACTACAGAAATGACACTTTGATTTATGACGTACTTCTATAATCCAGATGTAGAGTTGCCAGTACAGTAGCACTGCACTTATTTGGAGTTTATGTTATTCTGGAAGGCTACAGCATACCAGGGTTTAAATTTAGCTTCTTAAAAGTTAATACTTCCAGGACACATATGCGAGCAGTTCTCAGGCACCACAGGTCATTGCTTCAGCTGGTTTAACAAGCTAGCGCAGTGATGTTTCAACACCAGTTTTATTTGCACAGTATCATATTTTAAAGGCAACAACAACCACAGAATGTGCTAATTTGATGTGGTTATATTAGTTTATATAATACACATTTACAATTGTTGTTGTATATACAAATATTGTAATATACATATTATAAATGTGTTATTTTTCAAAATATGTTTATTTATTTGAACAGTTCTTTTGTGGTGTTAAATTTGAATGAGTAAGACGGTTGAGCCAAACAGCAACAGATTTGGAAGAGAGAGATGGGGCAGGACAGAGAAAGAACCATGAGATTGACTTATACTGCTCGCCAGCCACTATAACCGTGATCACGAATTTGACTCAATCTTGGTCCATTGGAATTAAATTAAATGAGCAACATTAAGGTTACATTCACTCACTTTTTAAACCTGTATTTTTTACATGTTCTCTGTATCATAAAACAACCTTTTTCATTATTTTACTGCAGAGAGATTAATAAACTTTTATCTATTGGCTAAAATCTCTGAACACCTTCATTTAAGAAAGTAAAAAACCCACCTGCAGTGATTGCAATTGTTCAATGAAATACATTTTGATTTTAAATGGTTTTTATTCTTTGTGGTAATGGGTTGGTTTTATTTTTGGTTAATTGACAAATGAGACAAATGCTTTCTTGCCATTATTAGATATATTGGAAAATGGACAGCAGTTATTTGTTTTATTTGCATGAACTTCATTCGATTGCATTCTATAAAATAACTATTTAAATTCACAGTGATTTCGTCAGATTTTGGCATTAAATCCATTAAGTTCTATGGTGCAATTGTTTAGCATTCGTTTAGTAGCATAACCTGCAGCTACTGTTAATGCTGATGTAAGAGATTTTCTACAATCTTGAATGTCATTCAAAGGACTGTGGCAGATGTTGATCATATTTGCAAGTGCTGCAGAATATGCTGTACAGTCTTAATCTTTTAATAAAAAACTAATTGAATTTGGCAATCAATAACATTAGTTTAGTTGCCTAATACAATTAAATGTTTCAGATTATCCTGAAAGTAAGTTTGAGTACTTTTTAGCTTACAGAGTTAAAGATAATTAAATAGAGGTGTCAAAAAAAAAATGTGTTCATATTGACTGAAACCGTAATGTGCTTTTTTGTGTCGTTTTCGATATAGAGTATATTTCCCCACCGTGCTAAAAATAGAGGAAAACTGGTTATAATTGTTTCACTGACTACATGTTACTGTATGTTCTTTATCTGTTGGTTGACATCATCAAATAAGTCAGTCAACTTGAATTTTCTCTCTCTTTAAATGGAGTGTGACTTGTTTAAGAAAATGGATTGGATGGTTATGGTCAGTGTTGGGCAGTAAGGGGTTATTAATAATGCGTTACTGTAACGGCAAAACTGTTGGCAGTAATTAATACTAGTAATTAATAACACACCACATTTTAAATAAGCTAACTCAGTTAGCGTTACTATCTGCTGCATTAGTGCGTTACTTTGTGTTTTTTATCATTGACTGTATATAACATGGACAGAGTATTCGTGACATCAGCCATAGGGTTCTGGCAAAGTCAAATGAAGCTCAAAATGGGCGTAGACAGTGCTTGAAAGCCCTCTGAGGCAGGACATGGCAGTAGTGAAGGCGCCTAATTGGCCGAAGGTTTAATTTTTGTATATTTTAAACAAACAAATTAAAAAGTACGACACTGGCTACTGTGTACGGTATATTGGCACATTTGGATACATTTGAGGATATCTGAACTGTTCTGAAATGGTCATATGTAAAAAAATGTTTTAGCCACTATTGCAGGATGTTATTTAAATGTCAATTCTTTTCTTTTAGCTTTCAAAAGAATGTATTCCTCTTTTCATTTGTTGTTTTATTAATGAAAGTTTGGTCATGGTACACCATAATGTTTTTACACCTTGAGTGTGAGGACAGTATCTATGGTCAGCTGCGTATGCTGAAAATGCTGAAGTGTTCTCAGCTGTGTTGTTTTGATGGCTTCATTGTCTGCCAGTTACTGTATCCTCAGGTAAAAAGCTTTGTGCTAGAGCTTAAATCCGCAGTGTGTGAATGGCAGCTGAAGAATCTAAGAGCATCATGTGGTGCTCTCAGCTCATTGAGCTTCTGTTGGGTTAATTAAACCCAGACAGATGTCTCTGCTCTTGATTAGCACCCAGGCATTTCATCCGAAATGAAAAAGTAAAAAACAAAAACTATGCTTAAGTACATTAACGTTGTTGTACAGTAGTGTTTAATGCATGTCACATGTAAAGCTTCTCCTAATGTGTCTATACCTGATAGGGTTCCAAAAGACTTGGGACTAGGTGTCTGTTCTGAATCCACTTTTATTCGTTAGCTGTAGGATTACTCAGGAGCTGTGGTCTTGGCAAAGTCAGCACATTTGTGGCATAACATTTGCTTGTCTGACACTCGGGGCTCATAGTAGCCTCAGGGGCCCCTGGGATGATGGCTTTCTCTAGACTGCGTTGCTCAAATTAAGGAGGTTGGTTGCAGAGGTGCTTACAGGGCACACTGGTCCAATATTTTTCTTCTTTGATAATTTTCATGTAAATTTTCGTTAAACTGACATTTTAGCTAAAGGGGCAAATATGGATGGAGGCCATCCAGGGATGTATGTCATTTGCATACGTGCATTCTGAGTTAGTCTACCATCCAGGTAATGGTAATGCAATTTCTCATTATAGTGCTTGCAGTCTATAGACTTTTTTTTTTCCTCCACTCCACTACTTGAGTAACATATAAAGGTATTTACTAGCACCAAGCATAATTAAACATTTCATAATTAAACCAAATTAAGTAGGTTTCTTGTTGTTTCCATTTTAAGAAAGCAGTATGCATTGATTTAGATAACATATATTAAAACATATGTGTGGAATGCTGGCTGCTTATTTTCCCTAATGACAAAACTGTATACTACTGTATGGAAATCAGCGATGGTGCCTTTCTGATTGGGTATTGCATGATTTTATGCTTAAATTGATCGGTTTTCTCAGTTAAAAACCTTGTATGTCCCGTTATTTGTTAAGCAAGGTGTTTCTTAGAAGTGAGTGAAAGTGTCTTTCACTGACGTCTTGACCTGTCTTTCACACATCATGCCAGGAGACCTCATGTACACTTTAGATTAATAAAAGCATGCCCATGAAGTGATGTTTTTAGGGAGGAGTTTGCAGATTCTTTTTGATATCACGTTTGTGCTTTGTTACGTACTTGTTATTAAACCAAACTCCACAAATATCCAACAATACCCAAAATAAATGTTACATAATATTTGTATTATTTTTTTAATTAAGCCATTTAGTGTTAAACACCATTTAGTGTTTCTATCAGTTGCTCCTATACTTGAACATATTTATTATTGCTTTATGTATCATTATTTGTGTTATGAACTTAAAAAAAGGCTTTGAGTCTCCCATGAATCCAGTTATGCATAAATGATTTATGGACTCACTCATAATACATCATGTCTCAAATGAGAGCATGTCTCTGCAGTTTTCAAGTCAAGACTGTGACATACTGAGCATGTGCATGCATTTGAAAATAGCCACTTGGGCGGGGCAAGTTTGTATATTCACCTTTTCTCAAGTTCATGTCAGAGGCAGGGCCGGCTCAGTTGTGAGCGTTTATTTGGCACCCGAGCACATCAGGAGGGCTCAAGTTTCAGGGCCTGAAATCTTCAGACCTCACACCCACACCTGCTCATGTCCTTAAAGACACTGGAGGAGGGGTGAGGAAGACCTGTTGCTCTGTGCACCTGTGTTTCAGCTCAGAACCTTTTGCAGGGTCAGTCTGTTTGGACAGCAGACACTTTTGCATTGACAGAAAGCGAGGAGTGGGACATTTTGAGGAAAGGTTACTGTTTTAGAGGGCTCTCTTTGACCTTATCATTTGATTTTGGAACAGATGCACCCCACCCCCCTGCATCCTTCCTCACAGAGCGCCCCTATAGATAGACTGTCACTCTGGTCCATAGCTGTTTTGCAGATGGCAGTGCAACTCTCCCCTGGATCACTTTGCTGCAGATTCACCAGATTCCTTGGCAAGAGATCTCACTGGAACTTTGGAAGGAGAAATAAACGTTTTTTTCTGGTTGATCTAGGCTGTTGTTGATTTTAAGTTGTTGCTAAGAATGACACTGAAGGATTTCCTTAACAACTGGAACTGTACTTATTAACGAGTACAGCCCTAATTACAGTAGTAACGAAAAGAATGGTTTGACAAAGAATGATCTTAGTCATGCAGTATTTTACTTTGATTTAACTTTGAGCTCTTTTGGTTGTGGGACAATAATGACAGGCACAACAGTGGCCAGCAAAACCGACCGACACTGAAAATACATACTGTTAAACACAGTACTAATGCTGGGCCAATTTTACAGAGTGGATCTGATTTAATGATTTACAGAGCTTTATCTGTATTTTGAAACTTATAACTTATGTTACATTCTGGGATAGCCATTTTATTTCAAACATCTGACAGCTCTCTTTTTTCAGTTGGTCACTGGGGAAGGAAAATCTTAAGCTTAATTAAAAAAAATACATGGTTAAATTACATGTTTTTCTTCCAAAATATTGTCTGCATGTGTTTAGTTAGAAAACATTTCGTCATTGCGTATTTAATTAAATTTTCCAATGTTAGCAGGGACTATCTTGTGATAGTGGTTATTGCACATGGCTAGAAACCCAGGGTTTGAATATTAATCATGACAATGTTTCAATTCATGATTCAGACTTTTGTTACATTAAACAATATATCCTTTTTACATCGTATACATTGCTATCTGGAAGTACTGACTGAAAACCTGGAGTGCACAAGTAGTGTTTTAACATTTTGTCATGAGTTCACTTTTAACATAGCCTAACTTAGCATAGATCACTGTGTCTTATTGGAGAAGGAACCAATTTCTAGCTGGAGAGTTGCTTTGAAGGTGCTGTTTGTGATTTTCCAAAAACACCTAAGGAGAGTTGAGTCGGTCTGAAATATATTTGTAGCCAATTAGTTGGAGCGATTGACAGATTGATGGGGTTATTGGTCTGCTTGTGATTTGAAACGTCAACACTGGAGACACAAACTTAATAGATTTTTTCTGGTCTTGTAGGAAGATGAGGTGGTGCTGCAATGTGTTGCTGCCATGCAGAAGGAGAATCGCAAATTCTGTCTTTCAGCAGAGGGATTGGGAAACCGCCTGTGCTACCTGGAGCCCACATCGGAGGCAAAGGTAAAGTGTGTTCAGAGCAAAAAATAATTTCTTTATAACCCTCAGTTAAGATGCGATGCTATTTAAGATTTTTTTATTTTTATTTTGTGTCTATTTAAAAAATACTTTACCTCAAGATCTCTAAAAGAGTTAATCAGGGAATATCAACAGCTGGGAAGACATTTACATTTCTGTTTGTGGTTCTCCATGCATATATCAAATCAATGTATAGGGATTCATGTAGTTAAAAACCATGGCAACAGCAACGAAGCGCACAACACTGTACAATACTCTTTGCATCAGAAGGGAAAGCTGCTGATCTCTGTGCATGTGTGCAGTGAATCTGACCTTGTTCACACCCTGTAAAACCCTGGGTGGATAATGAGGATGACCTTTTTATTATCAAATTATTGATCTTTTTCCATGCAAGTCTATAAATTAATTCCTACACCACACCACTGGAGTACTTGTATCCAATGCATAACCTGCAGACATCTGCTGTAATTGGGTGGTGAAGATGAAGCTGTCAATCTCACTATCAGGCTTTCTCTTTCACCCTGCCATCTATCACAGCGCAGTTGTTAAGCTAAAGAAACACATCTCAAGAGAGACACAAACATAAATGCAATAGATCAAACTCTCTTCTTGGGTCACCTTCAAGCAAATTCAATTTTAAAAAACTGTTGTGCAGAGTTTTCAATGTAGTAGAGTTAGCTGTTGATTTTTGACATTTCTGGTCCAAGTTGGTTGTATTACCTGGATGCAATATAGAATTTTAAAGAATAGCTTTATATTAAATGAGACATATCACGTAAATTCTACTTTTCAGACATATCTTGCATGTTTTAGTTTTGTTCAGCTTGTGGCCTCAAGTCATATTCAGATTTTCAAGCACAAATTGACTCAAGGGCTGTAGCCATGGCAGTTGGCCAAAGCACTGCCCCTCAACCAATCAGATGAACCTCAAATGCATCTCAATGAAGAACGTACGCACTGACTGATCTGAAAGTCTCCATAGTAGAGCTGCATCAGATATTTAAAAGAATGAAAACGATGAAAATACCAATATTTTTTGGCTTACCAAAAGATGAGTTTATTCATTGGTAATGGAAGGATTTTCTGTGTTCCAAAAAACAACCCCGCAAGGGGTGTGGTGAGAGTGTGACAGTGGGAGGAACATGAGGAATACTCTCGTTTGTCGGAGTTTGAGGTGACTGAAAGACATTGAATGATATGGCACCTTTAACATTATATAGAATACACAGGTCATAAAAAAAAGAAGTTGACTATGTTAACTTGCTTGTAAATACTCTATACTAGTTGGGAATTGCTTAGATTATATTATTTTCTAAGACAACTTAAGTGACAAAAAATTAGCAATGTTTTTGTTCAGATTGGTGTCCCCCAATATTCAAGCTGCTTTCTCACGGTCTAAATGGGGTTTAAATCTAGAGACCAGCATCTCTATTGCAGTCCAACCCCCACTGATGCCTTGGTTGTGTTGTTAAAATAAAAATGACAAGAGACTTAAAAGCGATTCAAAACGTTTTTAGTGTTTTTGAATGTTTCAGTGTTATATAATTACATATACGCTAATCTGATCTTGTTTATATTATACTGTATTAACAGATTTTATTATATTTAAATATCCACAATTAATCATGTACCTAATGTATATTCATCATCTGCATTGTTTTGTTCATATAAGTGTTTCATTTAAGGTTTTGGCTATTTTAGACTGTAACCAAAAGGAAAAAATGTGTAGTAATACATGATTAATTAAAAAGAATCAAATCAGTTTAATCTCTCATCAGTGACAGTGAGTCAGTGAGTTTAATTTTTATAGATTTCACAGAGGAAGAGATTAGTGAGAGACAGACAGACAGACACAGTAGTCACATCTCAACTCTGTGACTGGTGTTATTAGAAGGTGGCAGAATGTCCAACTTTCCCAGGGTAGCTGATGTAGACACTTAAGGACCTTTAAATAGCAGCTCAATCAACAGATGCAGGCTGGTAGAACACCTCTCTTTAGACCAAAGGGGGTGCTCACAGACTTGCAAACACTAATCCTTGCTGACCCCTGAAGCATATACTAATAAGCTCAGTGAAAACAAAAATTATTTTGGGCCCAATGAAATACTTTTGTTTATAAACAGTGTCATTCAACCAATCATAAAGTAGCAAATCCATGTCTGTGTCTCTTTACAGTATTACCCTCCTGACCTATGCATCTGTAACTTTGTGCTGGAGCAGTCGCTGTCTGTGCGAGCTTTACAGGAGATGCTCGCTGGCCAAACCGGTGAAGGAGTAAGTCAGATAATATCATCCTTTTAGCACTTTATGTGTTTTTTCAATCTTTAAAATCATTTTAAATGTTTATTATTTGCATATTAAGTGCAGTAACCAGAAATCCTGATTATAAAATGTTGTATGAAATATGAGGCTGTGATACATAAAGATTAATTAACTGGAAACAAATGATAAAGTTGATTGCTTATTTATTTAATTAATAAATACACTTTCCCTTTCTCCTAACCCTTCCCTTCAAATCCATCCAGATTTTTTTTAATTGGCTTGTTGAGCCATAAGAAAATACTCAATAGTAATGTGTGCAAAATTATCAACATTATTCATACAGTATTTTACCTCTATTTCTGCTTTGCATTGACTAATTACTTGAAGGGTGTAAATCTCAATATTTTAGAAGGTCAAAGATTTCACCGTTTTGTTGCAACCATGTTTCAACAAACACACCTGTAGCTTTGAGCTCCATTAGGTGAGTTTCATGAAGTTTACGGTTAAACTGTGCTAAGCTGTAACTTAGTAACTTGTTTGTGAATACTCTATTACTCAGAAGTTAGGATTTATACATACTATATTATTTTACAAGACAACTTAAATGAGTCTATATGGTAAATATGGCGAAAATAGCCCTGTTTGTGGGGACATTGGCGTTTCTTTTTCTACATAAATTTCTAAATTTCTAAATAAAGTTTCCCTCAAAAAGCATTAGGTTTAAATTAGTTTATGATTCTGTAAGATGCTTATAATTTTTTATATGATTGTAATGCTAATTATTAAATTACACATTAATGAATTACACACATTTCTGCTTTGCATTGAATATTTACTTCAGGAGTGTGAAACTACATTTTTAGAAGGCCAAATAATTCTCCAGTTCCTGACAAATTTGTTTCAAAAAACACACTTGTAGCTTTCAGCTCCATTAGGTGAGCTTCATTAAGGTTACTGTTCATTCCTTGAGGGACAGAGCTCAATGAAGTGAAGTTGCGCACATGGGGCTCAGTTGTTTATGTTTTTCAAATTTGTACAAAAAATACTGTAAATATTTCTTTAAAAAATGTTTTCCCCACAAATACTTTAAGTGGACATTTTAGCTATAAAATGGCATCATTCAGTTCCTGATGCTCATTAGAGCTTACGCTTGTAACGATAAAGGTAAACATGTTGGACTTTGTTTTACTTTGTAATGAGACATAATGAACTGAGTAATCTAGCAAGGGAGTCCCAACACTGCCCTCTTTAATCATATCTGTATCTTTGTTCATCGTTGCAAGAATCCTGATCATGAGCAATGGGTATGTTCACAGTTTATTTATCAGTAAGTTTGCATGGATGTCATTTTGTCCAAATTATGTTCAAACCTTACATATGACAACTTCTGCTCCTTGTGAGCATTCTATCAAGCACTCGTTTCAACAACTAAATTGGGTTTGCAAGTGTGATTTAACACATGGTATAAGTTTACTAATACTGTTCTCATGGCTAACCCTGTCAGAAGACCAAGGTTTAATTTTTTGGCTTCTGTATGAAAATGTGAAAACAGTCCTGCAGCTCGGAGATGAGAAATGAACTTGTCAATCCTAAACCCAGCGTGGCCTTGAATTATGCAAATCAGAACAAATCTGCTGACTTAGCATGCTCTTTATGGGCCTTCTGAATGCTTCATTCACCCTCTGTTCAACCTAAAATGAAAAGGTCAATATTTTTTTTCATGCTTATAGTTTTGCTGCAGCCATGTTTTTTATTGTAATTTTACAGCAGAACTGTTATTGATGGTTGTGTTTACAGTTATAAACTCTGTCGTTTCTTTTTAATAATACCATCACATAGATTAGGACTATTAACTGTAAGAAGAAACATTTTAATAAACCGCAATGTACCTTTAAGAATCATTAAATATATTTATGTGTTGTCATGTAAATAACTTCAAATTTTACTTCAAACTTGCATTTGAGTTCTAACAATCAAATTTCAGGAGTACCAATGACGAGGAAATGATCTGGAATGTTTATTCCAGCAAGAATTTAGTTGATTGATTTTGCTATATTGTATGTACACTGAGAAATTGAGAATTGTGTAAGGAACTCACAAGTCTACTTTGGTTCTTTTGTGGTTAAATCAAAATATTAGTTTATAATATTGTTCTTGCTTTGCTCACTTTTTCAGATGTTTCTTTACAAAACATGGTTGCCTCCTTTAAACCTCTCAACTATCACAAGGGTTGTTTTGAATTGTGTTTTATGAGTTCAGAGATTTGGGAATTCTTGGAGGGAGAATGGTGAAAATGTTAGTTAGTTGTAGGTCCTCAACACTTAGATATTAAAGTTTCTGATTAAGGTGTGTCTGAAGTGTACAGTGACACAGAGCCAAGAACAGTTGTTAATCATCTGATGCTTCAGCAAGACAGCAGGCATACTCTTACAGCAACAGCTGGGAGTCGCAGTGCATGGTTCAACTTTCCTCTTTGTCAAAGTCGTTTCATTTTTAGACTTGTTTATTCATGAATGTCCCCAAATATTATGTTATATACTTCGGAAATACTGATGATTGTAATCTAGAGAAACCTTTTCTCCTAATGCCCTCAGAGGCTTTTAAGGCGGGTAAGTATATGTTTTTCAACTGCTTGGTCATTTTTCCTCCACATTTATTTTTCCTCACATTTCCTCATCTATGGTACAATAACGAAATTTTGTTCTCGTTCACACATCTGAACAAGAGATTATTTCCTGTTAACATCAGCCCGGCATGTTTACGTTGTTTCATGTTTCTCTGACTCTTTAATTTATTTTGTCAGTGACTTTTGTCCATGCCTCTAAACACTGGGTTAGAGTTTGCTAACTGCGGTTTCCTCTCCTATGTAGGCAGCGCAAGGAGGTGGACATCGGACACTGCTTTATGGTCACGCAATCCTCCTTAGGCATTCCTTCAGTGGAATGGTGAGAATGCACCACACAAATTGAAGCCAGTGGGAGAACTATTAGGCAGTCTATCACAGCTTACAGCAAACATACAAGTCAACCTCATTATCAGTGTCTCTGCATGTTGTAATGAGTGGAGACATGGAAAAATGTCAAAATATCATGAATTGATTTGATCAATAGATAAAGCATGTATGTAACAACCTTTAGCTAGTATATTGTGAGAATTAACCCATGTTGAATTGCTGATCTGTTTGTTTTGTTGATTTTCTATAGTTTTTGACATGCCTGAAGACTTCCAGGTCTTTAACGGATAAACTGTCTTTTGATGTTGGTCTTCAAGAGGATTCAACTGGTATGCCTATTACTGCATATCCATTAATATTAAGAGTTTTTGATTACGTTCGATTTTTTTAATACTTTTAGTTAGTTGCTCTCGATGAGTTTTAATACATGGACAGCACTTGCAGAATTAACAAAAATTTTCCTTGCTTTTAAAATAGGTCAGAAATTAAACATGTCTTGTGTCGCTTAAAATAGGGGAGTAAAGGTCTCTACACATCTCTTTGAATTTTTGATACAACGTTTTTTATTTTTTATTTTGATGCTTAGTTTTTTTTACTTTTGAAAAAAATGGTTCAGAACAATTCATGTTTGTCCCTCATACCGGAAACAAAATCTATTTGCACACTGTTCTGACAAAGACACAAATCACTGTAATCCTCAAGCACCAAAGAAATTAATTCACTCCTCTAAAAGAGTTGTTACTCATTAGTCATTTTGAAGATTGATTCTTTTCACAAAGACACGTCATTATTCCTGAGAACCATTCAAGGGAAAGCAGCGTCACTGCATCAAGATTATACAAAAGAGAAGTCATCCGAACATTCGTGCAAATCTCTATCTCAATTAGTGTGTAGAGACCTTTAGGATATCCCTTCTTGGTTGTTCCCATTAATTAAACCTAAAATTTGTTTTTAATCACTGACGTTCGTTGGTTATCATCGCCGGGATAATAAGTTCTATGTCTGCTATCATAGGAGAGGCTTGCTGGTGGACTATTCATCCGGCTTCCAAACAGAGGTCAGAAGGGGAAAAGGTCCGCATTGGTGATGACCTCATCTTGGTCAGCGTGTCTTCTGAAAGATATCTGGTGAGAATCTGCTTGTAATGGAGTGAGACAATATCAGATCAGTTTTATCTGCTCATTATCTTTACATTAAATAGCAACAAAAGAAATTATTTTTTATTTTTAAGGTTAATCATTCAAAACTTTTTGAGAACATTTTTGAAAAGCGTTTCTATTGTAGATATCATAATAAGATATATTGATGTTATGTTAATTCATAATGTATTTTTTAGCCTATTTCAAGCCTTTTGGAATGCCCTTTGAAACACAATTACTAATTTTTCTTGATTTATTGGTAAAATGCCTGGCTTTAAAGTGTCTTTGCTTCAAGATTTCCCCAGGTTTGCTGACTATTAATTTGCATCTCTAATGCAGATGAAGAATGTCAGGCTTAATAAAGTAGGTTATTGTGGCGACGTGTTCAGCCTGTCAAAAAGAGCACAGAGTTCTAGGGAAGGAAAGAGGAGCTAAGGAAACTTAGCTGGATCTTTATCTCAGACCCCTGGCTATACTATCATGTATACTGCATTTCTGTCATGCAGAATGCAAGTTATTGCTTTACAATAATTATTCGTATTCCATCTTCAGACTTTGACTTGAAGGCGTCATGGAATGCAAGAGGTTGTGTGACTTTTGAAGGGTTAAATTTTCAGGGAATACTGATGGAGGAAAAAATCTAAAATTTAATAGGTTAATGGTATTATTGTATGGAAGCTTATAAATCCGGGCTGGTCATGCAATGATGTACATGTGTGTGGGTTTTCTAGACAGTAATTTGAACTGACAACACCATCTGTCTCAACAAGAAATATTTCTCCCTTACTTTTACTTTTATTTCTCGTATGATTTCTGAACCTAACCGAAGCACTAAAACACACAAATACACTTTTAGTTTATTAAAAGTCCCCTCACACTCTTCCTTTCAGCACCTCTCCATCTCCAATGGAAGTATTCAAGTTGACGCTTCTTTTATGCAAACACTTTGGAACGTTCAGCCAACCTGCTCCAGGAGCAACGTGGCTGTGGGTGAGTCAATAGATGTGTGTCTTGCATGTACTTAAATGTATAAGTTGGACAGCTTTATGTTGTGAAGTTGTAGATGATGAGAACTGTTTAACTGCTTTCTTGCCTTTTCAGGATATCTTCTGGGTGGTCAAGTGATGCGCTTGTTCCATGGCCACGATGAGAGTCTCACTATACCAGGATATGAGCAAAGTCTAGAACAACAGAGGCAAGCTGTCTGGGTTTACCAGCTTGTATCTTTAATAGTTTATTTATACCTCTTTACCAACTTAGCTACAATCCGTTCTTGTGTCTCTACATGTTTATATGTTCTGTCAACTACCTGATTATATCTTTCTTCCTATTTACCAAGCGTCATCACGCCATCATTTCAACCAAATCATGTCAGGAAGAAGACATTTAATAGTTCTACTACTTGACTTTCCTGCCACTGACTGCTTTCAGCTGCTGTCAGACATGATTGATGAGAAACTTACCTTACATGTCCAGAAGTTTGATGTATGTCCTAATACAATTAGTTGAATAAATGTAACCTGGTTGTGGAGATTGTGGTTGCATTGTAAAAAACCTGTTGTTTCATATGCAGGATCATATATGACAGCGACCTGGGTCTGATGTGAAAAAATCTGAGTAATCTGTCATAAAACTATCCAATACAGGTTGCATATAGGCAAAGAAATTGGATTTGGGTAACTTTGGGGTGCAGTCTGAATGCATCCTAATTTAGACTACAGTGAGAGAAAATAAATAGAATAGGCAGACATGGCATTCACCCTTGGACTACAGTAATATGTCTAACAGAAGGAATAATCCTATCCTACATGATAAATGTACGTCTGGCTTGGAACTATGCTGCCTCTGAACCCTGGAGATCAGTAGACAGTTTGGGTAAATCCAGTGGCAACAAATCTGGATGAGCTGGGAGGATAAAGAGAAGTCTCACTTTAAATTCCATCTGCTGTCGCTGCTTGGATAACAAGACAGACCTCCTCACAGATGATGTCCACACAGATGGAAAAATTGTGACAGAGCAAACATGATCTAGGAAGTGACAAATAGATAAAGATTCAGAGGACTGAGACATGTACAATAACATCAGAGAAACAAAATTGACAACTTGTTTTTCCGTCTACCTGCCAACCTTTATTTTTACCTACCTATCTACCTTTTTTTTTAAACGTCCATTACATCCTATATCTGCACCAGCCTGCTTTCCGGGCTATTTCTCCACCTGTTTGTGGAAAAAAAAAATCTAGCCAATCTATTGATTTTTCTCTGGCCAGTTGTCTGCTCACATCATATCAGTCTGTATTTTATATGTCTACCTATCCCTATACTTGTTTGTCTATTGGTTTATCACTTATTTAGCTAGCTGTCTGTCTACCTTTTTGTCTGTTTTTGTCTCATTCTACGTTATTAGTAAATCTGTTGTTCCGTCACTTATCTACGTATATTTTGATAAAGCAGCCAGGCTTATATGTGAGATAACTTTTTTGCCATTTCATTATCTCCTACAGAGTGGTCAACTATGAAGCTGGCAAAGGGGGGTCCAAAGCCAGGTCCTTATGGAGACTGGAACCTCTTCGCATAAGGTGATATTAATTATGTTTACATTTTATGAAGTACTTTCAGGTTTGAATTTTATTATTTGTTTTTGGATGACCAAAGCTTGATGGTAATCTAGTCAAAGTATACATCAAATTGTAATTTAAAATTTGGGCAATTTAGCCATATCAACTGGTAACTAAATGGATTGAAATAGAGTTTAATATGTGATGTGTGCAAAGCAAGCTTAAATGTATTTTACCATGTTTGAATATCAGTTGGAGTGGTAGTCACATTAGATGGGGTCAGGCATTCCGCCTACGCCACCTTTCCACTGGTCACTACCTGGGGCAGACAGAGGACCGTGGTCTGATATTACTGGACAGAGAGAAGTCTGACACTGCTGCAACTGCATTTTGTTTCCGACCAAGCAAGGTATGAGCTGCATTCATTACATACAGTCAATACAGTTCATTGTTAAAGGAATAGTTAACCATCCAATCACCAGCATTTGTAGTGCAAGTGTTGACTCTGAATGTTGAAAATGAATGGGTATTATTTGATAAACATCAGAGTTTTGACTGGAGTCCTTCCCACTTTATTTTGGAATTTGTAATTAGTGTAATTTTTTTGAACTGTAACTTTACATTTATTTTTCAATGACACACTTGTGGATTTTATGTGATGATATTATAGTTCGATTATTTTTATTTATTTACTCATATTTTTTGATAAATATTGATATGCACAATAGTTTAATTGGTTCTCCAATAAAAAGAGCATACTGTTTTGCTAATTTTATTGATATAAAAACGTTTTTTGGTTCTGACCAGTTTTAGCACTTCATGAAAAATGTTTCCCCCTTCAGGAAAAGATTGAATCTGGCCCAAAGCGTGATATTGATGGAATGGGCATTGCTGAGATAAAATACGGTGATTCCTCCTGCTTCGTTGTGCATGTCTCTACCGGTCTCTGGGTGTCCTATCAGGCACCTGATGCCAAGTCTTCTCGCTTGGGACCCTTGAAGAGAAGGGTAAGAGATAGTATACATGTGTTTTTTTTCCACCAAAACCTCAAATATGTTGTTGAGCTCTCCACACTTTGGATGATGAATGTCTTTAATGACAACACTCTGCCTTAGCTATGATCCCATTAAATGCTACAGGGGCTCAAAGGATGGGCTAATGTTGGCTCAAGCTTAACCCTGTTACTTTTATGTAGAGTGTAGGATATACGAAGCCATGGTTTAAATGTGATAATGAGATAGGCATGGTGATGGTGTGTTTTTGGGTTACACATTCATGTGGATTCTGGGCTAATGGCCAGAATAAGCATGCCACCTTTATTCACGGCTCTAGCAGGCCAACTCATAACTTTGGTGATTCGTAATTTGATTTTCACTTCACAAACTGCCAGGAGGCCTTCAATGTTCCTTTTTATTTCACCATGGCTAGTTAAAACAAATTGAGAAAAGTTTAAAAAAAAGTATTTCAAATTCTTTAAATAAAAATCACAGGACTGTTTTCCGCCAACCTTTTCTACTCAAATTGTTAAACCTAGAATTAAATTTTTTGCTAAAGCAAGGCAATCAGTACAAATATTATCCATATGGTTCTGAATAGGTGCCAAATGACCACTTCCCAGTCCGTGTTAATGTGTATAGGCTTTGTGTGCAGGCTGTCCTGTCTCCTGAGGGCCATATGGATGATGGACTGATTTTGCAGCTCTGCCAGCATGAGGAGTCCCGGGCGGCACGTATCATTCGGAATACCACTCACCTGTTTACTCAGTTCATCAGGTAACAGCAAACTTTGCCTGATAGTGCTCAGGTTCAACATATACACAAGAAGGAAAGTCGTATAATAGAACATTATTATATTATTAGATATATAATGTATAATAACTCATATGTTGAAATTACTTTTCCATTTTTAATGTTAATTATTAACTGGCCTGTATTAGGGATCCACTGAAATGAAATTTTGTGGCCAAAGGCGAAACCGAATAATTTTTAAAGTACTTGCTAGAATAACAAACAGTTCCTGTATAGTTATGTTTTCATATTGTTTTAAATATTGAATAAATAGCTAAGGGTGTCACAATGGTGCAGTGGGTAGCACGATTGTCTCACAGCAAGCAGGTCGCAGGTTTCAACCTCTGCTGGATCAGGTGGCATTTTTGTGTGGAGTTTGCATGTTCTCCCCGTGATTGTTTGGGTTTTCTCCGGGTGCTCCGGTTTCCCCCACAGACATGCGGTACAAGTGAATTGTGTAAACAAAATTGTATGAGTGTTTATGGATGTTTGTCAGTGGTGGGTTGCGGTTATAATGGCATCCACTGCATAAAACATATGCTAGATAAGTTGGTGGTTCATACCGCTGTGGTGACCCCTGAAATTAAAGGGACTAGGCTGAGAAGAAGATGAATGAATGAATAAAGGACTAAGTACATATTTTAGACATGTTTTTCAAATAAAATAAATGCTTATATCATATCAAACTATCAATTTAACATTAGATACACTAATAAAAAAACAACATAACACATGTAATTTAACAAATGTAATTTGTTATATTACAAACATAACATAACAAATGTAATTTGTTGTGTATCAAATTACACAACAGAGCCAGGAAACATAACAGAACTTTAACTTCAACATAAAAAATTAACAACTGTGCTGCCTATGTCAAGTCGCAAATAAAGTGCTTATTAAATCTGAACATATGCTGTATTGCTGCTATCTTTCTTTTTAGGAATTGCGGTGGTCGCTATTCGCTGTGCTTTTCTGGGTTACTTATGAACACAGTGGTGCTAAAGAGTTCAGCAAATATAACCTTTTGTGGATAATTTAGTTTCACAATCGATACAAATTGCAGTTGTTTTGTCACTTTAAAATACCTCCACACTGTTGAAAATTTGAAAAAGATCATCGATGCATGGTGATTAGTTGCATCATTGCACACTCATGTCACCTCACTATTCAACCTTACTTAATTTCGCTCCCATCGAAGCCCAAATGCGACTTTTTTGCTAATAGGCCAAATATATTCAACAGCCAAATAGTAGGTGTATCACTAGCCTGTATAGATGGTGTGATGTGGTTTTATTTTCTTGTTCTGATGACAACATTTTAGACAAAGTCAATCAGAAACCATTACTATATTTTCTTCATATCTTTAATTGTTCAAGATTTGAGTAAGCTGGAACACCTGCAGGGCTTATGTTTTCAGAATGTAAATGTTAATTATTTCTTAAAATAATTAATAAATCATAAATATAAATAAATATATCTAACAAGGACTAATTCAACATTCTAATAATTATTTTTATTGAAAGTATAATTTTCTTTACAGGGGTCTTGATAGTTTGAGTGGTGAAAAGGCATCAGAGGTGACCCTGCCGGTGGGTGAAGTGTTGCAGACTCTTAATGACCTCATAGTATACTTCCAGCAGCCAGACTCTGAGCTGGAACACGAGGAGAAGCAGAGACAGCTCCGCTCCATCATCAAGCGGCAGGATCTCTTCAAAGAGGAGGTTGAAACAAGCTCACATAACATTTGTCTCTTGATGATGCTTGAAAAGTTAGGGGCTCACTCTTCTTGTGATTTTAGGGGATGCTTACTTTGGTCTCACACTGTATTGATCGGCTAAACGTGTACAATAGTGCAGCTGAGTTTGAGGAGCTGGCAGGTGAAGAGGCAGGAGAATCCTGGAAGGACATTCTTAACCTCCTCTATGAGTTACTGGGTAAGATCTCTATTACAGTCTTTAGCTCTTTAATACCTGCTGTTGTGGACCCGACATTCAAATTTTAATGAGCTTTTTTTTAATCACTTTATTGTCTGCTTTTTATGATGGCTAAAGTAGCCTTAGAAAAGTATGTTAGGAAAAGTTGTTCTTTAAACTTCCAGTAAATCTAAAAATAAAACAAAAATCAGTATCTTTTTTTTAACTGCATAGAAAGTACAAATATTGTTTTCTAGTATGTTAACATTTGATTTTATATGTATTGTAAAGCTAGTAATCTCTATAAACAATTAACAAATTAATTGGTATTAGTCACAGTTTTATTTTCAATGTTGTACATGGGCTTTTGAAATTGATATTAAGACATTTAATATAAATTGACGGAGGACAATCATTTAAAGTTTCTTCTCAGAAACATGTTTCATTTAACACTTCTATGAGGAAACATAGAAACATTCTATTTCAGAATGATCCATTAACTAAAATACAGAAAAATACAGCTCATTCTTTTTTCGTTTCAGCCAGTAAGTGTATTTGGTCTTATACTGCTTCAAAACGTTTTGTCAGACTTTTTTTTCCTTTAGCAATTCAAACTTTGAACATAACTTGTCCTTTTATATCAGGAAAAAGCAAAATGGTATTTGAAAAAAATGATTAGCTTTGCTCCTGTGCATATTTTTTATTTGGTTTATTTATTTATTTATATTTGGCATTTGTTTACTAGATAAATAACAGATAATTTATTTGTAAAATATAGCATAAATTGCTAAATATTGGTACACACAAGGAGAGAGGACCCACACTCAGCCACAAAACCTTGTCCTAGGCCGCTCACAGTCTGTTTGGTACTCTCATAGGAGTGCAGGTTTTTTCCTCACGCTTTGCTTTAATGTCAGTAGGTGGAGAACGGGCCTTTTCGTTCCAGAGAAATGCAAACAGTAGAGTTGTCTAAATCATGTTGAAGAAAATTTCAAAAGTAATTCACAAAAACTGGGGCTTTGTTTTTTTTTACACAGATTAATCACACTAATCACCTTGGATTCTAATGTGTAAGCACTGATACATTTACTTCATCAGGAGACGGGTACTTAAATGTTTGACAGTACATCCACAAACTGCCTTTAGGCTCATTAGATGTATAACACTACATCAGTTTAGTATGCTACTCACATCCCAAACATTTGTTTAAGAATGTGATAAAATGAAGAAAACACTGTGTAAAACGGATTTGAATGTCTTAAACTTGTGTTTGAAGGAAAATGAGTGCAACATTAAGCTCATTGCCATTGATTGTTGTCCATTAGCTGCTCTGATTCGAGGCAACAGGGCCAACTGCACACAGTTCTCTCGTAAGCTGGACTGGCTAGTCAGCAAGCTTGAGCGTCTGGAGTCTTCATCAGGTAAATGCTCCCATACGTCAAATCAGACATGTACATTAGTACTGATTATAAACATGGACAGATTGTCTTAGAAGTAAGCTGAGCATTGCTTAATCAGCATCTATGCAGAACTCTGATTTGCACAACAAAATATGCAATTAACTGCTGCCCATGGATGATTTGAATGATTAGAATCAATAGTAATTTGCTTTTACCACTATTCTGTTAACTGTGCTACAATTTACATGCAGGCATTTTAGAGGTGCTTTACTGTATCCTAAATGAAAGTCCAGAATCTCTAAACATCATCCAGAAGGCTCACATCAAATCCATTATTTCTCTGCTGTACAAGCATGGACGCAACTACAAGGTCAGCATTTTTTGTTTCTTCACAAACACCAACACTTGCTGACACATAATGTTACATTTTTATGTCTATACCCTATGAGCCAACTTTGTATTTTTATTGTAGTTTTTCTGTATCTTTTTAAAGTTTGAGACTAATTTATTTTTACAATATGTTACATTAAGTAAAGTCTAAAAACTGAGACTAAGAAATCCACAACATTTTGATCTGTTACTAGAATATTAAATTGACAAAAGAGTAACTTTGTTTGAACAAGAACCATGACATTAAAACTCTAAATTCAAGTTAAGATGTTTTAACAAGGGCTAAGGTGTCTGTTTTACTTGAGAATTCCTCTGTCTAATAAAATGTGGGTCATGTAAACTTGTAAAATAGAGTTTAGCAGCTGGCAGTATGTTGGATTAGTTAACACTATCATGTTTTCTCTTGGGAATATAGACCCACAGGTCTGCGCATAGATATAGATGCAGCAGAACATGAGTTTAAACACTACAAAAAGCTGTAATATAACATTTTTACAATGCTCTTTTATAGATACTGGATGTTCTCTGTTCCTTGTGTGTTTGCAATGGTGTTGCTGTGAGAGCCAATCAGAATTTCATCTGTGATCACCTGCTCCCCAGGAGAGACCTGCTGCTACAAACACGACTAGTTAATGATGTCCAAAGGTAGAACGATTCATTATTTGTAAGGTTGCGCAATGTAGGCCTCCTCTTGAATCTGGAGTGTTTATCCTAGCACTTACCTAATGGTGTCTTCTCTTATGCTAAATCTTCAACTTCAAAGGTTCCGCTCAAGTTTGAATATTCATCACGGTGTATCTTACTGTTTTAATCACCTCAAACTTTCCAACAGTGTTTATTGTGTAACTCGTTTGTGTTTGGTATCATTTCAAGTGTTCTGGAGTGCGTAGTGTCTCTATCTTGTTGAATTTCAGAGAATTAGAATCCATAGCATTCTACAGCCTACTGCTACAGTGATTTTAACTACTCTAATGCTGTCTGAAAGCCTCTTCAGATCAATCCCCTTCCAAAAAGATGTGACTTAATTTGGAATGTGAACCAAAGGCAGAGGGCACAGTGGGTCCTTCACCCTCATAGAGTTCTAGAGCTCTTCTCTGTCATGTAGAAACCTTCGAGTAGACTTTAATTCCTTTCTTTTAGAGAAAGTCAATTTCTTAGGTGTATAAAGATTTATTTTTAGTTGATCTGTTTTATGTCGATTGAATTTGAGGCACTGCTTGTTTACTACACAACAATTGCAATAAATGTTTGAACTCTCTTCAGTCACATTTAATTTACTGAGACACTTGAGTTAATAAGAATTTTTAGTTTAAAGTATAAGTAAAATTAAAGGCCAATGAGTTAGTTAAAACATAACATTGTCATTAGTAATTAACCTTTTAATTTCTTTAGTTGAGACCAAAAATAATGGTTAAGGTAAAACCTTTAAAAAAATAATTTATAGAGTCACAAATATGAATTTATGTGAATTATTAAAATCCTTTAAGCACTGTTTCAAGACTGAACGCGCAGGCCTTCAGTCCCTACTGGCATTCATAATTTGACCAAGAGCAGGACCTTACATATTTATTCAAATGAGCTCACTGGACTGCTCGTGAAGGCAGAAGTTGCATAAAATATATTTAAATCTTTTGTTCTGAAACTTATTTGAAATTAAAAGTAAGAACACAATTGCGTAGTTATTTTTTACTGAATCTGAGAATGAAAAAAGTTTGAGATCAAAACGGACTTTTGATGTTTGGAATTTACACAAAATAATTTTTTTTACAGTATGAGACCCAATATCTTCCTGGGCATGAGTGAGGGCTCAGCACAGTATAAGAAATGGTACTTTGAGCTGATCATCGATCAAGTAGACAACTTTGTGACCAACGAGCCCACTCACCTTCGGGTCGGCTGGGCCACCACCAAAGGCTATGCCCCCTATCCAGGAGGTGGCGAGGGCTGGGGAGGAAATGGTGTGGGTGATGATCTGTACTCCTATGCTTTTGATGGGCTTCACCTTTGGTCAGGTAGAATGAAGTTGGCTTTTCATGTATTGTTTTTGAAATTGTGTTCGAGCTGAAGGAATCGTAACATTTATTTCTGAAACATTCTCTCTATGCCTGTCAGGGCGAATCTCGCGGGCCGTGGCCTCTATTAACCAGCACTTGCTGAATTCAGATGATGTTGTAAGCTGCTGTCTGGATCTCGGTGCTCCAAGCATGTCTTTTCGAATTAATGGGCAGCCTGTTCAAGGCATGTTTGAAGACTTCAATGTTGATGGCTTCTTCTTTCCCGTCGTCAGTTTTTCTGCTGGGGTCAAGTGAGTGTCTTGGCCTCCTGATATTTAAGTAACATGTTCACAAAGGTTAAAATAATGAAGATGTTCTAGATTTCACTGGCTTTGTAGATAACTAAACATTGTTAATCACAAAGAGGTTTGCGGATAGTTAGTGTTTGTTCTTTAAATTTTTACTCCAAGGGTTCGTTTTCTGCTGGGTGGACGCCATGGTGATTTTAAGTTCCTGCCTCCAGCAGGATATGCTCCATGCTATGAAGCCCTGCTTCCTAAAGAGAAGATGCGTGTGGAGCCAGTTAAGGAGTATAAAAGAGACCTGGAGGGAGTAAGAGATCTGCTAGGCACCACAGAATTTCTTTCCCAGGCCTCCTTCATCCCTGTTCCTGTCGATACCAGCCAGGTGAGACTGTATTAGCAACTGAATATATAACTGAAAAGTCTTCATTGCTTTTAGACAGGACATGATTTGTGTTCAAGCAAGCATTGAAGAACAATGAGACTGCATTCCATTTTTCTCACTTAACCCTGATCTTTAACGCTTAACTCTCTCCCTTTCCCTGGACTACGAGTGATAAGGGCTGAAAATTATATTTATTGGGACACCACTGTGAAGCCAAAAAATGCTACAACCTACAATTGTGTTTAAAAAAATTATACGCTTAACCAAAGATTGTGTTGCGTTATTTTTAAATGTCAATCATTGGTGTGTTATTCTTGTGAAACAAGTGTTTTTATTTGTCTATCATTGGTGTGTTATTCTTGTGAATAACATACCAATGATAGACAGACAGGGTCTTTTTTCCTACCTTTTTGAAAAATGTATCCATTTTTGTGTACGACAAGAAATTAATTTGCTTGCATTTGTATTTTTGTGTTTGCATTTGTGGCTCTCTTTCATTACATTGACAGCCATCTAAGGTTAATGAGACAAGTTGAAGTTACATACACCCCTCTGCTATAGCCCTTCACCTTTTTTCAAAAGTGATTTAAGACACTCTTTGCCCTAAAATGAACAATGTAGGGTTAGGAATAAGGGGAATAAATGGAACGCAGCAAGGTTGAACACAAATATTCAACCTTGGAAATCTTAAAAATAATTGTTTTGAGGAAAATTATAAAAGTGCTGAGTTATTATTTCTAATGTTTATTTAACTCTAGAAGCAGCATTAATTGTTATTATTGTATTGTGATCCAGATTGTCCTGCCACCACATCTTGACAATGTGCGGGACAAATTAGCAGAGAACATTCATGAGCTCTGGGGCATGAACAAAATAGAGCTTGGTTGGATGTATGGCAAGGTAGGAACGCTTTTTTTTTTTTTTTGACACTCCCAAGATAGATCAAATCACCTCCCCTCACCCATATTATGAATTTTTCTTGAAATTATCAAAAGAAAGACTTCCTAGCTGCAACTGGAATGAATATTTTAACATCTAAAGAAACTACACAACAGAGCTTTGAGTGCTCTTCTTCAAATAATAATAACTGAAGAAATGTCTTAGATGTTGATTTTAGTCACTTCAGGAGGGTGCCTCTAGAAATTGGTACTGTTGCAAATTTAAATGCAAACTGATATGAGAGCTGTATGGTAATTAAGTAGTTAAGATTGAATCTAAATGTGAGACTGTTCAGTGGAATGAGAGAAAAATTATTTAAAGGTGAGCACTTCCACGGTTCTTATCATTCAATATTCCGGTTGTCTCAGATTTATTCAATTTTAATCAGGCTCTTCTGGCTGATGGTGGCTTTATTTGGGGTTACAGAGTGAGAACAGCTTGGCAGGGGCAGTGCCACTTTCATTGTGGCTCCATTATTCATTCTGAAACACTTTAGCATTCTCTTTCACATCACATCAACCTAAAGAGATTTATAGCTCTGAGAGTGAGATTAGTTTTGGAGTGTGTGCCTTGAATGCTATCACTTTGCTCAGTTGTTTATTGCTTATTGCTAGGAGTACAAAATCTCTTTATTAGATGTTTGTCATTAACTAAACAGTATGTCACCTGTAGTCAAAATCATGGCCATGTTCTACTGATTTAGTGACTTGAGTCTAAAACATGTGTGAGTTTTCCTGCAGTTTAGATGAGAAGCCAGACGTTGGAAAGTGACAGAGAAATAAGGATAATGTTAAATGTTTAAATGCTGTCCACTGCTCGTTTGATGATCTTGAGTGGTGGATTGTTGTGTTTAACTCCTTCAGAGCCTGCATCAATCACAATGGATCACTTTTCAGCATGTATTTTTTTCTGCAGACATTCACTCAATTTGTAGCTTGTTTTCCTTGACTGTAGAATTTTTTAGTAGTAAATCAAGAAAGCTCAACAAAACATCAATACTTTTCTCAAAATACAAAATTAAAAGATTTAAATTATTTAAAAAGTTGAACTATATGTATTAAAGTTGTAGATGTTTTTATTTTTAGCAGTGTGAGGTTGACAGAAATGTAGTTATTTAACCATAATTTTTTATTTATTTCAAGTAAGTCTATGAACAAGAAAAATAAATTAAATTTTTTTTTCCAGAAAACTAATCAATCTGAAGGGGTTCAATGTTACTTTAAATGAAAGGAGAGGTGACTTATTGTACCAAGCAACACTTTCAACATTATTTTTTAGAATTTTAGAAATCATAATGTGATTTATAGTGTTGTAAAAAATAAATAAAGATTGTAAAGATTTTTTTTTTAGGTTAGAGATGACAACAAGAGGCAACACCCATGTCTTGTTGACTTTTCCAAGCTGCCAGAAACAGAAAAGAATTATAACCTACAAATGTCAACTGAAACACTAAAGTAAGTGATGTTCCAACTTTGATTATTAAAATACTTATTGTAATAAATAATGGTCAGTGAATATGTGACTTCCATTGATAAGTGCTGTAGAATCATATTAGGCCAAAGACTGCAGATTGAGGCTGTTTAAAACATTGGTTATTGTGAAAAATATCATGTTATTTTTGTTGCCTTGTCTTTCTATTCAATATACACATTTTTTCAAATGTACCCTTTTTCATGCAGATCATTTCTTTTGTTTTACTGACATGTTCTATCTTTCAGGACCCTTCTGGCCTTGGGTTGCCATGTAGCACAAGTCAATGTAAATGCAGAAGATGACCTAAAAAAGATGAAGCTGCCAAAAAGGTGAAATCTAAATTTTTTAAAATATATAAAACATAAGGTTTCATATTTTGGCAAGCAATCTAAATCCTTTTGTATTTAATTAATTTAAATTTTAAGTTAATTTAATTTCTTTTCTTTTATTGAAACAGCTACATGATGGCTAATGGTTATAAACCTACACCTCTCGACCTTACTGATGTGAGACTGACCATTGGTCAAGAGGTTCTTGTGGATAAATTGGCAGAAAACGCTCATAATGTTTGGGCCAAAGATCGCATTAAACAAGGATGGACCTATGGCATTCAGCAGGTGAAGTTTCAAGTGAAATAAGCATCACTTTTTTCCTTGGTGTTCTGACCAATAATCTGCTGTTTTAATCGAAGGATTTGAAAAGTCGTCGTAATCCACGGTTGGTGCCATATGCTTTATTAGATGAACGCACAAAGAAATCCAACAGAGACAGTCTTCGAGAGGCTATCCGCACTTTGGTTGGCTATGGCTATTTCATAGACCCACCTGATCAAGAGTGTGAGTTATCTGTGAAACATTTGGCCTGATGCAATTGCAAACAAAACAGTGATCAGGATTTGTTTTTGTTTCGAGGTGTGATGTATAAAATCTTTGAACATGTTAAAAATATTTTTTAAAGTTGATAATTTAAACTTAACTAAATCACGGTCACAGTTTAATGCTTTTTCTTTTAATTTATAATCGTAATTAAACCAAATTATTCGAATAGGTTTTGGTCTAAAAATGTACCAAGCTATATTGGGTTAAGGAGGTAAAATTTTTATACTTTCGTATTTTTATGCACAGTTTATCTGGTCAATAGACTATGCACAACTATGCACAACTACCTCAGCAGTCCATGTCCGTTGTTCAGTGCTGGTGGTAGTTTTTTCCCCATTCGCTTTAATGGATGTGATGGACAAGGAATTTCACACTTGTATCCTTATCTTGAGAAACAGAATGGAAACTAACCTCCCTTATTAAACCATGTCGAATTATCACACAATAGGATACAGGATATAGTGACATTTTCATGTTCATGATGGAGGACAACTTTTAGAATAATTATAATAGATATTGAGATTTTGATCAAAGATAATATATATATATATATATATATATATATATATATATATATATATATATATACACTAGTAAGTAGTTAGTGGGTTGTGCATAGACTCTATTTTCTCATAACAGATGAGAAAGTTAGTTGCTTAGAGCACTACAAGCAATGAAAAATACAGTTCTGGGTTTAAAAAGGACAGAGTGAGCACTGTGAAATGTACAATATAAGCTAAGATACTTTTTATGACCTTTCTGATTCAGTTAGTATTTATTGATTTATCTGTGCCTGAATTAATCACATGCATAAATATGTTAATAAAATTTTAATCATTCAAGTGTATACATTTTCTTAATTTATAGCTGCTCATCAAATAGAAAAGGAAGGCCTTGAGTCCATTCGTCTCTTTCGCGTGGAGAAGACCTTTGCGGTGAAGACCGGGAAGTGGTATTTTGAGTTTGAGGCGATCACCGGAGGTGACATGCGTGTGGGATGGGCACGACCCGGTTGTAGACCAGATGTGGAACTGGGACTAGATGACCAGTCGTTTGTCTTTGATGGCTTCAGGGTGATTATCTGAAATGATTTGGTTTATTTTTGTACAAGATAATTAGGTTGCATAAATAACAGAATGTTTTCAATACCCCTTGAAGGTGATGAAGATGGTAAAAAGATTTTTAAAAATTTCTACTAATATGCAAACATTTCTCTTAGGGCCGCCGAGTACATATGGGCAGCCATTTCTTTGCGAGGTCATGGAATAAAGGAGATGTGGTTGGCTGCATGATTAACATGGAGGACAAGTCTATGATATTCACCCTGAATGGAGAGATCCTAATAACCAACAAGGGCTCTGAGCTCTGCTTTGCTGACTTTGAATGTGAAGAAGGTGAACAGAAAATAAACTTGGCCTTAGTCACATATTTAAACTTTTTTTATATTCATTTGTTGATTATCTAGGAACGTCTAGTATTCAGATTTGTTAGAAATTTGTCCTTTTCTTTTCTTAGGATTTATTCCAGTGTGCAGCTTGGGTCTTTCTCAAATTGGACGCATGAATTTAGGAAAAGATGCAAGCACTTTTAAGTATTACACTATGTGTGGCCTTCAGGAGGGCTTTGAGCCCTTTGCCGTTAACATGAAGCGTGAGGTCACCATGTGGTTTAGCAAACGTCTGCCCACTTTTGTGAACGTGCCAGAAGATCATCCTCATATTGAGGTACAGTGCTCTCTCTAAATGCACAAGTAATTCTAGACAATTCAATGTTTTTCATTCCTACTTTCTTTTAAATACATTTCTTTGTAGGTTACAAGAATAGATGGTACCGTGGACTCTCCTCCTTGTCTAAAGGTGACACACAAGACATTTGGCACTCAAACCAGCAATGACGATATGGTTTGTTGTCGTCTAAGCATGCCTGTAGACTTTCACGCAGGCCCTCGGAAGACTACCGACATTAATGAGGTTATCGCTGAGGACCAAAGAACTAAGAAGAACAATGGAGGCAAGGTTGATTATGGCAGCATTACAAAGGTACAACATTTTACTTTGATACTTGTCATCAACTCCCTCTGCTTGTCATAGTGTTATCATAATTTAGTATTTATAGTTTAAAAACTAATGATTAAGGAAAAAAAAGACGAAACCAACCTCATTACTTCTACATAATAAATATTCTTTGTTTCTCTAGTACTACTACTCTGTGAAAGTGTTTGCTGGACAAGACCCATCATCGGTTTGGATAGGTTGGGTATCCCCAGATTACCACTACTACAGCAAACATTTCAGCCTTGAGACTGTACGCACTGTCACTGTAACACTGGGAGATGAGCGTGGACGGGTTCATGAGAGGTCAGTTTAATATACTATTTTTTATTTATTTTGTATGTATACTTGAAGTTTAATTATGTTAATCATCAAAAGAATTACCAACAGATTTCAGACTCTTTCAAATGGTGCCAGAGTTTAGATACCTTTGTATTGTCATTTCTCTTACTTCAGTGTGAGGAGAAGTAATTGCTACATGGTCTGTGCTGGTGATGTGGTCAGCAGCTCTATGGGTCGTAGTAACACTGATCTGGAGATTGGCTGCTACATAGATCTTGCATCGGGCCTGGTCTCATTCACTGCCAATGGCAAGGAACTGCCTTCTGCATACCTGGTAATTTCAACTGATGTATAGAAGATAGTGACATTAGCTTTGTTATTTTACAAGGTCACAAGTTTAAGTTAAAGAAGATTAACTTGAAGATAAAGGTTAATTGACATTAGGTAATAATGTCTGTGTTGGCCAGAGTAAGTTTTTGTGCAAGTTTTTAGAAAACAAACGTTTACATTTTATTAGTTATGTTGTCTTAAAGATGTATTAGTTAGAGTATTGAAAACCATAGTTAAAGTCAAATCAAATCTGGTTTTATCGAAAAGCCAAAATCAGCCTGGCCAGAATCACTCGCAGCTGAGACTGGCTGTGTGAGCAGGTGTCATGTCTAGCCTCCAAGACAAATATTTAAATAAAATTAGAAATTTTTCCAATAAAATTAATTTCATGCTAATCTCTTTCAGTTAAATCCTTCCCTCAAGAAGAACTAATGGCTAGTGATTTGCTGTTTGGTCTATACTCACGTTCCATCCTTCCCACTCCAAACACAGACCCTTTTGGGTCAATTTAAATATACAAATTTTTATAATTATATTCCACCACAGTTGCTATAAAATGGCTTTAGAAAGCAACATTTTCATACAGTCAGAGTGTAGCTTACCTATATGCAAAAAGAAATGTATTTATGCTTTTGCATTAATATAGTTTTCAACAGCAAAAATATAAAAGCTGAATTTTTTTAATCCTTCCCTCTCTCTTCTCTTAGGTTGAGCCTAACACTAAGCTCTTCCCTGCTGTGTTTGTGCGTCCCACAAGTCCTAACCTTTTCCAGATCGATTTTCCAAAAATCCCAGTAAGACTATTTTAATAAGGAACTCATATTTTATTCCTACATGTTAAAATTCATTAACATGACTTTGTGTCAATGTCACAGGATGCAATGCCCTTGTCTTCAGCCATCTTCAAGAGCTTGAACAGAAACCCAGAACCCCAGTGTCCTCCTCGTCTTGATGTTCAAACCATAGTGTCAGTATTGTGGAGCAGAATGCCTAACACCTTCCTGACTGTGGAGACAGCCCGTGTGAGTGAGAGACATGGCTGGGTGGTACAGTGTTTGGACCCTCTGCAGATGATGGCTGTGCATATCCCTGAGGAGAACAGGTGATGCCTTACTCATGCACTCTGTTTTACACATGCACTGACAGGCAACTTCATGCTCCTGCCAATGTGACCTTTGATTGAAATCAAATCTCTTAAGAGCTCATTTGGCTCCTTTCTCAAATGCCAAATGGCTTCAGAGAAGTTCCTTTTAACAAAGTCGGAGTATCTTTTCATTTTCTATTGTGAGGTTGTTTGTGCATATATGACATAACTTAATTTTGAGTGTAATTTGAGGATTGATTTCGTTTTTGTTATTTGCTATTTCCTGCCTCTCAACGGGTGTGTCTCTCATTTTTTTTGGCAGAAATGTTTTTTGCTTCATGATATTTTCATGATACTTGTACAGATTTGATAGTTTTTCTGTCTTTGATGAAATTTCTTACGATGACTTCTTGGGTGTCATTTCACAGTTCTAAAGGAATGTTAGGTTTACTGGAGCTGGCTGGTGAATTATAACTATTTGATGGGCTGTTGACATGTTCTAGGTCTGCTCTACGTTTTGCCTTATATGGGCTGAAACACTCACAATGAGTATTACATCAGAAGTTATTTCGGAGTTGCGATTATTATTAGAAGAGGTCTTCATACAATGATTATCTTTCTTTCAAACTATTAAAAAACATTTCTAAGGTTATGGTTTTAAATCAAAGTCATTTTTTACATGTTCTAAAAAAAGAAATCCTATTTCGTATGGTTGTTTCAAGTATATATTGAGATCGTTTGCTCTGGCATCAACTTTCTCTCCTGAACAGAAGCTTACAATATGAAAAACAGCCCAAAAATAAGGATAGTAATCCTTCTTTGTTTTAATAAATATGTGTCTGTGTTATTGATTCCTCTAAACTACCACAGATCCCTTATGAACCATTCATTTTTCAAGGTTAAATCTTTCAAAGAGATGGAGCACATCTTTATTATGTCTTAGAACAGTGTAAACCTATATTTGTTTATTTGTTCCTCTCTAGGTGTATTGATATCATGGAACTGTCTGAAAACGAGGATTTACGAAAATTCCACCATCACACCTTAAAGCTCTTCTGCTCCCTTTGCGCCTTGGGTAACACCCGAGTTGCTCACAGCCTCTGTAGCCACCTTGACCAGTCACAGATCCTGTACATCATTGATAACCAGTATCTGACCGGTCAGCTTCGTGAAGGATTTTACAATGTCCTAATGAGCATTCACCTGGAGACTGCCAAAGAGGCTAATCTCATGATGAAGAATGAGTTTATAATCCCAGTGACTGATGAGACGAGGAGCATTCGCCTTTTTTCTGATGACTCTAAGCATCATTCCCTTCCAGGAGTGGGTCTGAGCACATCCCTGACCTCTCGCCTCAACTTTTCCCCTGCATACTTTATCACCACCAAGCGCGAAACACCCCTTTTCAGCCCTCAGATCCCGCTAGCCATCCTGAAGGAGAAAGCCATCAGTATGCTCACCGAAGCTGTTCAGGGCGGAGGTGCCCACATTCGAGATCCTGTGGGTGGAAGCGTCGAATATCAGTTTGTGCCCATTCTTAAACTGATTTGCACACTGCTGATTATGGGGGCTATGACCAGCGAGGAGGTGAGGACCATTCTTGTTCTTATCGAGCCTGTTGTGTTTGGGGATGGTAAAGAGGAAGAGGAGCAGACGGCTGAGGCAGAACAGGGAGCTGAGAAAGAGGAGGCCGTTAGTAATGAAGAGAAGGCTGTGGAGGCAGGGGAGGAGGAGGGGAAAGAGTCCAAACAGCTTCCCAAGGGTCTATTGGAGAAAAGTTTGCCTGAATCTGTCAAACGACAGGTGCTAACCTTTACTGATCTGTCAATTACACACATAATGTTTGTACAGAAGTTGATGAAATGTAATTTATTATTTATTGAAAGTTATTATTTGCAGTGTAAAATAATTTTTACTGTATAGTCCCTTTTTCTTGTTTTTTTTTGTACTTATGTTTAACAATTATTAAAGGTAACTGCAACATTTGTTGTTTTAAAAAAAGCCAATTCCTTTCCAACGATATTACTCGAATACTGTTTATCATTGGAAAATTATAAAATAAGTATGTTTTCAAAAGAAAGTGTGTACAATAACAGACACATAAACAAAATAGAGTAAATAAAGCTAAACATTCATGATAAATCTTCTAAATATCAACAAAAATGCCACCATTTATTTTTACATTAAAACCAATTATGCTTGTTTTTTGCACAGATGTGTGAGTTGCTGCACTATTTCTGTGATTGTGAGCTAAAGCAGCGAATTGAAGCCATTGTTGCCTTCTCGGATGATTTTGTGTCCAAGCTGCAATTTAATCAGAAGTTTCGCTACAATGAATTGATGCAGGCCTTTAACATGTCCGCTGCTGTCACTGCCAAGAAGACTCGAGAGTTCCGCTCTCCTCCTCAAGAACAGGTACAGTTTTCCTTCTCAACTGTTTAGTATAAAGCTTAAAACATGAGCTGTAGGTAACGAGACCCGCCACTGAGCTACTGGGAGTTTACGTTGTTATGGAGTGCAAATCCAAGAAACAAGGAAGAATGAATAATGTGCAGGACTTACATTGTAGTGACAATTGATTTATCTTTTCACAATAGACATGACTGCAGAATGTAATACATCTAGATACATAAAAAAAATCTAAACCAGTCCGATTCATCTTCAATCAGATTAGCAATATCTCAAAACTCTGCAGTCCCCTCAAGTCTAATGTCTGTATGTTTTAGTACTTGATTGTCAATTTGATAGATTGCCTCTGACTTTTACCCTGACTGATCATTCAGTTCTTAGGCTTTTTTTTAAACTCTAGTCTTTTTGTTTTAAAGTTTAGCTGAATTTTGTTGCCCCTCCTATTTATTGCCGAGCACTTTTGCAAATGATAATAATGAATCTGTGCATCTTATCATGAATCTTATAAATATTCGTTGTCATCGTATTTGTCCAAATTTAAAAATGAGTCAGATACTAGTATAAAATTGTGCATTTCAGATAAACATGCTGTTGAACTTTAGCGCTGGAGAAGATTGTACCTGCCCTGAGGAACTGCAAGAGGAACTGCAAGCCTTCCATGATGACTTGCGACTGCACTGTGGTACTTTTACCAGTTTATTTCATTTACTCCAACAATGAATAAACTGAATGTGGGGCTCCAGATTTTTCCCCTGATTAATTTAAGTTGACTCCTTATTTCTGGAACTAATGATAATTTAGTTTGGTGGTAATTTTTAAGTCATGTCCAGATACTGGAATGCCTTCATCTTTAATGTATCTCTGCAGGGATTCCTATGGAAGAGGAAGAGGAAGAGCAGGACACATCTCTTAAAGGCCGTCTAATGTCAATTATCTACAAGATTAAAGGCCGTCCTCAGAAAACCGAGGAAGAACCAACAAAACAAGAACAGGCTACGCCAAGTAATACACTTTTTTTCTCAAAAAAGACAAAAAAGTCTGATGTATGTCAATAATGTTGTGTTTTCATTTATCTTCAAGCTTCTACATTACATCAAATATGTAATATTATAGACATATCTACTTAAACAGTGTGAAATCCTTTAAAAATAATGGTTTTTATACTTTGATAAATACAATATAATAAATATTGACTTTTTGAAAGACAAAATAAGACCGATTGATTTGGTTATTTCAAGGCTCTTCTCTCCACCTCTGTGTGTGTTCATAAATGACTAGAAAAATGACTCTCCTCCTAAATAAATTCAAGTCAGTACTTGGGATTAAAAGGTAATGAAATTGGGGTGGACATTAAATCTTAGTGGCGAGTGGACAAGCACATATTAAAATAGATGTAATTTGCAGATGATAAGTAAAAAGAGCCAGTGCTGCACTATCTTGATGAGAGGACTATGTGATTAGAACAGTTATTCTGAGAACTGCATAAGAGGCAAAATGGGAAAAGAAATTATTATTAGATGCATCTACATGCATTAATAGAGCAAACACATGACCTTAACAGAGGTCTTTTTTTGGGAAGTAATTTTTAAATCATGGTTCCAAAATCCTAACTCATCTAGTAGGATTGCTGTAGTTCAATGTACAGTAGCAATTTTATTACAGAATAAAATATTATTTCGTGTTCAATTGTGTATTTAATAAGATTTATTCTGTTTATTTGACACTCTTCCAGCTAACTTGAAGGAGCTGATATCTCAGACGATGGTAAGCTGGGCTCAGGAGTACAAGATTCAGGACCCAGCTCTGGTGCGCAGCATGTTCAGCCTATTGAGGCGACAGTATGATGGCATCGGCGAGCTACTTCGGGCATTGAGGAAGAGCTACACTGTCAGTGACAAGTCTGTCGGGGATGCAATCAATCTGCTGGCCTCTCTGGGTCAAATACGCTCTCTACTCAGTGTTCGCATGGGGGAGGAAGAGGGCCAGCTCATGATCGATGGTCTGGGGTAACAAATCATGTTTCTGTCAGCAATACATTTTTCTGTTCAATATATCTTGAGGCTAGGAGATTTTTAAACGATAATATGCATGGGCCACCTATATACTTTTTTACCATGATGGGAGAATTACCTATAAATAAAATATTTATTTTTAAGACGTGCAAGATTGAAGTGGTTTCAGTTCAGTTTGAGACGGGGCAGAGCTAAAACAAATGAAAAACCTGTTGACCATATATGGCTAGTCATTTCTACATTTGAACATGGCCACACTGACAGTAATATTTTAATATAGATCCAGGCACAGAGCAAGCTTAGTAAATGTAAAACTTACTTCTTAAAAGTGGATATGAATCACACATTCATCCTTCAACAGCAGTCCTTTTGTAAGTCAATAATGGATTTTGGGTACAACGAGTCAGAAGTGAAAGGTAAGGTCAGAAGAACACAGTCTATGTTCTGGAACTTTGCATTTAAAAACAAGAATCAAGCACTTTCCTTCAGTTTTTCTCTCACTGGTAATGTTGAAGGGTTTTGTTTTGTGAAATTCAACCTGAAATAGAGCAATAGTGACGCTTCTTCAGGTCGATTGCTTCATCTCCCCTGTAAATAAAGACGGAAATTTAATGACTTTTCATAAGGACTGATAGAGAGGCACAATTATAAAGGCATGTCAGTCAACACGGGTTGGCGTGCAAAGTTGACAGCTTTCAATTGTAAGTCATTTGAGACATCAATGCTAGCATATACTTATTTATTTATTTACACCTGACCGCAAGATATATTTTAGTTTAGTACTGCAATTTGTTATAATTTCGCTTGCTGTACTGATTTATATCACTTTCAAAGACAACACACACATTTTATTTTCATTTAGGAAAGTGTGTTTACCTGAATTTTAGCATCTATTCACACTATAGCCACTGACTCATGTTTTAGTCAGATTTGACCATTTCAGTCAATGCATTGTTTTTCCTATTGCTTACCACAGAGACATCATGAACAACAAAGTATTTTACCAGCATCCAAATCTGATGCGTGTGCTCGGCATGCACGAGACAGTTATGGAGGTCATGGTCAATGTTCTGGGAGGAGACAAAAATAAGGTGCCTTTTGAACAGTATTATTCTCAGTTGCTTTATAAAGCAGTATTGCTGCAAATTGTATTGCATTACTTCTCTTTAAAAATGTGAGTCAGCGATTTAATTGATTCATCTTAATTAACCAGATAAAGTTTAATATGACTGAGTAGTTTTACAATGAATTATAATCTAATATTGACAAAAACAATTGCTTAGTTTTCAGTGTTTCTTTTCTAAGTGAAGTTGTATGTTGCGTATTGTTAACGAAGTAAGGAGAATATAATTTGTTTCATGTTCTTTATAAGGACTCCTGATATAACAGATGCAGTATATTGTGTCTTGCAGCTTAGTACCTCCTTATGTCTCAGGGGTGGCAATCAGGTTAAAGCTCATAAAAGAAGAGGAGAAATGGGTCCTTCTCATTCCTGTCCTTTTTGGGGGTTGTCAGGAGTCTGGAATGCAAATTAATACCTCTAACTATTTCACATATGACGTTACCACTGCAGCTCTCGTTTCTGCTTGGCAGCTTCATTAAAGTGGTCTTACGCAAAGAGGCGTGGCTCCTGGCATGAAGGGGACCATGATGATCGACAAAACATACTTGCTTATATTCACACTAGTGCCGCTGACTAATGTTTCAGTCTGATTTAATCGTCTGAGCTTTCTGTCAATGTCTTGAATGTGCTTCTATTTATTACACATGTAAAAAGGTGAAAGAGTGTGATGTTTATTTGAAAAAAGTTTATTTGAAGTGTGATGAAAGCATCCACGTCATGAATGCTGTGTTGAACTCTCAGGAGATTGCCTTCCCCAGAGTAGTGGCAAGCTGCTGCCGCTTCCTGTGCTACTTCTGCCGCATCAGCCGGCAAAACCAGAAGGCCATGTTTGACCATCTCAGCTACCTGCTGGAGAACAGCAGCGTGGGCCTGGGTAATCACTTGCACTTGAACACACATCCAAGCCCTTCAGGGATGCAGGTCAGCCAGGGTTTCACAGGGTCTTTGGAGTCCACACAATACAGTGAACTTAGATGCACAATCTTATTGTAATTTCCAAATACTGTATGAGATAAGAAGATTTTTCAGGTGGACCACACATGTTCAGTCTGAATAAATTGTTATTACTAAACAGACATAGTCAATGACTTTAAAATTTGTGAGTTATCATAGATTCTCAGCTCAAATTTGATGATCATGAGAAAATGTTGTGTAAAACTGTCAAGAGATACACATACCTGTCTGTGAAAGTAGGTAGCATAGCTCTATATGCATGCTAAGGGTTTCTCCCACTTATCCTACTGTGTAACTCTCTGGAGTCAGGTCTCGACTTTTGAACTTTTATAAATGTATGTATAATTGTATTGCCTTTTTTCCTAAAGTGAAAATGAGGCTTGAGTTTAAGTCATTTAATAAAGGTTGCTTTAACAGTGGATTGTGCACTTCTGACTGCAGAAGACGAGTCCTAAACAACACAATAATACTAGTTGTGTCACCTCTAGTTGTCAACACATATGAAATCATATTATGTATTTACATGGAGCATCTCCTCAAAGTGCTGACAGTTTTTACAGTTTTATTGTAAAATTGTAGTTGCAGCTTTATTTTTCATTTTCAGCTCAATTGGTTTGTACAAAGCCCATATACTACCCCAAATACTATTTAGGGTAAAAGAGTGCATAGAGGAAATATATATGTGGTGTCTGGAGTTTGTGTGTGATTTGTTTTATACAAAAATGCAAGAAAAAAAATCCTGTCAACAAAAAATAAATCTGTCACCTGCTGGTGATTTTCTTTTTTAAATTGTTCTCCTTTTTTTATATTCGACAAGCGTGTCCAGCCATGAGAGGCTCTACTCCTTTAGATGTGGCTGCTTCGTCTGTTATGGACAATAACAGTTTGGCTCTGGCTTTAGAGGAACCTGATCTTGAGAAGGTACTAAAATATTTGCTACATCGGTACTTTTGTGCAAAAGTGATCATAGATTCACATTTATATTGTCTTTGTTTATTTTACACCAGATAACACAAGATTTTTTTATTAGTCTATTCCTTTTTCTCTAATTTATTTCTAATTTTATTTATATTTTCTGCTAACCAAAGGGAGTTTTATTTTTGTTTGTCCTCCACATGTGTCTCTATATTGTAAATGCAACTGTATATTCTACATATGCTGTGCTGACCAAAGTCTAATCATCAATAAAACTTTTAATTAAGTTTAGATTTTAATATTAACACACCAATAAAAGAATATTGCATTTTAACTGATCTATTTGCTTAAGATTGCATAAAACCTTCAAAGAGGCCTAATAGATTGACCTCTGTCAATTTGTGTCATTCAAATTTCACTTTGGATGTTGTCCATGTGCGTTTTCAGGTGGTTACTTATCTGGCAGCCTGTGGCTTACAGAACTGCCCAATGCTTATTGCCAGAGGATACCCAGACATTGGCTGGAACCCAATAGAAGGAGAGCGCTATTTATCTTTCCTTCGTTTTGCTGTCTTTGTCAACGGTTTGTTTATTTTTTACAATATAACATGCCAATGTTTTCTCTTGCTTAACAAACAATGGCATTAATAGATGATTAACATTGTAATTGCCTTCTTTGACTCATTTTCATTTCAGGAGAAAGCGTGGAAGAGAACGCTAATGTGGTGGTGAAGCTTCTGATCAGACGTCCAGAGTGTTTTGGACCTGCTCTTAGAGGCGAGGGAGGACAAGGTTTACTTGCTGCAATGAATGAAGCCATTAAGATCTCAGAAGATCCTACCTTGGATCTGCCCAACTTGCCAGAAGGAGTTGCACCAATGTGAGATTACCAAAATATTCTTCTTCATTTATTTGATAAAAAAAAATCTATAAAATACCAAATTGCCAGTATTTCAGTTATCTGTCTTGTTGCAATAATGTTTTTTATTATCACCGATAAAGCCTTGATTTAAATATATATTATAAACATCTTTTTTGTTTTGTTTTCAGAATAACTAAAAGGTGCATGCATTCAGGAGAAAAGAAAGGAGATATTAAAGAAAAATGAAACAAACCTGACAGAGAATACCCCAAACAAATCCAATAATAACACACAATAAACAAGCCATTAACAACCACAGAAACACAGATCAGCTCAACTTGCAAGCTATAATGTCCATAAGGTAACCTTCATATGAGAATTAGACAGAATTCAGAGATATTGACGCTGTCAATTGACTAACGGTAATAATTTTGAAAAATTTCATAGTACACAGAAGGTTAAATGACATAGTTAGAGAATAATTTAAAACGAATATCATAAAGTCATGCTAGAAAGGGGTGTCACTAAATTCGTAAAAAAAAAAGTTTTGATGGTGTCCCCATGCCATTTCAAACTTGGATAGTTGCCTGATTTGCTGTATCTGACTCTTTTAATATGCTAGGAGTTAAAGACTGGTTTTATTTTTTCCCAGTTATTTGAATTCTTATGTGAAAATAAAGCTATACGTTAATAAAACATTCTCTTGAAAATCATTTAATTAACAAAGTTTTGAGGCATTATTGGAGCAATGTGGACTTGAGCAAGTCTGCGCTGTTGTTGACAGAGTTGGGGAGGATGAAGAAGAAGAGGAGGTCGCCCACATGGGCAACTCTATTATGTCCTTCTACTCAGGCCTTATTGATCTTTTGGGTCGTTGTGCCCCTGAGATGCATGTGAGTGCTCTTCTCTGCCACGTTTTATTGATTTACACATCCGGAGAAAACTAGGAGCACAGCCTCAAACTAACACAACATCTTTGTTATTTTTACAGCTTATTAACAAAGGTAAAGGTGAAGCACTCCGTATCCGTGCCATACTTCGTTCCTTGGTACCCACTAAGGATTTGGTTGGAATTATCAGTATTCCACTCAAAGTTCCAGTTGTCAATAAAGGTTTGTAGTCAAATGAAGTCTCAAAGGACTAAATGACGCTTTTAGTTTTTAGTTCTTAAGTTTTAAGACACTTTTAATTTCTTGTCTCCTTTTCACTCAGATGGCACAGTAATGGAGCCTGACATGAATGCTAGCTTCTGTCCAGAGCACAAAGCACCGATGGTGCTCTTCCTTGATCGTGTCTATGGGATTGATGACCAGAGCTTCTTGCTGCATTTGCTGGAGGTGGGCTTCCTGCCAGACCTGCGTGCTTCAGCCTCCCTGGACTCGGTAAGGTTACCCTGCAGAGCGGAAAAAAAGTCACAGATATAATTTATCATGCTCTGTGTGAAAACCCCAGAGGTTCCGGTTAAGTCAACCGTTTAATTTAGTGATTCAGTAATCAATAAAATTTGAAAGATCGCTGAATGGAACCCATTAGATGTCTTCTGCGGTCACTAATTATCTACTAATACAAAATTTCAAATAGATAACCTAAGTAGATAAGTAGATTACCTCTTATGTTTTATGCAGATTTAATCAAAACAATAATGTATTTTGCTTGTTGCTTGCAACAACCAGAAATATATTGACGATTTTAAAGTCTCTTTTTTTTTTAGATGAGGTGAATGCATATTGTAATTACGCACTATTAAATTTCTCTTTTGCACCCCTTAGGAGGTGCTGAGGAGCACAGAGACTGCGCTAGCAATGAACCGTTATATTGGCTCAGCAGTGCTTCCTCTTCTGACCCGCTGTGCTCATCTGTTTGCTCACACTGAACACTATGCAATGCTCGTTGACTCTACTCTGCACACAATCTATCGTCTGTCTAAGGGTCGATCACTCACCAAAGCCCAAAGAGATGCTATTGATGAGTGTCTGCTGGCCATCTGCATGTAAGGATCTCCTGAAATCAATCCATGTTTCTACTTTAGTGTTTAATTCACTGTTGAGTTGAGATTCTCTGATGTCACATTTTCATTGCGCAGGCATCTTCGGCCATCGATGCTACAGCAGCTTTTGCGTCGTCTTGTGTTTGATGTCCCACAGCTTACTGAATACTGCAAGATGCCCATCAGTGTGAGTTTAACATGTCTGGATTTTGCCATTTTCACTTGAAATGGTGTAAGAGTATACTGAATACCGTTTTTTTTTGTATTCACAAAGTCCAGACTGTTTTATTAAAGAGATACAATATCTTACATTTCTATTAGCAGTCAGTTGTTCTTAGTACAATGGAGGCCAGTTTATTCAGATGTGCTGAAAAGACACTTTTTTGACCACTTTTACGGTTTTGGATTCCAAAGAGATGATGCGTTTTGTTTCACACCTAACAAAACATATTTAATCAAATGTTGAGCATAATTTTCAGTGTTAAGGAAAATTACAGTTTATTATGAAGCTGTTGTAGTATAAAGGGCCAAATTCTTCCACAGCAAAAGTGCTTAATTTATGGTAAATCACTGTACCTGCGCTGTCCATGTAGGGATGCATACACTTCACACTCGCAGGATAGTCATTATGTATTATGAGATGACTGTGCAGAACTCAAACCACAATAGCTAGAGGTCCAAGCAGGCTTCTTTATTAAATAAAAGCAAACAAACAAGAACATGAAACTCCAATCAGAGGGAAATGCTAATATAACTAAAACACTGACTAATAGGAAAAAGAATACTAAAAGGATTGAGCTAGTTGACAAAGGCACAGAAAACTCTAAACTAAGATTAACATAAGACTCAAGAGAGCAAGTGCACATGCCAAATACAAAATAGCAACATGAGAGAAAAAATATATATAAATTACATAAATACTTCACTAGTAAATAAAAAAATGACCAGGTTCAGTCACAAATAGATAAAAAAAACACATCTCTGACACAGCATCTTTCACACATTGCCTGAAACAGTCATCTCCATCAGTCATCAGAGATCAGTTGACTGGCAGGTATGAGTGTATCAAACTCGTCACTTTCAGCTGCTTTTGTTAACCTTCAACACGCTCACCCCTATAAAGTAATCTGCCCACTGCTCCTGGTGTGGGTTCATGTTGTGTTTGTTTACTGCTGTGTACATTGGGATGGGTGCAGAGCACAAATTATTGGGTGTGGGTCACTGCATTTCCGGCCAACTGGTCACTTTCACTTTCACTTCATACTGTATCACCCTGCAAATACATTTTTTTACTGTGAAAATTCTCCACGCAAATTCCTATTTTTTAAATGTGCAAACGCAGTTCTTTGAATTTATAATCCAGATTAATTTGATTTGTTATTGTGAAGGATGGCCAATTTTTTTAAGCGCTTACTGACATCAATGGCAATGATTACTTTTTTTTTTTTAACTTGTAGCTTTTGACTAATCACTATGAGCAAAACTGGAAGTACTATTGCCTGCCGACGGGTTTAGGCAGCTATGGGATGGCATCAGAGGAGGAGCTCCACCTCACCAAGAAACTCTTTTGGGGACTATTTGATGCTCTTTCTCAAAAGGTGGAGGCTTCAAAAATTTGCTATTTTTATACGATCAATACTATGCTAATTAATTTTATGCTATTCAATTCCTTTTTTCCCCTCAGAAATACGATACAGAGCTTTTCAAGATGGCAATGTCATGTCTGAGTGCCATTTCGGGTGCTATACCACCTGACTATGTGGACTCTAGCCCAGGTTCCACATTAGTTAAACAGACCTCAGTGGATGCTCAAGGCAACTTCGATCCTCAGCCAATAAACACCTCTAAGTAAGTAAAAGTTACAACTAAGCACTTGAACTAGGAAGACTTTTCCTTGATAAAAAAAAGTAATGAAGTAAGTGTTATGGTGATGTCCTTCTTTGTATTTGAGCTATTATTGTGTTTGTACTCTGCTCCTACTTGTCGTAATAGTTAGTTTGACCCTTACATGAATTTGATAAAATACTGGTTTGTTCTGTAGCATCTCACTGCCAGAAAAACTAGATTACATTGCAAGCAAGTTTGCAGAACATTCTCATGAAAAATGGTCATCTGAGAAGGTTAGACAATTTTTTAATTCCTATTGTTGATCTTGCAAGATTAACAAGTCAATAGAAAACCTCTGTCAAATTAAACATGGGTTGAGGATTCTTTTTTCATTTTATTTGGTGACAGATTGCTCTTGGCTGGACCGTAGGAGATAAAGTAGATGACAAAGCTAAATGTCATCCACTTTTAAAAGCATACAAAGGACTCAGTGAGAAGGTACAGTAGTGTTATAACATGATATAATAGCAGTTCATTCCAGTGACTGTTTTTCTCCTAAAACTAATTTTTTTTAATGTTTTATTTTCAATAGGAAAGGGAAACATACCGCTACCCTGTTAAAGAGACTTTAAAAAGCATGCTGGCAATGGGCTGGAACATCGAGAGGACTAAAGAAGGAGAGGCTTTGTTTCAGCAAAGAGAAACCGAAAAACAGCGCAAGATTTCTGAGTCTGCACAGGTCATTTTAAAATCTTTTTACATTGATTTTTTGTTTTGTTTCAGTGGTGTTCAATAAAACCATTAATATCGCATGGCTACATTAGGGTGAGTTTGCTCCAGCTCCGCAAGACTTGGAAAATGTTATTCTATCAAGAGATCTACAGGCAAGTGTGACTTGAATAGCTAGCAGTAACAACTTCTATATTAGATTATAAAAATCCATTTAATTTCTACAGGCAATGGTTGAAACTGTTGCAGAAAATTATCACAATATTTGGGCAAAAAAGAAGAAAAAGGAGCTTGACAGTAAAGGTAACCCTTTTCTCATAGAAGAATTTTGTTGAGTCTGTAAATGTCTCTCTGCATTGGAGGTGCATTAACCGATTGATTGTGTGTAATTAAAAGGAGGAGGAAGTCATCCGTTGTTGGTGCCGTATGACACCCTGACAGCTAAGGAGAAGTACAGAGACCGAGAGAAGGCTCAGGAGCTCTTTAAATTCCTCCAGGTCAATGGATACACCATCAGCAGGTCAGTCCACTCCTACAATTTTTTAAGTTTATTTGAAATAGTTTTTTTTTAAGTGAAATCAAATTTTGGAGAGCCAAAACCATTACAAAAATGTTAAAATCTGTATTTATGCAGAGGTCTTAAGGACATGGAGCAAGATTCCTCCTCAATGGAAAAGAGGTTTGCCTACAAGTTCCTCAAGAGACTTCTGGGTTATGTGGATTCTGCTCAAGAATTTATTGCCCATCTTGGTGAGCGAATATTGAATGCTGATATTTTTATAAACGTCAGCATCAACAAACTGATTGGCTATTTTCTTGAATTGATACAGAGGCTATGGCTTCCAGTGGGAAGACAGACAAATCTCCCCATGACCAAGAAATCAAGTTTTTTGCCAAGGTAAAATTAAACGGTTGATAAACAACAATTAGTGTGATAATCTTTTACGAAAGTTGCTTTTCTCTCCAACACAGATTCTGCTGCCTCTTATAGACCAATACTTTAAGAACCACTGCTTATACTTCCTGTCATCCCCCGTCATTAACCTGAGCAGCAGTGGCTACGCATCCAACAAGGAAAAGGAGATGATCACAAGGTATAATTCTGATATTTTATAGTGGTATTATTAAAACATTTCACATACTTTTGTAGAAGTGAATCAAGACAAAGGATCAGTGAAAAAGAGAAGTGGATAACTAGCTATACTGTAATTCTAGAATATTTTGCTAGTTTATCAGCAAAGTTTGTTAAATTAATGAATTGTTATTAAGGTTTCACAAATTCTGCTCTTTATGCATGTGGTGTCTGATTTAAGCGCTATAACTCAATAATCTGAATATATAATTATAACAGTTGATCAATAATAACATTATTAATAATAACCTTTTTTATTTGTTTCTTTTATTTAATGTACAGTGTGATGAAACAATAAACCAACTAAAAAAAACTGAACATTAAGGATAACTGTATACCTCTAATATGTGTAAATGTCCATTAAATGTACCTCTTTTATTTAGTTCATACTTTATAAACAAAAGGTGATGAATATGATGTGTGTGTGCTTCAATGTTTTCTTTCAGTTTTCTCTTCAATGATTTAAATATTGAATTTTTTTTTTTTTTTTATAACAATCTATCAAATGATCAATAAAGCATTCAGCATTCAGCCCTATAATGAATTATTTTTAAACACACATTTGAACTTGCTTGCAACAAGGTCTTGAGTTTGTCCCCTTCTCCCCCACCTTTTGACCTTAACTAGGAATAAGCAAATTGCTAACTTCAAACTTTTCTCTTTAGTCTTTTCTGTAAGCTGGGAGCCCTGGTCAGACACAGAATATCACTCTTTGGTAAGACGCACTCTTTTCTAATTTTGTATGGAGCTCTTAAATTCACTGCTTCAAGACGCTCTATTCTTTCAGGAAGTGACTCCACCACTATGGTGAGCTGCTTGCACATCCTGTCCCGCACACTGGACTTCAGGTATTTACGAGAATGTAGGATGTTGGTCTTAATGTTTCTATTGTTTAAGTCAATCTTTTTATGGGATTTAGGACTGTTATGAAGTCTGGCTCAGAGCTGGTTAAGGCAGGAGTTAGAACATTCTTTGAAAATGCAGCTGAAGACCTGGAGAAGACTCTGGAAAACTTGAAGCTGGGAAAGTTGGGCCAGTCCCGTACCCAAATGAAGGGTGTTTCCCAGATCATCAGCTACACCTCTACAGCACTGTTGCCCATGCTAACTGTTCTCTTTCAGCATGTCACCCAAAACCAATTTGGAGCAGAGCTGCTATGTGAGTAAACTGTTCTCTGACCTTTAATACTGGTAGCCACAAGTCACAATTTTTAAATTATGCTACGAGGGGACAAAGTTTTTGTTTTGTTATCTAGTTCTTAGTGATATTGCTTTTATCGTCTATAAAATACAAAAATGTTCTATGGGTATAAATTTCATAAATCTTCCATCCATTCATTTCATTGTCGTACCATCTCTAGGGGTTGCTGAACCCTGTCACAGTAAGAAAGATATTATTCTTAAATCTGTCTTAAATGATGCTTGTGAAGACTGCCCCTGTTGAAAAACCATTATAAAACATTGAAAACATGCCCAGATGCATTCAGAAAGACTAGCTAAGATTTGAGCTAAGAACATTCTCACTGAGCCAATGATGTCCAATACCATCACGCCTTCTGCTTTTATTCTAATTTACATTTTACATTAAAATGTATGCTTTTAGCTTTGATCCAATGTGACATACAATTTGTTAAAGGTAAAGTATAAACTCAACTACTTCACATAGATGTCATATCAGCTGACTACCAAAGAAGTGCTCTAAGTATAGGTTTAATTAACAAGGAAAAGATTAATTTGTTTGTATAATTCTGTGCTGTATGACTCGCACAAGAGCTTTTGGTTGATTTTTGAAATGTCAGTTTGGTTGCTTTTCTAACCTAGTAGTCTAGGAGATTATTTCACCAACAGGAAGTAGAAGTGGCTTCTCTGAATCGTGCATTTCGCAAGTTAGTGTTAAAAGTTGATGCAGTGATGCTCCTGAAGAGAACGAGTCTGTCTCGTTAAGATTAAACTCTTTTCATGAAGTGAATCAGATTAGTGTTTTTTGCTTTATTTTTGGTTCTTTGTTAAAGAAAGGTTTGCAATTAGATCAGACTTTGTTCCTGTTATGAACAATGCAAATCATTCTTTTAAATGAGCAAGAGTCAAAAGAATGAATGAAAAGGAATCAAAAAAAGAAGACTCAAGAGTCAAAAGAATGAAGTTAAAAAAATTAAACCTCAAACTACTCATGGGACAAATTTGGTTATTCTTCGGAGCTGTTTCCTGTCATGAAATCGAAGTGTGAGTGAGTATTGTGCAACATCCGGCGGCTCTTTCATGTCTCATTCACTTTATCAAAACAGCCAGCTTTCATTGGTTGTTCTCTTGTGAAAACCCCACCCAATATGAACTAATTTTCATAGCACAAATCGCTCAAACAGATGTGTGATATGCCGTCAGTGCCTGTGATTTCAGATCGAGGTATGTTCCTTCTCTCAACACAAGCTTCAAGAGGGCATGTAGGATCTCTTGTCAAGGTAGATGGGGCAGGTGTAGAGAGCATCCGTGACTTGAACTTACTATTGCAAAATATTTACACAATACTTTTTTTTAAGCCATATTATACAATTCCAGTAGAAAGATTTAAATTGTATGCTTTTAATGAACCCTAAAGAGATGTTTTCATTGAATGCCAGTTACTTGTGTCTGTTTCAGTGGATGACATTCAGTTGTCCTGCTACCGCATTTTAACCAGTCTCTACTCTTTGGGCACTGGGAAGAACATCTATGTGGAAAAGTAAATAAACTTATAATTTTGTTGCCTCTATCTTTTAGTTTTATTACTGACATGTTTGTTTTTTTTACAGACAGCTTCCAGTGTTGGGTGAATGTTTATCTAGTTTGGTTGGAGCGATGCCTGTTGCCTTTTTGGAACCAAATCTAAATTTGTACAACCCTCAATCAGTCTTCAACAGCAAAACACCAAGAGAACGAGCTAGTGAGTTTACTGGACATATTTTATTGCCTTATCGTCCACAGTAATGAGTTTCTCTAAATTTGTTGCATTTACACTGTAATATTTTACAGTTTTAAGCATGCCAGACACGGTGGATGAGATGTGTCCAGAGATGCCCCATCTGGATGGCCTAATAAAAGACATTAGTGACATATCAGAGTCTGGTGCACGATACACTGAGATGCCACAGGTCATCGAGGTCATTCTGCCCATGTTGTGTAACTACCTGTCATACTGGTGGTCAAAAGGTCCAGAGAACTCCTCACTAGATGCTGATTGCTGCACATCTGTCACATCCGAGCATCTCAGCCTCATCTTGGGTAGCATTCTTAAGATTCTCAATAACAACCTTGGCATTGATAACGCCCCATGGATGAAGAGATTGGCAGGTGAGTGAGGGTTGAAGCTGAATTCCTAATGCGGATTTATCTAATATCGAGATGACTTATCTGCCTAAATACTCTCTCAAATCTAGTGTACACACAGCCTATCATTAGCAAAGCCAGTGCAGATCTCCTGAGAGCACACTTCCTGCCGACGCTAGAGAAACTGAAGAAGAAGACAGTAAAAATAGTGACTGAAGAAGAAATGCTGAGGGCCGAAAGCAGAGCAGACACGCAGGAAGCAGAACTGCAGATTCTGGATGAGTTTGCAGTTCTCTGCAGAGATCTGTATGCCTTTTATCCCATGCTTATTCGTTACGTGGACAACAACAGGTAGTTATCCACTGACCATAGAGAGAATTACGGAGATAAAAAGCAGAAGGTTGCAACAGTTAGCAAGTAACTAATCCATAGAATGATTGTGATTTAAAGGTGCCATATCATGCGCTTTTCAAATAGTTTATTATAAATATTTAACCTCTCTAGACTATCACAGCATAACCTTCAAGACGCAATGTTTTTCATAAACAATGTCTTTGATTCACTTCAAATGGTTGTGTTTCACAAAACGAGTCATGTACTCCTACTGCCGGGTAAACTGAATTTCTGCCTCTGATTGAAACTGGACACACCTTCTTTTTTTGGAACTTGCACTTGTGTCATGCGAAGTGATCTTAAACCAATATAAATCTATCAATCAATAAATGAAGTTTTTTTTAGCAGTTACTTTCAAAGCAGCCTCACAAAGTCCTAGTGTGCATCAGGTAGAGTAAATGGGAGTTATGTCTTAGTAACATAAGAGATATGGTTCTTAAACCTCCGTTCACTATCTATAATAACCCCAAGATAGTGTAGTGGAGAAATGAACAGTGAGTCTCCAAGCTCCATATTTAAAACTGATATTTGAAACTAATGCCATGTCTTCTAATAAATTTGCCAAAGGGCAGCATGTAGATCGAGAATTTGATGGGTCCCAGAACAGATCTTGAGGAACTGCATACTCTACTGTTATTGCGTCTGAGTCTCCATTTACATGAACAAACTGACTCTGGTCAGAGAGGTAAGAGTTAAACTTTCTTAGAGCCTGGCCCTGGATGCCTGCATCATTCTTTAATCTCTCGAGGAGAATCCTGTGATCTATCGTATCGAAGGCTGCACTGAGATCTAGCAGAACTAGGAGAGATATTCCCTTGATCCCGTTCAAGATCTATGTTACATATACTTTTGTTAAAAGCACAGGTAACAGTCTCATCAGAAAATGATCACAGCATTGATTACAGCTTATATAAATGTGGCAATAATTACTTACTGCTTGGAGCTCCTCAGCATTACCCAGGATTGCCCGGAAAGGTGTCCATTTGTTAAAGCAGCTTTTTTTTTTTTTACCAGTTCTCTGTCGAAATCTAGCTTGGTTCTTTAAAATGGTTCAATGTAAAGTGTAGCTTTCCTGGAATTTGCTTGTTGGCACAGCTATTTCAGCTGTTTTGAGCTCCCAGAAAAAGAAAATAGGATTACACAAACATACATGAACCAATCTGAATATGACTTGAGACATGTTTTTGATGAGAGAACAATACTAAAACATGCAAAAAAAGATGAAGTTTACATGATATGGCACCTTGAAGAACATGTACAAATTGGGAGTTAAGGGCCTCAAATAAAACTTTATATAATTATGTTTTAACGTTGATAGAAAATCAACAAATCTTTTAATCATTACAGATCAAAGTGGCTAAAGGAACCTGATTCAGATTCAGCCGAACTCTTCAAAATGGTTTCTGAGATTTTCATCCTTTGGTGTAAATCTCATGTAAGTTTAGACACTCATTAAATTTATATTTCTTCAATAATGAATTATCTGTCACAAAAAAGGAATCAAACTCTTTTTCTATAGAACTTTAAAAGGGAGGAGCAAAATTTTGTGGTCCAGAATGAAATTAATAATTTGGCATTCCTCATTGGAGACAGCAAGACAAAGATGTCAAAGGTTGGTGATACTTTTTTTTCCGCATAATGGCAAAAATCTAAACATGCACAAACATGCAAAACAAAAATGAAACGCATGATGTATGTCTTTGTCAAACAAGTCTGGAGGTCAGGATCAAGAGAGAAGAGGAAAAAGGAGACGAGGAGAGTTGTACTCCGTTCAGACCTCTCTCATTGTTGCAGCTCATAAGAAGATGCTGCCTATTGGCTTGAATATGTGCACCCCTGGAGACCAAGAACTCATTTGTCTTGCCAAGATAAGATACTGTCTGGTGAGTGCATTTCTTTGCGGTCTAATAAAACTTTAATAGCCAGAGACCTATTAAAAATTTCTAAATGTGTTTTTATAACAGAAAGACACTGATGATGAGGTCAAAGATTATTTAAGGAAGAACCTCCATCTTCAAGAGAAGGTCTGATTTACAAAATCCCAAATGAGCAAATATGATCTAACACTTTACAGTTGGTTCACAGATGTCTCTTATTCCATCAGTCGGAGGACCCAGCAGTGCAGTGGCAGATGAACCTCTACAAAGACATTGTGATGAAGAGTGAAGGGCCTCCAGACCCCGAGCAAACAGTGGAGAGAATTCAAGCCATCTCTTCTGCTGTCTTTAACCTTGAACAGGTATGTCGTATATTTATTATCATTAATGGTTAAAAAATGTTCACCAAAGAGCGTTTACCAACTCTATTCGAAATGCAAATAAAACCCCTCAATCATCACTTTGGCAGAATAATATTAACACCGATTTTGAGCCATCACTAACACTTTTTAGTAGTTGATTCAAAGCAGCTTAACAGAGACCTAATGTGGATTAAGTTGGGCTAAATACCTAAAGCATAAAGACTAAATGAACTTAAGATCTATTGACCAACAGATCGCCGGACACCACCAGGGAAAAAAACTAAACAGAAATAAATATATAAGTAGTTAGTTAGAACAATGTAACACAAATTACAAACAGGGGATTAACATCAGCTGCAGGATATATAATAAATGACGGGGAAAGGTTAGATGGGTACATTGTTTCTTCAACAATTTTTATGCTTATAGCACCCAGACACCATTCTGTTTTGAACACATACCAGCAGCCAATTGTCCAAATGCTAGATTAAACATATGTGTTTTCAATTTAGTTTTGAATGTGAACGTAGCTGAGTTCTGGAGACCAAGCAAGAAATGGTTTCATTATTTTTATTAAGATATTCATTGTAATGCGTGCGATTAAACAACTTCGAATTGACACAAACACAATTTTTAACACATGCTCTGTGTTGACAACAAACTCATATAGTACATTTAATTTAAATATATGTATTTAAAAAGCCAAAATATTTTTCAAAAAAATGTAACCAAGTAGCACATTTATACTACATATTTTTATTTTAGGTTGAGCTGCCACTAAGGAACAAGAAAGCAGCAGTTCAGAAGCTGCTCTCAAAACAACGAAAACGAGCTGTTGTGGCCTGTTTCCGCATGGCACCCCTCTATAATTTACCAAGGTATGCTCTATTAATGCTTTGCATCAAAAAAGCGGACTCCAGCCTCAGCATTAAAATGTATTGACTCTGAAGGTTTCTTTTATAGCTCTTCTTCTCCTACGCATCTAAATGCACTCTGTATTCCTTTTAATCTCCAAGTGTTTCAATGTGTTCTTTCCATGTTCCTTTCTTCCTCCTCCTGAAACCTGTCCCCTTCTGTTGTCTCCATAACACACTTCAGATACAAAAATAATAATTACTTCCTGAATGGCTATCGATACGTTTGGCTGGAAAAGGTGTACCATACCTCCAGCTTTGACCGTCTGTTCTCCATGCTAACGGTAATGTGAGACTAAGAGAAATCATGATACCAGCCTCCTCTTCCTCCATTCACCAAGCTAAGGGCTGAGCACAAGCACACAGAGCCAACACTCTGAATGGTCACCTTCCCTTTCCCGCCAGGTTTCTTGAATGTATTGGCAGGTTTTCAGACGGATTTCAGAAAATGTGATACTGTAAGTGTTCATGCTTGTTGGTGCTAGCAGTGTTTTCATAAGGTGACCAGTCAGATGAGGCCATGGACTGTACATCTTCCTCTCACACCACAGAATGCACCTCATCTTCCTCTTAACTTCCCTCTCCCCCCACTCCTCAGGCATCGCTCAATTAACCTCTTCCTCAGTGGCTATCAGAGACATTGGATAGAGACAGAAGAGTACTCCTTTGAGGAGAAGCTAGTGCAGGACCTGGCAGTAAGTACCGGGCTGGCATCAGCGCTGCCCCGTGTGCTGTGTGTGCCCGCTGGTGCCTTGACGGCCGAATGCTCTTTGCCCGCTCAGGCGCGGGAGCACGTCTCTGCCCGCCTCATGTACTCATCCCGGCCTGTGTTCAGCTCTGCTGGTTCCTCCACACACTGCCGCCTGAGGCACAGCAGCCATGGCATGCATGAGTTTCGGCTGAGCCTCAGTCCCCGTCGTCTCACTAGAAAAGCAGTCCGTTTCATCACAGCCGCGGTAAGAGGGAGGGTGGTCCCTGCGATGATCTGCTTTGTTCTTTGGGTGTCGTCTTTCGTAAGTTCCATTTGTTGTGAGAGTCGTTGGCATGTAACATCATGTATAAGCTATAATTCAGTCTGCCGTTCAACTCAATCAATCTTTTTTCTTGTTAAGCTGGGTTCTACACTAGCCTGATTGGATAAACACATCAAATTCACCTCAAAAAGCCAACAAAGCCAACACTTCATTTTTTAAAAAAAATCTTTTTATACCAAGGCGACAGCTGCTGAGAACCATAAGAACAAAATTTTTTAAAGAAATTCATTAATTGTTAATCAATACTCTGCTGCTTGAAATTTTGAGCATTGTTTACTTTAACATGATTTCTTATTTGACCAACATTCATGATATGGCATTTAACTTAAATGAGCTTTTGATGTTCAGCGCTAACCATCATTTCTTACAGAGAATTTCCTGCCATTACCAAAAAAGATCCTGAGCTCTATGCAAGGAAATGGTTAAAAATGTTAGTTATGAAATTCTTAACCTTAGCCCATTTTCAACCACTAAATGTTTTTTTCCACATATCCAGGGTTTCTGCGGGGTCTTCTCAAATTTAAATGTCAAAATTTTAGGCCTTTAAAAGTCTTACATTTGTGGTTTTAGGGCTTAAATTTTTCGTATTCGTTCGTATTTTTCTGATGTCCATGTAAAGGTCAATTGATATGCGTTTTTTGCTTTTGCTTGGAGTTACTAGAGGTTGAGAAAATGCTCCAAAATGCTAAATGATAAAATAATCTCGGATGCAGGAGGAACAATGCGGGTTTCGACCTGGTCGTGGAACACTGGACCAGCTCTATACCCTCTGCAGGGTCCTCGAGGGGTCATGGGAGTTCGCCCAACCGGTCCACATGTGTTTTGTGGATTTGGAGAAGGCGTTCGACCGTGTCCCTCGTGGGGTCCTGTGGGAGGTGCTCTGGGAGTATGGGGTCCGGGGCTCCCTGCTAAGGGCTGTCTGGTCCCTGTACAACCAGAGCAGGAGCTTGGTCCGCATTGCCGGCACAAAGTCAGACCTGTTCCCAGTGCGCGTTGGCCTTCGGCAGGGCTGCCCTTTATTACCGGTTCTGTTCATAGTTTTTATGGACAGAATCTCCAGGCGCAGCCGGGGGCCTGAGGGGGTCCGGTTCGGGGACCTCAGGATTTCATCTCTGCTGTTTGCGGATGATGTTGTCCTGTTGGCTTCTTCGGGCCTGGACCTCCAGCGTACGTTGGGGCGGTTTGCAGCCGAGTGTGAAGCGGCTGGGATGAGGATCAGCACCTCCAAGTCTGAGGCCATGGTTCTCGACCAGAAAAAGGTGGCCTGCCCTCTCCAGGCCGCTCCTGCCTCAGGTGGAGGAGTTCAAGTATCTTGGGGTCCTGTTAACGAGTGAGGGGAGGATGGAGCGCGAGATCGACAGGCGGATCGGTGCAGCATCTGCAGTGATGCGGTCGCTGTATCGATCTGTTGTGGTGAAAAGGGAGCTGAGCTGAGAGGCGAAGCTCTCGATTTACCGGTCGATCTACGTCCCTACTCTCACCTATGGTCATGAGCTCTGGGTCGTGACCGAAAGGACAAGATCCCGGATACAAGCGGCAGAAATGAGCTTCCTCCGCCGGGTGGCTGGGCGCTCCCTTAGAGATAGGGTGAGAAGCTCCGTCACCCGGGGAGAGCTCAGAGTAGAGCCTCTGCTCCTCCACATTGAGAGGAGTCAGCTGAGGTGGCTTGGTCATCTATTCCAGATGCCTCCTGGACGCCTCCCAGGGGAGGTGTTCCGGGCATGTCCCACTGGGAGGAGACCCCGGGGAAGACCCAGGACGCACTGGAGGGACTATGTCACCCACCTGGCCAGGGAACGCCTCGGGATCCCTCCCGGGGAGTTGGAGGAAGTGTCTGTGGAGAGGGAAGTCTGGGCATCCCTGCTTAGACTGCTGCCCCCGCGACCCGGCCCCGGATAAGCGGAAGAAGATGAGATGAGATGAGATAAAATAATGTAAAGTTGATGGATAAAGAACTAAAAAGTAAAAAAAAAAACTAAAAATTCATCGTTAGGTTTGCCGGATTTGGATTAAACGTTCGTAAATCCTCAAAAACATAAAAGTGGCCATTAGAGGTGCGAACACTCATAAATGCTCCAGATTGTAAAAGTGATTGTTGAGGTTGCCAGAGATGTTGATTTTTAAATGTTTAAAAAAAATATGTCTAGGGTTGCCAGAGTTTGATAAAATGGTCATATGAGTTCAACTTTGTAAAAGGCATGGTTAGGGTTGCCAGAGTTTGAGAAACCTTTCGTAAAGGCTAAAAACACATAAAAGTAATGGTTTGGGTTTTTAAACAATGTATTTGAAACATACTGTTTATTATCCCAAAAAGGTTTGTATTTGTTTTTATGTAATGATATAGGTCTTAAATTTGATTCCTAATAGTCTTTTAAAAAGTCTTAAATTTGACTTTATGAAACCTGCAGAAACGCTGATATAAAATTTTTCTTTTCTGTTTTGGAAGTCTTTTTCAAAAATAAGGAGGTAGATATGATGGTAATTAGTTGTCTATTTGTCTTAAAAATGTCAAGCAGCACCGTATTTATTTACTAAAGGTTGTTAACCACAAAAGATTTAATATAAAAGCCCCACGCATTTAAAGTGATTTTGTGGAATACTTTCTTTTCCGGTTCGACTTAATAGTTTTTAACATTTTTTAATTCTTTGATAACAAATAAGTTGTATTAAAACATTTTCTTAACTTGGAATGTAAAATTAGTTTTACAAGAACAATGTATATTTTCACTTTTATTTTTGCATGTTGAACCAAACCTGTTTAAAAGTAATGTGTGTTATTTAGAAAGGATAATATTTAGAGATGAAGGTTAATGTGCATACATATGGACTGCTAAACAAAAACTGCAAAGCCATGACCATTGCCGTGTCTTTATTTGCATGCTCATCCTGAGCTAGTCATTGGTTCCTGTATAATTTTAAATCAGCCTCCAGTGACCATGCTCAGAGCACCGTGTCTTCAGATCAAGTGTTTCTCAATTGACCCCAATGCACCAATCTTCCAAAAACCTTTAACCAGTTAGTGGAATTAATCCCCAGTCAGGTCGCAACACTTCCTTTCCTCTATGTTCACGGAGTTCATGGGATTTAATCCGAGAAACACTCCTGCTGAATCCATTCATGTGTGCGTGCGCATGGGTGCGTTTGTGTGTGGGTGTTCTTGACAAAATGCATGTTTGAAATAAAAAGGACTTTTATGCAAGACGGAAAAGCTATTAAATAAACAGGTCTGAATTTATGTAATTAGCTAATTTTGCCAAAAGTGTTTCTTTTGTTTCCTATGTTTTTGGAAGATGTGTGTGTATATATTGCCTTTTGATGAGTTTTGTTGTAGTTTGATTTGTAAGCTATTTCAAGTTACTTGTCCAGGGCTGTGCAATCGTACAGAAATGAGATGAGAAATGATTAAAAAAAAGTTTAGTTGCACATTAAGAAATTCACACTATCTAATCTACTTTTATTTGCACAAATTTACAAATTTGAGGAAATGTTGCTGATTAGATTATATCTACTTATACGTATATGAGCTATATTTTTTTTTACATTAAAATAAACATAAGTAAATAACTGAAAATAACTGAATAAAATCATTAATTTGATGCTTTCTGTAATTCCATAATGGAATTCTGTAATTCCATAATTTACAAAAGATTAAAAAAACCCACCTCAGTGAAATGAGATATACCACATTTACAATTAAAAATAAACATTGTTTGTTTTGAACACAACGAAGGCATGCGTTGGATAGTACGTCGAGAAATTAGCTATTTCTCTTTTTTCATTGCACCTTGTGTTTATTTGCTCAGGCTCACAGCGTTTATTTGAGTTCAATGAAAGCAAGAGAACAAGTTATCATAGAAAAAGGGTAGCCCAGCCCTGGTGACAAGGCAACTGAGCATGCTTGAAATCAGAGGAAGACAAAAGTATGTTAGCTGATTGGTGCATTTTCATCTCGTTTTATTTGTTGTTGTTTTGTTTTTTTCAATTGTGGCTGTTTTGTTGTAACTTAAGATACATGTAAATAACAGGGGAAATTCTTAGCAGGAAATAAATCCAGGGTGTAATTTTGTTTTGGTCCTTTTTTTGTAACCTCAGAAAACTCCAATGACTGTTGTAGAGGAAGAAGAGGAAGAGGAAGCTGAAGTTCAGCCAGATCCTCTTCATCAACTCATTCTTCACTTCAGTCACAATGCTCTCACTGAGAGAAGGTAAGCTTTTCGTATGTAGTTATCTAAAACAAAAGTTGTTCATGTTAATGAACACACACATTTGTAAATAATTCTCTCTAATATTATTTTGGTTGTAATTTTTAGTTTTCTGGAAGAAGATCCTCTCTATATTGCATATGCAGACATGATGGCAAAGGTGAGTTTTCTTTTTTTAATAACCAGACAAAAATTATACTGTTCTCTCATTGGTTAGTTTTTCCAGGTTTTGTGTCTAGAAACACTGAAGAATAAATGTTGTAGATGGTCAGAGTAGTTGTTTCCAATGACTATTTTTAGAGCTGTGCTGAGAATGAAGAAGAAGAAGAGGAAGAGGAGGGAAAAGAAAAAACGTTTGAGGTATTTACTTTCTGAATAATCCAGGTCATCTAAATATTTTCCTGACTGTTACATTTCAGTGCTTTTGTGTTCCCTGACAGGAAAAAGAAATGGAGAAGCAGAAGATTCTGTATCAGCAGGCAAGACTTCATGCTCGTGGAGCTGCTGAAATGGTGCTTCAGATGATCAGTGCTAGTAAAGGTACACATCTTTAGATTGAAATGTGCTTTCTGTTTAAAAATCATGACGTATTTTATTTTGTAAAGAAAATAATCATTAGATTGATTTCAGGTCGACTTGGTCCCATGGTTACTGGCACGCTCAAACTGGGCATTTCCATTCTTAATGGGGGCAACGTTCTTGTTCAGCAGGTGAAGAAAAATATTAATAGTCTTTGAGTCTTGAGTCTTAATAAAGCTTGATTGTTGTCTTTCTTTTACCCCTGAATTTGCTTGTTTGTAGTTACATTCATTTTTATTTTTTATGAATCATTACTATTATTGTTATTAGTTCTTTGACTATGGGAAGAATTCTAAATGAGACACTGTTTGTAATATGAATTTATTATAAGCTTGTTTGTACTGCTTTAGAAAATGCTGGATTATTTGAAGGACAAGAGGGATGCTGGCTTCTTTAAGAGTTTATCTGCACTAATGATGTCCTGCAGGTGAGTGAGAACACCATCCGTACCTGTGATCAGTTTGGCCCATTTGAAATACTTGATTTAACACGTTTCTCTGTATTTGTGGCAGTATTCTGGATTTGAATGCATTTGAAAGACAAAATAAGGCAGAGAGTCTTGGGATGGTGACTGAAGAGGGTTCATGTAAGATAATATTTTCTTTGTCTGTGTTTTATTAGTATCGTTGAATGAAAAAGCAATAAATCAAACCTGATCTATATCTCCAACTAATGTAGTACCAAACACAAAGCAACCCTTCGTATGCGCAAAGGATATTAAGTATAATACACCATGGGCTGTGTGATCAGTTCTGATCTTCTCTGGAAATGGACTGAAGACATGTGCATTTGTGCTCACTGAAAGTGCAACGTTAAGAGCTTTTAATATTTAGATATTATATTTCTGCACCTATCTTTCTAAGTTTAATTTACCAAGTAAAGTACTACAATTAAATACTGTTTACATTTTGCATTTAGAAAATATAGAAAGTGTAATGTAAGTGTAAATGTATTTTTAAAGGTCTTAATTTGTAATTCATCAACTATTACTTTGATTTATTTAAATATCTCTTATATAGACTATTGTACACACATGGTAAACTTATAATTTAAGAATGAATAGGGATTGTGAGTTAAATGCTCTGTCACCTTAAATATTTTATTAAAAAATATACATTAACTATGATAGAGAACATTATCAAACACTGCACTTAAAACAAAACTAACACTCTTAACTACTTGTGATTTGGAGAATGTCTTTGAGTTCACAAATAAATATCCACAATCCCAGTGAATTCTGCTAAAGTGTATACAAACAACACATCCAATCACATTGCAGAAAATATATAAAAAATTTTTAAAACTACAATTAAGAGATGATGCTTTACTTACATTTCAACTGAACCAGAATTAGGTAGTACCCAAACTGCTAATCGACTGGAATTTTAACAGGGGTTTAAAGAGAGTTGTATGAAAAAGGGGAAATATCCACTGAGCTGTGTATACAAATTTCTGAAGAGAATGCGTTACAGATGAGAGAGCCTCATAACACAAATAACCACTTGTTACAACCAGGATTATGCAGAATCTCTGAACCACACCACAATTAACTTTGAAGGCAGTACTAAAAGCTAAAGGGACATCAGCGTCCATCCGCTTGTTTAGTCGTAACCTCAAGCACCGTGTCCTGGTCCAGCCGCTTGACTCCTTATTGACATTCAATAGCAGAAGATACTGAAACTTTGATCATTATTACATTAGAAACCTGATCTAATTCAAGCGGAACATTAAGTGTAGGATACCAAAAATGTGCCATAATAAAGGTTAGAGTCAAGGTGTCCTAAAAACTAGTTTATGAAGTGGAATATGCTATTCTGTAGGTCAAGTTAGAGGAGAAACCCCTGTGTGAAACAACTTTCCGCTTTAAACAGTTTACACTTCAACAGTTTCCATTTTATAAGTGTATTTTTTTCTAGGGCATCTTGACTTTTTAATCAAGGCACATTATTGGTAATCTTTCTTTCTTTCTTTTCTTTAAAGCCTTGACAGCAACATTATAAAATCTCATTTTAACTCATTCATAACAAAGTTAACTTGACACATTCAGTTAGTCTATTTCATTCAGTTCAGTTTTCATTAAGTTCAACATAAGTTGGTTTTAAATACACATTTTTATTGAGTGCTTCTTTAAGATCTCATCCTGTTAAGTATCTCCTCCACCAGGATTCATAAATAGGGCATCGAATAAGGATGTGTAACAGACAATCTATATTGACAATATCCACACCAGCTCTGACTCTCTTTTGAGAAGAAAATCATGTGTTTGTCTGGTATGTTCTATCTACATCTTGTTTGCAAGACTTGGTCTCTTCTCAATAATAAGAATTCTGGTTTGGTTCCGTCAATGGTTATATGTTATTGTCTGTCAATGGACGAGTGGCGTGGCAGATTCTGCCGCTAGCATGTTGCACCTAATAAAATGGTTCTTGAGTGTTGCGTTTTAAAGTACTGTATGTGATCCAGCTTGGTTGATGCTTTGAAGCTAAATAAAAATCAACAGCTTAGTTTAATTTAAAACAACTGATGTCTGTCCACATCTACATCTGTAACTGCATACCCATCCTTCTAACTAAAGTTCAATGTTGACTTTCTGAAACTAAGTCTTTCTCCATTTGCTTATGTCTGCTCTCTTTGTCTGTTTCCCATCATTTTGTACTGGATTGCAGCCAACGTGAAAGAGCGGGGTAAATATAGTTTAGCTACTCGCTTCACAGTGCTCTCCCCTGGCATGTGGCCATTCAACTCCCTTCTGCTATATGTGAATGCTCTACTCTTCAGCGCTGGCTGGTAGAGGCTAATGCATGCTGACAAAAAAAAAAACAACAACCTAAGAATAAGCCCAGGTGCATCACCTAACCTTCCTGTACTAAACGTATTCACTAAATGGGAACATTTTGTTCTCCATGTGAAGTATCATCTGTGGTAATAGTGTGTCAATATATAAGGGATGTACATTTAGCAAAGATTAAACCACAGCTTTAAAATGAGCAAAACGCTTTGCCATGCTGTGAATCTGGGGCTATTTCTTAAAGCTGGTTCTGACTTTCACAAGCTGACAGGGTTAAATTTGTATGGAGAAAAAAAACATTCATATAAAAAATAGTATTGCAGTCCTTGTGAAAGTTACTTGACTAAGCCAGCTTTTTGATATTTTCATAATCTCTGCTCATTTGTTGTCAAGCGTTTTTTTTTCCAGGCAGCTCTTGGGATGTAATTGTGAGCTCCAAACTGAAGCTCCTCATCCTAAGTGAAGCAAGCTACCAAAACATGCACCGGTTACTTGCTTGTTTGAGACTGGTGACAAATTGCAGAGTTTCGATGCTAAACCCTCCTAATACCATCTGAAATGTTTTTCTAAACAATGCCTCTCCCTTGCCTGTTAAGGGTAAGGTGTAGCTATTTCACTTTAAGGCTATGAAAATAAAAAATTCATAGTCATAAAAGTGAAATTACAAAAGCTAATTGGAAGGCTTTTGCATCTGATCTCTTCAATTGTTGTCCTGCGTAAATTCAACAACATGGCACAGAAATAATTTGACTTCTGTCTTTTTTAAGGTTCCAAAGTTCTACAAAATGATGATTTTACCAAGGATCTGTTCAGGTTTTTGCAACTACTGTGTGAGGGCCACAATAATGGTGAGACTTAAAGCTATGTTTTTATTAAAATAAGAATAAATGTTATGACAAATTGGAATGTTTTATTGTGATGTAAAACTGGTAGCTAATGCTGATTTATATTAGCATATGCTAAGTATTGAGGATAAGCTTGTTTGGCAGGGGTTTAAATTCAGCCCTGGAGGGCCATAGTATTTACATAACATTGTAAATTCAGCGTTCATGAAACACACCTTATCGCAGTAATTGGGGTCCTCTTGGCTTGTCTGAAGCTAGAGTGATATGCATAGAGTAAGGCTGGGGCTGCTTATAACTTTATTTGGTGAACCCTCTGCTAAGGAATCAAAAGTTTAATGTAGTTTTATCCTTCATTCATTTTCATGTCGGCTTTCTTCCCTTTCGGGGTCGCCACAGCGGAATGAACCGCCAACTCTCTGGCATATGTTTTACGCGGCGGATGCCCTTCCAGCCGCAACCAATCGCTGGGAAAAGTTTTATCATTCATTATTTTTTTCCCCTAGATTTCCAAAACTTTTTACGTACCCAGACTGGAAACACTACTACAGTGAATATAATCATTAGCACTGTGGATTACCTTTTACGACTACAGGTAACTCAAGCTAATCAAGTGTTTTGCGTGTCATAATTAGCAAAAAAACTTTGAGGTTTAACAAGTTTCTGTTTACGCCAGGAGTCTATTAGTGATTTCTACTGGTATTACTCTGGAAAGGATATCATGGATGAGGCTGGGCAACTTAATTTCTCCAAAGCTTTGGCAGTAGCCAAACAAATATTTAACTCCCTCACTGAGTATATTCAGGTAATGCAAACTAGTAACTATCATTAGACTTGTGGCATTTGTTTTCGTTATGCTTTCTTTGTTTTAGGGCCCTTGTATAGGGAACCAGCAGAGTTTGGCACACAGCAGGTTGTGGGATGCAGTGGTTGGCTTCTTGCATGTTTTTGCCAATATGCAGATGAAACTATCACAGGTAAATGTCTAAGGAACTGTTAATTTGCAGGTTAACAGCAAATATGAAATAACAGAAATTACTGCGATTTTCTTATAATATTGGAATAATGTTGCTTTTCAAAATAGAACTGCTTCCTATTATTTTAGGATTCTAGTCAAATAACATTGTTGAAGGAGCTGATGGATCTGCAGAAGGATATGGTGGTCATGATGCTGTCTCTTCTCGAGGGTGAGTTTTTTTTTTTTTTTTTTTTTTTTTTTTTTTAGCTGGCAAATACTAGTAGAGCTATTGAGGGCCTAATAGTGGCTAACCAACCCTATGTTACAGGTAATGTGGTGAATGGAACCATCGGCAAGCAGATGGTTGACACGTTAGTGGAGTCCTCCAGCAATGTAGAGATGATCCTCAAGTTCTTCGACATGTTCCTCAAGCTCAAGGACCTGACTACATCTGATAACTTCAAGGAGTACGACCCAGACTGCAAAGGTGTTATATCCAAGAGGGATTTCCAAAAGTCCATGGAGAGCCAGAAGCAGTACACGCAATCAGAGATTGAGTTCCTCCTCTCTTGTGTGGAGGCCGATGAAAATGATTTGTTCAACTACACAGAGTTTGTAGAACGCTTCCATGAACCAGCTAAGGACATTGGCTTCAATGTGGCGGTGCTTCTCACTAACCTATCGGAACACATGCCTCACGACTCACGTCTATCCACTTTCTTGGACCTGGCTGAAAGCGTGCTCAGTTACTTTGAGCCATACCTAGGGCGTATAGAGATCATGGGTGGGGCCAAAAGAATTGAGAGGGTCTACTTTGAGATCAGCGAATCCAGCAGGACCCAGTGGGAGAAGCCTCAGGTCAAAGAGTCCAAACGGCAGTTCATTTTCGATGTGGTTAACGAAGGTGGTGAGAGCGAAAAAATGGAGATGTTTGTAAACTTCTGCGAGGACACCATCTTTGAGATGCAGTTGGCGTCTGAAATTTCAGAACCAGATGCTGTTGAACGCCCAGAAGAGGATGAAGATGAGGAGGTGTACAGTATTCTTGAGGGCCTGTCCGAGGAGGATGAGTCTCTTGAGTCTGCTTCTGCTTTCACAGCAGCTTGCGCCTCTGTGAAGAAGAGCATGGCTAATTTCCGACAAATGCTGACCTTTAAGAGCTTGAGAAAGCAGTTTAAAAAGTTTAGGAAGCTGACCATCAAGGAGATGATCACAGGATTCTTCTCCTTCTTCTGGATGCTTTTCACCGGTTTCTTCAAAGGCATTTTTGGCATCATCTTTGGTTTCTTTCATATAATTTGGTCCTCTATGTTTGGAGGGGGTCTTGTAGAGGGTGCCAAAAACATCAAAGTGACTGATATTTTGGGTAACATGCCTGATCCCACCCAGTTTGGGATTCACGGTGATGTGATGGAAGCAGAGAAAACAGAGAACAGTGAGATGGTGGTGTCCGCAGATATGATACAGATGACTGCCGCTGGTGCTGAGAAGATGGAGACTGATATGATAATGGATATGCTGAATCCAGGGGTGAAGAAAGAGGGGAAGCATGGAGCAGAGCCTGGTCTGGGCGACGTTTGTGAAATCCTAACTGAAGCTGCCCCTGTCGAGAAGAAAAAGAGTCAGGTATGTTTTCATAGAGCTTTTGTTGACTCAACATTATTCCATAAAGGCAGGTTTCTGAACCGCAGAAGGGGCATAGTCACATCCTACTCAGTTTGAGTCTTTGTTTTATATCTAACTATATCCGCTAACTCTTATTTACATATCATTTCTAAAAGCTGAAAGCTTCTACACGTCTAGTTCCTTTTCACTTTTTTTTTTTTTTTTTTTTTGCTGGTGTTTAATAAAATATCATTAGAGAGATGCAGTTTGGTATGTCTTTAATTTACCCCTAAACTAATGAGTAAGATTTTTTTAACCATTTATAACCATATAGTTAGCAATATAAAACTAAGTCACAATTAAAACAGGCTGTAAACAATATTTCTGCTATAAATTTACTTTTCAAAAGATATGGTAAAAAAAAAAAAGTTAAGTTGTTCATCGTGATGTGGGCCTAACCGATTCTGAATTGATTATTGTTGATAATTAAAAAGTGTAAAAAGAATTTCAGGATTTTAGTTATTTTACAAAATAGGATGAATTATTTACCAAGGTTAATCTTATGAATTACATTTCTCATTCACTTTCATAAAGTAACTTTGGTGTTAAAAATATTGTGGCAACCATCACAGTTAAACATAGGAATAATTTACTTTTTGGGACATAGCAGTATAGATTAACCAAACAGCATGTCTTGTGTATGTCTTCATGTTTGCTCCTACAGAAAGTAGCAGCAGAGAAACCCGAGTCTGAGCCAGAGAAAGCTGAGTAAGTCAACTGTTCAAATGTTTGGACAAATATTGACTGCGATAATAAATGATTCTAACGCAGAATTATTTATTTAGCACTGAAAACCAAGAGAAGGAAGACAAGACAAAGGAGGAAGCCTCTGAGGAACCAGCAGCAACAGCGAAACCAGCTCCTAAACCTAAAAGTGGCTCCTCAAAAGAAGCAGCTCCAGCATTCATGGCCAGCTTCTTTGCTGGGTTAGAGGTCTACAAAACCAAAATGCTGGTTAGAAAATTTTTTATGGGCACTCTTGATAAACTTTAGTCTGCTGTCTAATAAAAAAAATGTAAATTATCTTAATTCTAGAACTACCTGGCTCGTAATTTCTACAATCTCCGTATGCTGGCTTTGTTCGTGGCCTTTGCCATTAACTTCATACTGCTCTTCTACAAGGTGCAACATTTTTAATAACTCAAAAGGATAAAAAATGTGTTTATACGATTTATAATGATGACGGGCTAATAAGAGAACTAAAATAGACTATCCCATAATCTTTAGGTTACTGGAGATTTCGGTGATGAGGAAGAGGAGGAGGGATCTTGGGGTGGTGAGGAGGAGAATGACGAAGATGATGAAGGAATGGAGTACTTCATTCTTCAAGAGAGCACTGGCTACATGGCTCCTACTTTGACTTTCTTGGCTATATTGCACACAGTCATCTCATTACTCTGTGTGTTTGGATATTACTGTCTAAAGGTTGAGCTCTATTCTTATAATTACTTCAAGTCCATCAGAGATATGTTCTAGCCAGATGCTGCACAGTATTCTCTATTTCCTCTTCTCTGCAGGTTCCTCTGGTGGTGTTCAAGAGAGAGAAGGAGATCGCTCGGAAGCTGGAGTTTGATGGCTTGTACATCACCGAGCAGCCATCTGATGATGACATCAAAGGACAGTGGGATCGTCTGGTCATTGCAACCCCGTAAGAAATACCTTTAAGATAGTCATTTGTGTCAAATTTGAAAAAAAAAAACAAAAAAAAGCATCAATGTTTGTCTTACAGATCCTAGGTACAAAACACTAAGTATTGTCTAAATTTTGGACAAATGTAGTTTTCCCAAGTCTATGTTCATTGGTTTATTTAATAATTATATTAACTCATCCGTGGTCAGGTTTTTGTCATGCCAGTCATGTAAACAAGGTTTTTTTAATGCAATCAGTGAGAGACAAAAGTTGATAAATTTTTATGCCCAAGTTTATTTAGTAAAATGTTGTATTAAGTTTCTAATGACATAATAAATATATACTTTTTTTTAGCCAGTTGTTTAAAATGTTCTAAGAATTATTGTTTCTTTAAGATTATTTTACTTAGCAACTAGGGGCAGAAGGGTGTAGCACCGCACAGTTTACTTACCATATTTCCGTTCAGAGAACAAAAAAAATCCATGCATGAAGAATCAAAGAAAATGAATGAAGAAATAAAAAAATTATGGAATACAGAATACATTTTATCAATGGGCTATATATATATTTATATGTATTATTTTTATTTTATATATATATATATTATTATTTATATATACAATATATATATTATTGACATAAACTCTTCAGCACTTGTTTTATATTGTGGACAATTTCCTCAATTTACAGCTTGAAACAGAAATCTGCTGCACTATACTGTTGAAAAAATGTCATATTTTTGAGAATGCCAGAGAAATGAATCAAAACGAGACAAAATAAACTGTTGTTTCATTTTTATAATTCGATCACGCAAATATAAAAAAAAGGAAAAGCCCTCCACACGTTACTGATAACTAGAATAAAAATTATGGTCTGAAGGGGTTAAAAGTTTTTTGAATCCAGTGTAGTACATTTTTATTATTATGATTTTAAAGTGAAATGAAGATTACCATATATATATATATATATATATATATATATATATATATATATATATATATATATATATATATATATATATATAAAAATTAAGTGCAGAATCATTTTACTGCAATGAATAGTAGAAATTTGCCTGAACCCTTTATTGTGCATCTCTTACCAATTTACAATCAATTTGCGTGCATCATCTCTCTTCTCAGGTCTTTCCCCAACAATTACTGGGACAAGTTTGTTAAAAGAAAGGTACAGAAATCCCAGTTATTTCCTGATTGTGTTGTATTCAGTGAATGAGTCGTTTTTCTGTCCTCTTCAGGTCATCAATAAATATGGAGACCTGTATGGGGCTGAACGTATCGCTGAGCTGCTGGGTTTGGACAAGAGTGCTTTGGACTTTGATCCCACTGAAGAAGCAGTAGTGAAGGAAGCTTCTCTTCTCTCCTGGTGAGCCGAAGAAGCTAGAAAAAGTTATTTCAGTAAGCATTAAACCAATGAGTGATTTTTTTTTTGGTGTTTATTTTCAGGTTGAGCTCAATTGACACCAAGTACCACATCTGGAAAATGGGGGTTGTGATGACAGACAATGTAAGCCTGGCTCAGTTTTGGAATTTCAGTAATATTAGCTTGTGCTTAAATAGTGGTTTTTTTTTTCTCCAGTCCTTCCTCTACTTAATCTGGTACACTACCATGTCCATTCTTGGTCATTACAACAACTTCTTTTTTGCTGCTCATCTGCTGGACATTGCCATGGGCTTCAAGACCTTGAGGACCATCTTGTCTTCTGTGACCCACAATGGCAAACAGGCAAGTGTGTTCTGGCCCTGGATGTGGCAGGTCTCTTTTGAGGTGTTGGATTTAATGCAAGCATTGGTGTTTCTCAACAGCTGGTGCTGACTGTAGGTCTATTGGCTGTGGTGGTTTACCTCTACACTGTGGTGGCTTTTAACTTCTTCCGCAAGTTCTATAACAAGAGCGAGGATGAGGATGCGCCCGATATGAAGTGTGATGACATGATGACTGTGAGTTCTGCTTTTTGATTTGATAGTCTGGTTAAATTTAAATGTGTTTGATAGATGTAGATTTTGAGCTTATATTAATTTATTGAGTCTGGATTTATGTTTTTGTAAAATTCCTTTCTCAATATATATATCCATAGTGTAGAAGGCTGGTTTGCAAGACCTCTGTAAACTTAAGTCAATCTCTTGATTCCTCAGTGCTACCTGTTCCACATGTACGTGGGAGTGAGAGCTGGGGGTGGCATCGGTGATGAAATCGAGGATCCGGCTGGCGACCCTTACGAGCTCTACCGCATTCTGTTTGACATCACTTTCTTTTTCTTCGTCATTGTCATCCTTCTGGCTATCATTCAAGGTATGCTTAGGTTCTGCGCATTTTATGATTTGTGGCATTTTAGGCAAACTAGTGTAAATTTCAGAAGAGGATGCTGAATGCTCTGCTTGTTCAACCAGGTTTAATCATCGATGCTTTTGGTGAGCTGAGAGATCAGCAGGAGCAGGTGAAGGAAGACATGGAGGTTAGTGAAGTCACAATAGATATATTTACATGGGTAGTGAACTGCCATTAAAATTTTACCATTGTACTTTTTTTTTTTTTTTTGCTTTGGTTCCAAATGTTTTGTTCTCCATTGCATTTAAATATGTTTTAGATAAGAAACAGTCACTTGATCTCAATCAAATTTTCTCTAGACTAAATGCTTCATCTGTGGCATTGGAAATGACTACTTCGACAGGGTTCCACATGGGTTTGAGACTCACACTTTACAAGAGCACAATCTGGCCAACTATTTGTGAGTTCCTGTTTTAAGCATTTTTTTTTTTTTTTTTTTTTACAAATATCCAACATGATTGTTTTGGTGTAGATTCATTACCATTTTTTGTTTTATTGATAGATTTTTCCTGATGTATCTGATCAACAAAGATGAGACTGAGCACACCGGTCAGGTAATGACATTGTAAAATTAATCCTTTCTCAGAACGGTCATTTACAAGCCACAGTTTTTTTCCTGTTATGAGTTTGCTGTTGAGATTATATATTACTGGCAATCTAAACACATTCCTACAATTTCCAACTTGTTCCTGTGATTTATTGGGGACTAAATTGGTGAAAAGGCAGTGATTCTGAAACAAAATGTAGTTTTGGGTACATCAGCTATTATACTGTGAAACTATGCTAATGGTTTAGATGACGAGATATGCAGATGATGAGATGTCTGGGGGTTTAGTTTACCATCATTACCGTCCTCAGCAATTACACGTCATGTAATTTTTTGTTTCCTCCAAACTCTTGCAAAATGGGCCATATTTGGTGAGGAGGCTGTCCTAACAAATTTATTAAATCAAATTTTTTCAAATATAATGGCTTGCTTATTTGGCACCAGAAAGTATTATAAAGTATTGTATTTGACAGATAAGCAGTTTTTTCCTCCACATGCTTTGAACACTAAAGCTTATGACATAAGGCAGATGTAGAAGAGTGAAATGTTGAGGGCTAATGCGTAAATAAAAAAAAGCTACTTGCACACCATGCAAAAACAATTATAACAAAAACATGTAGAAAATTATATATAGCAGCTATTCAATTATAGACATCTATCTGGCTGTTCAAGGAAATCATGCAACACGAAAGAGAAGAATAACGATAGCTTTTTGCATGGATGAAGACTTCTTGCAAGCTATAATTAAACATGGTTTCTGTTAAATCCTCCCCATTGAGTGTGTGTCCATTGTATGTCCAGAGGACACTGCTGCGGTAACAAACTCAAATTTATTTCCATTCCGCTCATAAACTCAGTAGCTACAATCCTCTAGTCATTTTGAATACTCTCGGTTTACTTCTCTGGCGCAATTGCTTTCACTCCCTCTCAAAGTAAACAGGAGCTTGCTAGGATGTCATGACGCTACATACAGATTAGGTATTTAGCGGTAGTGATAGCGTTATGAACAATCAGGAGGCATTCAAGCCGCTGTAATCCTATTGAATGAGTGTTTCAGATTTTCACCACTGAAAAATGTCCAATTGTATCATTTACGTTAGTTCCTGCGAGTGTTGTTCAGGGTTGGAAAGTGTTTACTTTAAGTTAAAGTGTGTCATGTTAAGTGGCACTTACCATTGTTAAGGATGGGGAGTCAAGCACACTCTGCGACAATTTAAGGCCGTCACACACCAGTCCGAATTTTTATCCAACGTTTTGCGTGTCAAAGCACCTCGATCAAACACTATTTGCGCCAACAATAAGTCAACACATCTGACCAAACGATTGATGTGAACGGAAAAAAGTTTTGATTCTGCCATATCGGCTGGGTTTTTACAAGAATGACCAAGGAAAGCTGGCTCTTGAGTGGGACATAAGACACTAGCTGGTTAGGGTTAAATAGACACTCTTGTATCGATCTCACGACAGGAATCAGTGATGAAGAACAATATGATAAAAAAATTGAGAAATCAAGAATTGTTTGACAAAGATCACAAAGATTATAAAACAGCCGGTGTGTGGCTGTAGTCCCCTGAATAGTGATAGGAAATTTCGTTCAACTTGGTACCTAGTTCTTTTGACTCATTTAAAAGAATGTATCATTTGAATGATTCATTTATTTTGCTAATATCAAAAAAGAAATCTGATCTATTTGCAACCTGCTATGACACAGATCATTTTATAACCACAAACAGAGCAAAATACAGAAATCTGGGTAAATTAAATCTCACCTATGTCTTGTGATTATTAACAGTGTAGTCAACATGCACCAAAAAAAAACAATTCACTCCTCAAAAATATTTTGAAAATTAGTTCTTTTAACAAATGATTTATGACTCCCTTGAGCAACATCAAAGGGCAAGGAGCCTTACTGTATCAACATTAAACAGAAGAGGTTTGAAGGAATTTTTTTATGTTTAAAAAAATATAGGAAGTAAATAAATTAATTTGATGCTATTTTAACAACTAATTAGTCTAAATTTAAACTTTTAAGTTTAATGTCACTATGATATATTACAGAGTTGTCAACATGATTCATTTAAAGAGAAAGACACATTTTTTTATACCTTGATCTGATGTCTTCTGACATAGGAGTCATACGTGTGGAAGATGTATCAGGAGAGGTGCTGGGATTTCTTCCCAGCTGGAGACTGTTTCCGAAAACAGTATGAGGACCAGCTCAGCTAGAGGATGCGTAGCAACAGGTCCAAGTATTGACTGGTGAAAATTAGCACTCTTTCCTTTAATGCTGCTTCTACTTTTTTGCAATCCAAAACACCTCAGCTGATTTTCACCAGAAAGAACTATCATCTACTCATTGTTAACACCCAAGAATGTGAACTCAAGTGTAACGATGAACGAGTAAGGGGAAAAAAATATTCTACAAAAAGGGAACTATTGTAGCACACAATGCCAAACTTAGGCACAAAGCCATGTTGAAGATGTAAAAAAGAAACATGGCAAATTGCCTCACTTGCTTAACTCACAAATGCACATGAACTTGTGAGGTGAGATGTAATGTATGGTTGTGATTTATTGAATGACACAAATATGCACAAGAATACAATCACAGTATTCAACAAGTGCCAAATATTTATGCCTGTGTCTGAAAATAACAAAGACAATGGAGAATGTGTAATGCCTTTGAAAACTGTAACGTGTCTGGTGAATGAAAAGGTTTATTATCATGTACTTCAATCCACTAGATGTTTCACGTACAGAGAAGTGCCTTATGATGAGACTATGCAAAGATTTTGTTCCTGCTCTTATGATTTGCTGGTTGCAGTTTAGTTTAGCCACTTTCACCTAGTTTTTTAGGTTTAGTTAACGAGTAAAGACAACTCACAGCTGTATTTAATGAAGATTGAAATACAGAAATCTTCATGACATGTGAATGATAAAGAAAATTGGAAAATATTCATGGCCAAAAACGAGTTTATTGACCATAAACTGCTGCAAAACGCCTGTTTGTCTGTGTGTTGTAGCTTTGATGATCTGCTTTTGTTTTGAGCAGGTGGAACGAAATAAAGTAGCTCATGCAATAATCCCAACTGCAGTCTTCTTAGTGTTCTGAGTGACACCATTACTTTGCCATCATCAGTTTTACCCTTCACAGAAGACTTCATGAAGCGTCAGCAAAAGTGAAGGCAGCTCAGGTGATCATGCTGTCCAGCCAGTCCTCCAGGTCCTCTTCAGTCACTTCCTGTCTCTTAGGTTTAACGTCACTCTCTGCTTCTGCTGATGTGTTCATGAGATCAACCTCCTGATCTTTTGGCTCTTCTTTTATTTCTTGTGTACCTGTTGTGAGAGAGATAAATTGAAATAGTCAGATACAAACACAATTTATTAAAATGCTGCAATGCAATTCACAGCACCATTCACAAAATTACATAAAATATTTCTTCATAAATTTAGAAATAAAATCCCTTTAATTCCTAGTTAAAACCATCTAGCATCACATCTTTTTGCTTAGATATTCCTCAAAGAATAACCAATATGTTTCTTAATAAGACCTCAGGCAGAAGCATGAATAATTTATTTTCATTTTCATATTCTATAACCCCGATAGTAAAAGATACAAGTTGTAAAAATAATTTTGTTGCTTATAAAGTTTGTCTTTACTATGTACACTGTGTGTCCATAATGTGTTACTTCAGATGTTTCCAGTTTCATCAGAATAACTTAACGCCTCTCTTTATTTATTATGTGATTTAGGAATATATTTGATACAATATAAATTTTTTCAGGAGTCCCTAATCAATAAATCATAATTGAAAGAATTTGAACACAACGTGGAAAAATATCATGAGAATCACTAAAAGAAATGTATCATTTTTTTATAGCTATTATGTGCTTAAATTAAGTCCACATGTACAGAATAGTAAATCAAACAATTGGTCTAACGTGGTTAAAAGCTGGTTTCCACTATTACCCACCACCTTCCTTTGTTTGTGTTTGTGTGTGTGTGTGTGTGCGTATGTGTGTGACCTAGTGGGCAAAATAAACATACCAGCCAAATAACTTCAACTACTTTTTCCTTCTTGTATTTCTTACACAAAAATAAACCTTTTTTATGAGTTCATTCTGTAACTTTCCTCCTTTTTAAAATTTCAAATAATTTCATTTAAATGTAAATAAAAGTTACAATTTAGATTTTAAAACATTTAAAATCATTTATCACTGGTTGTTTCTGACTGTGAAAAAGAAAGATAAACATGTAGATAAGATCAGTTATATTAATTGAGTACAACCAGCAGTTGTGTTGGTGATCAAATAGGTCCAGCACACAAAGTACAGAAACGAATGTAGTCTGACAAGAGTTAAGATATTATTTCCAACATACCTTGCACTTCCTCGTGCAGCATTTCGTCTGTTGCAGCTTGGGACACTTCAGCTAGTGGTTTCTGAAGGCTGAGGAGAAGCTCCAGCTCACCCTCAGCATCATCTGTGGGAACACTCCCTGATGCACTGATGGGAACTGAGCTTTCAGAAACAGACTTTACAGCACAGGAATTCTTCAAGCTGAACTCTTGGCCTGCACGAGGAGCTCCCAGCTTCAGTTCTCTGTGAGGCATAGTCACTGAGGGTAGTTCAACAGGAGTTGACACCTAAAACACACTAGCATCTTTATTTCCTCCTTCACTAATACAATCACTTCATGTGTTTCAGCAAAACTGAAGGAAGCACCTGAATGAGTTCGCCCTCCAGGTTAAGTCTATTGTGCAGAGGAAGCTCCTGAAGAGACTGAGACAAAGCCATCAGGTCGATGTGCAGAGCAGGAATCTGAAATTCACATAATCAAGTTAATATAGCAGTTAGCAGCCGCATAGCTAGTTTTGACCGTTAGTGAACCTGATTTTTTGCGAGTGAGTCAATCTCCCAGTCCTTCTCATCAGAGAACCGGAATTGTGCGAAAGAGTCACCTTAAAAAAACAAAAAGTAGAAATGATTTTAGCATGTTTCCAACAACATATCAGTCTAGTAGGAAAGTCTGACATTATATATATATATATATATATATATATATATATTTATATTTACATTTTCAATTCCAGCTTTTTACACACTTTTTAAAAATTAAACTTAATCCCTGTAATAAACCAATTGTTCTATTTGCATCTATTGAAAGGCCCAGCAGCTGCTGAATTCCAAACGTTTGTCTGTTCTCAAATGCTTTTCACCTCGACAAAAACAGTGTGATCTGATACAGCATAAGAAACAGCACAGACCCCATCATATACAGCTGTCCAGGAGCTGTGAAGAATAATCTCATTCTTTAGAAACACGGTCAGTCAGGATACACTTGCCAAGAGCAGCTGATCCGAATAACAGAAGACACAGTGTAGGGCCTCCGGGTCAGGAGCAACAATTTGACTTCAAAAGAATAGCTCTATAACTGCTCTATATGTAACAGCTCTAAAGATTTTATGTAAAGGGTTATAACTAGTTAATTAGTTGTTCTTTCTTTATATTTAATTTGGAAACTATCTGCAAAATCTTCATCAAAGAGTATGATAAATGCTCCCTGCACATGTTAATTCTGCTTTTCAGATAATATTTTACATGTTCCCTTATCAATAACATGTCTCAAATTATATTCAGATTGATTCATCAAGAGCCCAGTCCTTTGATCAGACCCTTTCACTTGATTTTCTTTTACCAGTTCTAAATTAGCCCCAAAAAAATGTAGAACATTAATATTAAGCCCCTGATAACACCATTATTACAGTACACCAAGCCACTGACTAAGAAAGCACGTCACAGAAAACAAAAAACCTCACACAGCGGAACAGACCAGCGAGTGCACTGAGGTTTATGTCATCACAATAGACCGTTATGAGTGGGCTGTGAAGCCGCCGACAAGAGATGCCATCCGGGATACTTCATCATGTTTCCTTCACTGCCACTGACAGTGTCATGGAAACTGCTGCCATAGCAATGAGCAAAGCGCCATCAGCATGTGCAGTGAGGATCAGCGTTCTGGTATCAGAGGAATCGTAACAACTGATGGAAGTAGCAAAAACAGCTCATGTACACCCAACACAGCTCAGAAACAATCCATGGATTGTGCAGAATAAAAGCACCTTTTTACATGACTAATAATTAACAAAATGTAGTTTACAGTAACAGTCTTAAAGTCCAAACTATGATAGAAGGATATAGTTCAAGTGATTTGAAATGGGATATTTGATGGACATCATTAACAACACATTTTTTAATTCTTGCAATAAAAAAAACAGAAATAAGTTACAGGTAATGTGACATTGAGCATTCTTTGCCTCTTTCATAACCTTGTGTTAAATCTGTAATAAACAGAGTGATGCGATGGAAGCCATCAGCGAGCAGCAGGTACATGCCTCTCCGCATCCACCTTTCCAGGAATGAGAGCAGCGCTGCAGGAACTACACTTCATTTCCTCACGGAGAGCGACATCATCAAGTCTGTCAGCCAGAACCTGCCCTCTATTCTTTGCTCTTTCATGAGCTCCTATAAAGCACGGCTGACAAGAGGACCACAAGAAGCGGTGACCCGGTAGTGCCAGCTCCATTAAAACCAGAACCGGCTGTCCCCTGCTACCCATAAATAAATAAATGCCATTAAATTCAGAGAGGCTAGCAGCCTCTGACAGCTGCTAATTTGCTTTGTCTTCATGGCTCATGAGCAAATCACTGCTTAACCAATTAACACAAAACAGCTCCGTAACGAATCAAACCATCAAAATAAATTATTCTCCAAGCAGTGCTCGCAATTAAAACATTTCAAGCAAAACATACACAGCATTACGAGTTATTAAATTTATGGTTCAGCAGAGCTATTGTAAGACCACTTGCGGTCACTCATTATTAGTTACTTCATAAATAACTACTTAAGTCTTTTGAACTGATTCCATACAATTTTATCTTTTAACAATACGAATGTGACACAAGAAGGTAGAACAAAGTAAATTCATCAACCAACATTTGTACTCAACTCTAAAGCTTCACTGATATTCTCAGAGTAATACATATTGAATAGGAACTAATGCAACACTCCTGGACTGGAAAGTAATCCAATGTGATCCATTGTTAGATGTTCAATTTGATTGACTGTCATTGATATGCATCACATGACACGACATTAGTGCCACAATGCTGCATCTCAAAATGCTAATGTTCCCATAGCACAGGCATACGCTAACTAGTTAATGAATATTTGTTGATGTTCTTGTAAATAACTTGTATTATTGATGATCTTCAGGACAGACAGCTTAACTTTCTGTACATAGATACAAACCTGAAAACTTGTTCAAATGGTCTTTTTGGCTCTCCAACTATAAGTCTTTCCTGTCCAAATAATAATGTTGTAGAAAAAGAACCTTATTAGTCAGGACAAATGCACTCATAACAAGAAAGGATATATTCTTGTGCTGTACATAGTGTCAGTCCCTGACAGCCATTTTACATGCTATGCAATTGCATCACATTTTTATTTTTCTGTTGTTTCCGACATTCTGTTCGTCAATGGATCGTATGTTCAAACAGGTTTTAGGCTGAGGAGGTGATTAGCACCTGCCTCTGTCAGCGAGGTTCCATGTGACTTCACAGACAAGTTCTTCACTGGAGAGATCTTTTCTCTGCATGTGTGTGGAGTTTTCTACACTGTTTTTCCCCCACATCAAAAAAAAGTGTTTCCACCACAAAATTGGTTTAAACCAGGCTTTTATAATAAGTCAGCAATTACTGGTCAGTTTAAATCAACAACTTCCTCATATTAATCAACTTTTCTTTACAATCACTAAGGTAGCATTATATGGTAGTTCTATTTCTTCCCCGTAGAAAAATTCAATAGGAACTCTTATCTAAGGCAACTTAATCCACATTAGGCCTTTTTGAAGCAACTGCTAAAAAAGTGCTATATAAAAACATTTTGATTGATTGATTGATTATGTAAGACCTGGAGACCCAATTCACCACTGCACCTTTAATTCTGGAAAAAACCACATTCCAGAGGGGGGGGAACCCACACCCCGATCTAATGGTGCCAGGGTTCTGACTCTGTTTAAACAAGTCAGGACTAATTGCCTTTCAAAGAGTAACGGGGTCATCAGATAACCCCCAGCGTCACCTGATGGTTCCCAGCACTGCGTGAACTCGCTGACCCGGCCCTGACTCAGGATCAAAAGGCACCGCGATCTAGCAGGCAAAAGCACAGATGCGGTATGATTTGTACGTGCTCACCAAGAACTGCTTTTCAGAAGACTAAAACTTGCCTTAAGAACACTTTTGTGCTCATACAAATATCTCCTGAACTGTACGCTCATGTTATGGAATAATTTGTACTGTACAGTTAATAGTTTAGTCAGTTAAAATGAATGAATGAATGAATGAATGAATTTCCGTAACTGCCCCCTAGTGTTTGATCTCGTTGGAATGCGGATAATGTTGCGGAAAGGATCTAATTGTGTAAAAACTTATCCGGTACTCTCTTGAGGAGATATAACTTCGTTTATTAATAAATGCAAATCAAAGAAACTTCTCTTCAAGAGGAAAGCCCCTCTGGGCTGGACCATGGTGTAACCCCACCAATCCGATGCAGGAAGCACTCTCAGTGGCCAGAGCTGCGAGGAAGACCCGCCTCACGATTCAAGAAGGGGCCCTCTTCCTGGCGCTCTTGTATTCTAATTCTCATCTTACTTCATCTTTCTTCACTTCTTCACTTCATCACTTAGAGCCTTCTTCGTCACGTTTTCTTTAACTTTCTGTTCCGTCTGCTCTCTCCTCTGGCTGTTAGCCAGGCTCCCCTAATTACTCCCTCAAAAGGGATGCTTATCGTTTGGTGCCGTCTCAACGAAGAAAACTCGGCTAGCCTCAACCCAGAGCTTTGACCCCAGATATAAAGACTGTTGAATCCAACGGGAAACTTTTCGGACGCTCAAGAAAGTTGCTGGGACACGAAGACCTCTCATCACAACCCGAGCACACCTCACAGCTGTCTTCCCGGAATCTGCTCGTTCTGCCCCGGACCACGTTCGACCGGAAAATCTAAACGGTAGACTGCGATAATCAATTACTTTAACGCGGTAACGAGAACAGAACGATTGTGGGAATGCTAAATTGATTACGTGCCCAAACTGATATTTAAAGATAACTTGAGGTCAAAACTTGTCTCTCTTGGTCTCTCTCTCTCTCTCTCTCTCTCTCTCTCTCTCTCTCTCTCTCTCACTCGCTCGCTCTAATCAGCCTCTCTCGCTCTAATCAGCCTCTCTCGCTCTAATCAGCCTCTCTCTCTCTCACCCCCTCCCTCTAGGTGATTGTGTGTGTGCGTGTGTGTGCGCGCGAATGGTTAGGTTAGTTTAGCTTAGTAGAATTCACTTTTATTCAAATTGTGTGTCTAGAATAGAGTTAATAAAGCATTAAAAGACAATTCCTTTGTTTGTAATCTATGCAGTCGATCCGTTCCCTGTGGTTCTGATTCCGAGATAATACGGTTGATTTCCCCTTACCGTATTATTATTAATTATTAAATGTGTAATAACCAGTTTGTTACATATATTGGTGGAGGATGCGGGCACGCTGCAATAGCGGTTCCACTGTCTAGATCTAATAAGGAATGTTCTTAAATGTTTGTTAAATGTTGGTTAAGTTACGTGCGGGTCGCGTAACGTGTGAACGTTGAGCTGAAACGCGGAATACGTTGCTAAGCAACACCGTGTGCTTGCCCGGGACGCCGGAAGAAGTAATGACAGAAGTTGCAAAAGGCAATTTTTATGGATATTGAGCTCAGAATTTATGTTAAAAAGGCCTGATTCGTCTGAATTCATTGACTGCGTTCCCAGTAATGATTTTTAGCGAGATAATGAACACCCTAGCGGAAAATTAAGCTAAGCGCTAATTCAGGGTAGTTTTCTATTGAAAAATCACGTGAAAGGAGAAACGTGATTCGTTCCAGGCTGCGAGAAAATGCATGCCGATTGAATTTGAAGGCAATAATTGCGTGTTCCAGTATTGACCATTTTGTGACGAAACTGCGGGAACGCAGAAGGGTGTATTTGTGAGTGAAACACGAGAGTGTGTTCTGTTTTCGTGAGAGGTGCCGCCCTCTCGTGGCCAGTGGAGTGTGTTGAAGGAACAGCTCTGCGTATGCCACTAAACGCGCATGCGCAACCTTTAAGAAAGCAAATTAATGATTTTCGCTCGTACGAACGAGCGCGAAGCTTTAAGGAGAATAAAGCTCATTTTATGGTAAATCCATTGTTTTAAGAGATGCGCCGTCATCTCGTAGCTGTGTAAGAAAAGCAGTTTTAAGCTCTGAACGGTAGCGTGCCCTGAGCGGGCGAGGACAGTCTGACGCGAGACCGACTCGGTCAAAGCGGGTCGTGTGATGAGCTCAGCCCAAAGTAAACGCCCGACGTCATCCCGTAAACAGGCTTGACGGCGGCTAGGGAAGCCATTTTTGAAGGTGCGGAAACACGAGCCTTCCCGCGAGAAGCTCACGAGAGCCACCGTGTGGCGAGTGTGTGTTATAGCAAGCGCATACCCGAAGCGCGTGCACGAGGTTAGGCTGGAATCCAGCGTGTCTGTGTGACTGGAACAGTGTCTGTGTGACCATCTGCACTGGCGTTTTTCATCCCGTCTCTCCTATAGATTCATCCTCAAATCACCTGTATAATTATGGATTATGTTTGACTTATTTTATTTTTTGCTTCTGTTTCATTATTAGGTGTTATTAAAGTTTCAATTTTATTTTCTGGCTACTTTATTTTCACTGTTACTTAATGTGACAGATTTTACCAGTTAATTGACAAATCACGGTGTGTTTTCATCAATAAACCTCACTGACGTCGATTAACCAGGCTCACGGTCACATGTACAAATTTTAATTTGGGTTTTAATATTTTTAATTTAATTTTATTTTATTTTAGTTTTTGTTATTTTAATTCAATCATTGGTTGGATTTTATTAGTGCTTACTGTGACAGACTTCACCTGTTAACTGACAAGCAAGGTGTTTTCATCCATAAAACGTCACTTGCGTCGATTAACAAGGCTTACTGTCACATGGACAAATTTTAATTTGATTTTAATTTTAATTTTTATTTTATTGTTATTCAATCCTGGGTTTGATTTTATTATTGCGTACTGTGACAGGCTTTACCTGTTAATTAACAGTCGAAGGGTGTTTTCATCCATAAACATCACTTACGTTAATTAACAAGGCTTGCTGTCACCTGTACAAAATTTATCCTATTTTGTAACCATTTTATCATTTTTCAATTTGAGATCCAACTACATTTATTTTATTTTATTTCTTTTGTTTATTAGCTGTTCCTTCACTTTTTAATTTCCAACCCTCAACTCATCTCTTGAATTTTCACCACCTCTAGCTACAGTCCTATCCTATCTATCTCTTGGACTGCTCTCTTGCTTCTGATTCTGGTAAAGGATTTGAGCCTCATAGCTAATTGGTTTAAAACCCTAAATTAGTAAATTTGGCATTCCCAAGAAGTTCTGTTCTGTATTACGAGACACATAATATCAGAACGATTCAGTCGGAAAACGATTCCCACGCGATCCTGAAGCCAGTACAGACACCTGACATTGCTTTTCGTTTCTTCCCCAAACTAATAGGAACGCGTGAACTCCTCCAGAAACGACGCCCTCGAGTGATCCGACGAAGCAACCGATCACCCGGCCGTACGAACAACTCTGGAGTATGTACTCAATCCTATTCATAAAAGAAACAAGCATTGTTTAAACTGTTTCCTGTGACAGCTAACGATTAAATCAGGTGATAACTTTAGCTTCTTAACTACCCCAGTTAAAGCTGAACGTAATCTTTGGTTTTGACAATAGCTGTAATAATTCAGGAATATTGCTTTCTGGTGTTAGATTCAAGAATTTCTATTTTTATTTTATTTTATATTTTATCAAAATTATTTTAATAACTTCACTTTTAAGTGTAGTTAATTTTCAAGCTTGTTTTGTTTCATTTTGCTTTCCCCTTTCCGTTCCCTCAAGCAAATATTCAACAGAGTTTGAATCACATTATTACAGCAACAAGCACCCTCTTTTAAACATAGCAACACACTCTTTATTATTTCGTTAATTTAAATTTTAGCAGTCCCTCAGTCTGTCTCAAGTCTCCCTTCCACCTCAAACGATGGCTACAACAAGAGAAACCATCACCCACTGGGAAGACCTGGAGAACTGGCTGGGCGAGCTAACAAGCACCATACTGCCAGAAGCAGCAATGAACCTTCAAGGCCACTCACAAGACCAGCTGGACGAAGCCCTAACAAACCTTATGGCAAGAGATCCAACTCGAAGCTATGGATCCAAAGACCTAGCAAAATTTGTGGGAAGTCTCAGCCACGTCCTGATCGCCACCTTAAAGCTGGAAGAGAGGACAAAGTCACGCATGCAAAAGAAGCTGACCCGTGCAAAAGAGCAAATTACCCACTTGAAAGCAGAGGTCCGGAGCCAACAAGCGGAATCAGAAAAGGATGACCGCGACTCCAGAGACGAGATGCAAGCGCTAAGAAGCGATTTAACAGCTGTCCAACAAAAAATTGATGAGCTGTTAGACCATCGGAGCAGTGAAATGGAGAGGAGCAAACGAACCGAAAGACTCCTGGAAGCTGCGGAAGAGGAGCTCAAAACACGGAGCTCCAGAATAAAAACCCTCGGGACACATCTCGAGGCCACATGTGCAGAGATCCACGGCTTAAACGAACAGCTGACCGACCTCCAAAAGGAACGGACCGTAATGAAGGCGGAATTGGAGTACGCAAAAGGATTACGAGCTGATCAAAACAAGCCCAAACCTCAAGGGTCCTGGCACCGACCATGCACGGAGGAACCCTCCATTCAAGAGTACAAGCCAAGTTACTCTCAAAATTATGGGTTCCCCGCTACACCTCCTCCTAGAGTCAACCAAACCTCGGGAAGAAGAGAAAATGGCCAAACCGTCGTCCAGACGACCAGAGAGCTGAACGACCTAAGCAAGCTGGCCAGAAACATTACCCACTTCACACCAAACGAAGCAAGTGGAAGGGACATACAAGCCTACCTGAAGGACTTGGACTTCCACCTACAGATGAGAGCCTCTGCGACCAACCAGGACATGCTCTATCTGATCAGAATAACTTCTAGTCCGGAAGTACAAAGCTTCCTAGACCGACAGCCTCCTCAGATCACGTCGGACTACCGCCTACTCAAGGAAAGCCTCATTCAAGAGTTTGGAAACGCAGTATCCGAACAAGGACTCATGGCTGCCTTGGAAACCAGACAAGGCCGACACGAAACGCCTCAAGCGTACTACACACGACTCCGGCTAGCCTACTTCGGAAGCCGCAATGAGCCCTACATGGAGGAAGACCTGAACTTCAGAACTCTGTTCCTGAGAAACCTCCATCCCGGAGTCAGTCAACACCTGGGTGTGATGGCATGCCCTCGAACCATGACGGCCCTCCAGCTGCGAGAGCTGGCACAGAAAGCTTATAGCAAACAAAAGATGGTGTTGGAAAAGACAAACCGAAATCCAACGATCTTAGAGGTGAACCTGCCAGAACTGCCTCTGGAAGGGGCCCACCAGTCAACCCAGTCTGAACCACGGAAACAGGGATGGAAGGAAACCCCATCCAACGGAAACTGGAGTCCAAACTACAGCATGAAACCAAAACAGGGCAGGCCATGGGACCAGACCCAGTCACGACACCGTCCCTATGAGCCGCGCCATGACAAGCCCAGGAACCAACGACATTACAGCGGAAGACGCAAGAGAAACAACTCCTGGAACTCAAGCTGGACCCCAAGGGAGAGGCAAAACCCCCAGTCCAGTAACGGAGACCAGCGACGATACTACGACCGTCACCAGCCAAGGTCAACCAGAAGCGAAGCGGTGTACTACCAAGCACCTGCACCCAAGGTGGACGTACAAGAAATAGTCCAGCTTCTGATGAAAGAGTTTCTCAAAACCAAAGATGAGGAACAAGACAGGAGGAAAGACAAAGCAGACTCCTGACCAAAATGAGAGCAGCGGAACAACGGCGTTCTGGTAGCCCACTTAACAAATGCAGTGGCTTCAAGTATACAAAATCAAATCAATGAAAGTGCATCAAACGATTGAAAAGAGTCCAGCTCGTCGAAAGACCAAACAGAGTCCAGCTCGTCGAGAGACCGAACAGAGTCCAGCTCGTCGCAAGATTAAATAGAGTCTGACTCACCAAAGAACCAAGAGTCAAACTCTTCAAGAAAACCAGAGTCAAGTCATCAAGGATTCAAGACGCAATCACACGCTCTCACTCTCTCAAAACCAAGAACATTTCAAGTGGAACTGGAAAACACACCACTTCCAGTTCCAAACAAATCTCAAACAGAGCTGATCAAGACCAAGCCTCAAGACTCAAATAAATCTCAAACAGAGCTGATCAAGACCAAGCCTGAAGACTCAAGCACATCGCGAACAAAGCTTAAAGACTCACCAGAACCTCAAACAAACGTAATCAAACAGAGCCCAGCTTTTCAAGAAACCAAGAGCCAAGCTACCAAGAACCCAGAATGCAGCCAAACGTTCCCTGACTCTCAAATCCAAGAACATCTCAAATGAAACTGACAAACACAGAGCTGCAAAATTCAAAACTCTCTCAACAGAGCTGAACAACACAGAACAAAGACTCAAGAAAACTCCAGCAAGCAGGTCAATACAAAGTCTCCAAGTCTCCAACAACGACAAAACAGATGCTCTTGCAAAATCTGGTGCACCAAACGGACTCGTGGTACCCTCTGACCCTCCCACCCACCCACCCTGCGGGTGACTGCTGTGACCTGGCGACATGCACTCAAGGCCTCCACAACCCCGGCCTCCACCCTGGTCAAGCTTTCGCCTCAAATTTCCACCGACGACCTGGTCAGCCTCCAGACATCTGACTCCGCCATCTAGGCGATAACCAAACACCTGATCGACCCTGTGTTGCATCCCAGTCGTCCAGACGACCTTGCTACGGACTCTGACTTGAGGCTCCTTCACGCAACAAAGCACTCCCTGCATCTGCATGATGGGCTCCTTCTTCTTGCCACCGACGCAACCACTCCACATCGCCTCGTGGTTCCCCGGTGCCAGAGGGGGGGTGATGCTCACGCACGCCCATAACGGACCACACGCAGGACACCACGGAGCCAAAGCAACACATGAGTCCCTGAAACAAGTGGCCTACAGGCCGGGAATGCAACAACAAGTCGCCGAATATGTCAAAGGATGTCTAACATGCGGCCAAGTCGAACCAGCAAACCCAAACCAAAGAGCACCACCAAAGTGAAGACAAATGAACCAAGTCCACGCTGGGTCCACCGAAACCAGATGAAGCCCACCAGAGCACCAAGAACCCCACCAAAGGGGGGAATTGAGACAGACTGACAGACCATAGACCAAATAGCTTTGCGCTAATTATTCAAATACATATTAAGGTTGCTTTCATTTTTTTTTTATTGTTTTCTTCCCTTTCTCCTCTGTAGCCAAAGCATACCAAGACATCCCAAATAGCTTTGCTCTAATTAATCAAATAGATATTGATTTTGTTTTACTTTTATTTAACCAAAGTAGGTATTCACATATATACCAAGTTTGTTTCAAACCCTTGATTTTAAGATGGTTCCTCTTGTCTCCCCAGCTCAGTCTAAGTTATCCTCTCAGATCCATTAGGAATGTTAGAATAACAATTCTGTACTTAGTGGCACAACGCTCAACACTGGCCCTAGTGAAACAAAGAACTGAGACAACAGGAAACTAAGAATAGGATTGATCGACAGACCCAGAGTTTAACTGACCGTACCGACAAACGATCGGCGTTTCAGTGTTCTCGATCACTTAATTTAATCAAGTACTCTGCAATAACTTGAAAACCGAAACTAAACAGGCCATACAACTAATAGCCATTCCTTTACACTCTGTTACCAGGAAGATGCTCCGACTCGCCGTCTTGCTAAGCTGCGTTGTGGGGATTCAACCCCAACCCGAGGTGGCAACCCCAGGACCACCTTCAGGAATTGTACTCCGGGAACAGCCCGGTTTACTGATAACTAACTGCAAGACTTACTCACAGAGAGTATATGTACGCTTAAGTCCTGCAGAAGTGTATCGGTCTCACTCCGTTCCAAGGGCCCCCCAGACAACCTGGGCAGGATCCCGTTGGACCCAAGAGGCGTTGGCACACGCCCAAGCTGACGTAGCCCACATGCTACAGCAGTTGCAAAAGATGACCGTCACTCAAGCAGAACTAAGCGGAGCCAACCGTCGTCCCAAACGATTCTTAGGAACCCTACTGGGAGCCGCGGCGGCCGTCGGTACTCTATTTAATATCGGAATGAGTAGTTTTAACGCAGTCAACTTAGCAACCGTAAGACGACACATTGGAGAAATCCAAGACGAGCTCCCTGATATCAGAGGGCGCCTTGATGTCCAAACACGGTCCCTACAGGCAATCGGGAAGTCACTCAATGGCACTATCGTGATCCTAAACCGACACTCTACTCTGTTGAACCAAACAATCAAATCGATTAACAAACTTTTTAGCGTAGTCCAGAGCGACTTAGCCCAGATGCAGCTCCTAAACACCCTCATGGCAGATATGCTCCGCGAAGTTAGCTCCTCAATCGACAGTTTGGCGATGGGAAGGATTCCCACTTACCTGGTGCCCCTCAGCCTCGTACAGAATGTCCTCGCTTCGTCTACGGTGGGTACTCCCAACCCAATACAAGTTCACCTGGCCTACTCGCTCGGGAGCGCCATTCCACTCTACGTGGACCCTACGCTCGGCGACTTAGCCTTCCTAATTAGCCTACCGATTGTCGAAACGAACAATATTTATCGGCTAAAAGATGTCGTGAACGTCGGATTTTGGCAGGGCAGCACCCACGTGAAAATTCAAACCCCAGAGGTTGTCGCCTACCATGAAGCCAACGAAGAGCTTTACCTGGCGCCCAATCTGCGTATGTGCACCCGCACCAAGGACATTCACTATCTGTGCCCAAGCAAGCCGTTCATACGAGACAACACCGAGGGCATTTGCGGGTTAGAAGCGATGCGTCCAGACACGCGATGCCCCGCGGAAGCAACGCCATTTTTCCAAGTCGAGCTGACACAAGCTGAAATAGTCGGAAACCGCTGGTTAGTCAACACCCCTGCCCGGTCTGCGACCCTCACGTACGATCAGCACGACACCGCCACACGCATTAACCTCCCTAATAGTACGCTTTGGATCAACGTCCCCAAGGGCTCCATACTCCATATCGAAGACTTGGCCCTCTATCACCTGCCCGAGGAAGACTACCGCTCAGAGTTGGAGATCCCCTCTTTCTTCAAAAATCATGCCTTCACCCTCGAACCCGAGTTGGAAGACCTGATCAAAGAGGAGGGCACGCAAACGATCGACCTGACCCCTGTGGAGACCGCTCTCAAAGCCCTCGCACGAAAACCACTCGCGATTAGCCCGATCTTTCGGTCATGGTCATCCGCGGACACCGCCCTGTGCATCTCGACAGCCATCGGTTACTTAATGACTCTCATTCTCGCGTTTCTACTCCACAAGAGAGTTAGCGCCATTCGAGAATCAGTAAACCGTTGCCTCCCAGATGCCCCGAGGATCTTCCGACGCCGCCAGGAGCAACCTGTTCATCTACCTGAACAGGACAATGAGTCGAACTTGTTGGAAATCACTCCAGTGACGCCACGGAGAGTTACCCTAACCTTGCACGACCCAGCTGAGTCCTCCTAAGGGGGGACAACACTTTCGACCAGCCCGATGACAAACCCGATTTCTGCCTTTGCAAATGACTCTTCCGATCCACGAATGAAGCGTCTGTTTCCCTGGCCTACGGCTTTTACGCTCGACGATGTCCATCAAGGGACCTCCCCGACCGTAAAGGGGGGATATGTAAGACCTGGAGACCCAATTCACCACTGCACCTTTAATTCTGGAAAAAACCACATTCCAGAGGGGGGGGAACCCACACCCCGATCTAATGGTGCCAGGGTTCTGACTCTGTTTAAACAAGTCAGGACTAATTGCCTTTCAAAGAGTAACGGGGTCATCAGATAACCCCCAGCGTCACCTGATGGTTCCCAGCACTGCGTGAACTCGCTGACCCGGCCCTGACTCAGGATCAAAAGGCACCGCGATCTAGCAGGCAAAAGCACAGATGCGGTATGATTTGTACGTGCTCACCAAGAACTGCTTTTCAGAAGACTAAAACTTGCCTTAAGAACACTTTTGTGCTCATACAAATATCTCCTGAACTGTACGCTCATGTTATGGAATAATTTGTACTGTACAGTTAATAGTTTAGTCAGTTAAAATGAATGAATGAATGAATGAATGAATTTCCGTAACTGCCCCCTAGTGTTTGATCTCGTTGGAATGCGGATAATGTTGCGGAAAGGATCTAATTGTGTAAAAACTTATCCGGTACTCTCTTGAGGAGATATAACTTCGTTTATTAATAAATGCAAATCAAAGAAACTTCTCTTCAAGAGGAAAGCCCCTCTGGGCTGGACCATGGTGTAACCCCACCAATCCGATGCAGGAAGCACTCTCAGTGGCCAGAGCTGCGAGGAAGACCCGCCTCACGATTCAAGAAGGGGCCCTCTTCCTGGCGCTCTTGTATTCTAATTCTCATCTTACTTCATCTTTCTTCACTTCATCACTTCATCACTTAGAGCCTTCTTCGTCACGTTTTCTTTAACTTTCTGTTCCGTCTGCTCTCTCCTCTGGCTGTTAGCCAGGCTCCCCTAATTACTCCCTCAAAAGGGATGCTTATCGTTTGGTGCCGTCTCAACGAAGAAAACTCGGCTAGCCTCAACCCAGAGCTTTGACCCCAGATATAAAGACTGTTGAATCCAACGGGAAACTTTTCGGACGCTCAAGAAAGTTGCTGGGACACGAAGACCTCTCATCACAACCCGAGCACACCTCACAGCTGTCTTCCCGGAATCTGCTCGTTCTGCCCCGGACCACGTTCGACCGGAAAATCTAAACGGTAGACTGCGATAATCAATTACTTTAACGCGGTAACGAGAACAGAACGATTGTGGGAATGCTAAATTGATTACGTGCCCAAACTGATATTTAAAGATAACTTGAGGTCAAAACTTGTCTCTCTTGGTCTCTCTCTCTCTCTCTCTCTCTCTCTCTCTCTCTCACTCGCTCGCTCTAATCAGCCTCTCTCGCTCTAATCAGCCTCTCTCGCTCTAATCAGCCTCTCTCTCTCTCACCCCCTCCCTCTAGGTGATTGTGTGTGTGCGTGTGTGTGCGCGCGAATGGTTAGGTTAGTTTAGCTTAGTAGAATTCACTTTTATTCAAATTGTGTGTCTAGAATAGAGTTAATAAAGCATTAAAAGACAATTCCTTTGTTTGTAATCTATGCAGTCGATCCGTTCCCTGTGGTTCTGATTCCGAGATAATACGGTTGATTTCCCCTTACCGTATTATTATTAATTATTAAATGTGTAATAACCAGTTTGTTACAATTACATTAAATGTTAATAAAGACAACAGAATAATAGTAGCTGGAATTTAGTTTCTAACACATAAATTCTCAGTTTCAGCAAATGTAGTCCAATATTGCAAGAACACAACTGCTTGTGACCTATTTTCCAAGTAGATTTCAGATCCTGAATATTACATTTTATATATTAACTGTGTTGAGACTGAAAAAGCCCCAACAAAAATAAATCTCATCCTTGAAATTGTGTTTAGTTTATTGTTGATGCACCGAAATAGAAACATTTGCTGCATTCCAAAATAATTATACAGTTAAAAGTCTTAAACTTTCTAAGGATGAAGATTTTCTTTTTGAGCACACATAGACCTCCATTTCAAGAGAGGAGTTTACTTGAAAACAATCTACAGATCCTATCATAAATCCCATTTTATTTGCAGCTACACTTCACAAGCTACAAGTTGCATCTACAAGTTCTAAATTAGAGCATGTGAAATCTAACTCAAATGAAGGACACGGGTCATTCAGAATAACAGCCGCTTGCCATCTGTCCTTGAGATGTGAAACAGCATGAGAGCCATGATGACCACACAGAAAAATGAGATTAATAAAGAAAGGCCACCTGATCCAACCATCAAAACACTGTTGTATCTCTTGCTCACTACTTGACAGATTTCTTGCTCACCTAAAGGCAGACCAACATCCAAACATCCACCTTCAATCAAACAGCCAAATTTTAAAACTGCCCCCCACAATCTATCTCTCTCAGCGAACAAGACCTTAACGGAACAATCAAGAGACCAGTTCCTGGCTAGCGTTATAAAACAGGCTCTCTGGGGACATAATATTCAAATATTCAGATTGTTTATACAGGAGCTAAAAGCTGTCATTACACAACTATTTTTGTACTTAAACCATTAACCCGGAAATACGGCTGGAACAAAACCCACTTTGTCTGTTAATATTATAGGTATGTGTCACAAAAAGTAAGATAGATTTTAAAAGGTATGGAGAGCTGACTCGATCACTGTTTCCAATGTTTACGATCACTTCAATCATTTATAAAGGATGTGGTTTTACAACAAGCGGCCTTATGGACATAGCACAGGTGTTATGGCAACAACAGAAGAGAGCCATTGTGAAGAGAGACACGTTCATTAACACACCAGTAGTTACTTTTACACATTATTACACAGATGACATTCTGATACACTGTGTGGGTGAAAAACACACACCTCCGCATCATAATTACAAGCACAATGCAATATCTTGATGCGTGGACTTCACAAACAAAAGCAAGGGATGCAGGTGCAGAGGACTTTTAGTTTAGAGGCTCCCCCAACTGAAAGCAGTATGACTGTAAACATCGTGCCAGCTAATTTAACCAAATTTTGCGGTCATTTTTTCACTTCATTCAGTAATCTTCTTGAACTGAATACTCATTGATTGGATCTAAACTTTAAGATGTTTAAAACTATTTTCTTTTTTAAATAGTTCACTTTCATACTTTCGTACTCATACTGTTCGAGTAGCCATGCCGAGGTATAAAATAGGAGCAACATATGCAACAAAACGCAGTCTTTTCATTCTAAATTCAAACAGAAAACTGCTCAAATGATCAACAACACTGCAGCAATGTATTTTCTATTAAAAACTTACTTTTAATTTATTGAGCATATTTACCTTCTACAAAAACAATACTTTGTTTATAATTTCAAATTATATATATATATTTTATATTTTTCAATATCTTATGGTCTAAAGGGTTTAATATTTTTATACATCTCTGTGATTAAAAAAAACGTATTAAATGAAACACTTCTCAAAGTTGTGCTGTTATATACAGAAAAAAAATAGAATTTCACTTTAAAATGTAATTCATAATTAATGACAACAGTTTGGTCATTTTACTACCAGACTTGTTTTATTTCTGTATTTATATTATGAACTTTACATGGAACTCAGGCTTTTGTTATGAGAGAAAAGAAATCGATGATTCTGTGTAGAATTATAACTTTTAGCAGTGTTTTACTAGCATTTCATTTTATAAAAAGTGTTCAGATGTAAAAACAATCAAGCTTCACCCAACAAAAGTTTTTTTGTAGCATTTACTGGAATCATCATTTGTAATCTGCAATACTTTACTTATAGAGAGACAGACAGACACTCGGATGAGAAGTCAACAGAAAGACACATTTGTGAATTTTGGTCTTCACTGTTCTCAGTGTTTTGAGTGTGTGGCCTGGGGAGTCGAGGAGTGGCTGCTAGCCACCTGAGACCCACCGCAGACATGCTACGTTTCGACAGACAGACACTGAGGCCGGCGAGCACAAGCAGAGCCGTCACTCTACATCTACACCCTTCCTCATTAGTCCTCCTCCTTCAGGGTATGCAATATGGCTCATATCCTCCATTATGATCTCATTAGATCAATAAACTTGGAGGCCTGGAAATCTTGCCCTTCATGACAATAAATTTCATATGCCATTTCCTGTCACACTATTTGTATGCCCTTAAGTAGAACTACAACTGTGCTGCAGTTTCTCACTTTGGTGTTTATCACCCTTAATTCAGGACTAAGACCACATAACCGTTTCTAACTGTGTGACATCAGTAAAGTAGGCGTTGGTGGTGTTAACCTGTGAGCAGGTGCAACAATCGTCTACTTCAAGCGCTCAGCAAACAAACTAATGACAGCTAATCTAGCGAAAATTATTTTCTTTTAAAAACCTCTTCCTCACACATGAAAATTAGTTGCAGTTCTAACAGATAAATATAATGCTGTATGGCCCAGTTGCTTTTATATTTGAAGTTGCATTTCAGGCCTTTCTTATATATATTTCAAAAATCCATATATATTCCTTCTCATTCAAAAAGTTTTTGGGCTGACTGATTTTAATTTTTTAAAGTAATGATGGCCACTTGTTTTTCTTTAGTTAGCTGCGTTTTTCTTGCCATAATACAAATTCTAACAATCTATTGAGTGGAACTATCAGCTGTGTATCTACCTGACTTCAGAACAACACAACTGATGGTCTCTAACCCATGTAAGTAAACATCGATGTAGGTAAACGTAAATTCGTACGCTGAACCTGAGAAGCACCTAGGTTTCTAGTCCTCTGCAGCACTCACTATGAGGTAGTGGCTATTAATACTCAGTTCAATCATTAATTCACCAATGCAAAATACTCATACAAGCCGGTTTACCAACTCAAGGCAGACACTATTTAAACCAAAACATGTAGTTTAGAAAATAAGTGCAAGCTTAAAAATAAGACAATGGCAGGTGTTTAAGATATAAGGCACCAGTTCAATCAGCAGACATTTTGAATGCAATACAAATCAAACCCTGCAAATCATGGCAACAGTGTCCTTATAGTTATACTTTTATAACACACTGTATATAGCACACCCTATACAGTGTGTTATAAAAGATGAAATTATCATTATTTATTATAAACACTCAAACTAGTTCTCGGTATCAGTATGTATCCAAATATAAATACTCATCATAATTATAAAGAAAAGCTGTATCTAGTCTAGGGTTAAACACAACTGTGCATCAAATGACCCTGAGTTTGCAGGCTTTTGGTTCTTTTCAGGCACAACCCCTCTCTCTCTCTCTCTTTCTCTCCTACTTTTGTTTTGAGCAACAGTCTTGCCATTAATGACAAAACAAAACAAACAAAAAAAAATCAGCCTCTATTATCTGACAAGCCCCAGTATCGTTCTAGATCAAAAAAATTTCCTGGTTTCAAGAAATGTCCACATGAACGAAAGCAAAATTAACTGTGACTTTAAAAGAGCCATCTATATTTCCAGCTAACTGTCCACCCACGTATTTACTCACAAACACATTTTCTGTGTCAAGAGACAAATTCATGCTTTCATTATGCATCACTCCATCACTGACCTCTTTCAACGCTCACTCTGCCTAGAGAACAATCAAGACCGCTCAACCTCTGTTCCCCATTTCTGCTTCACCTCACACCCAGTACATTCTCTCTTCCCCCGCCCCATTCTCGGCGTATGCCCCAAATCATGATGATCATCCCTGCCCAGTGGGAATGACCTCCTCCCAGCCGTTCACATCTGTGTCTTTCAGCGCATCTACAGGCAGCATCTGAAAAAGCAGCAGCTCTTCCTCAGCTACATCCACGGATGCTTCACAATGACTGCTCTGGACTTGGTGTGGTTTTCACAACTTGAGACAGAGTTCTATTCTTTGACCCTATTCTTAGATGCCCAACAAACCTGAGGATTACAGTGTAGAAGAAAAGCTAGTGATGAAGAAATATCACCAAGACTTGGGATTCAAGAGATGAGGGATGATGAGAGATGTGACTTTGGCATGGCTGAGAACTATTGATGGAGTTCGAGACTGAAAAATTAAGAGTAAGTAGACAACTCGTACAAACTGAGCCTTCGTGGAATTAATAATTATTTAACAAGAGGCAATAATTGTGGTGCACATTTCTGTTGAATGTTTTCTTTTCACTTGCTTTAAAAGCTTCAGTGTATTAATGGGAGCTCATTTTCTGATAAATATTGTTTTGTGGAGAACATTCCAAACTGACTTTTATTTTTGTATGAATAAATGTAGCCAACGTTCCTTTTTACAATTGCATCAACTTTCATGAACAATCCGGATAGAATAATGAGAGCATGTCTTTAATTGGGTTGACACTTCGACCAATCGGTTATTGCAACATTAATGAACTTGAAGCTGCTAAATAACAATTATACATTTCTTGAATAACAGTAAGGTTTTGTATACATTTCTAAAGATTTTAAACCATTTAAAGGCAAATATAAAATATATAATAAATAAGTTAAAATATTTGATAACCTCTCGAGAAACCAGAAAATCTTTATTTTTATTCTAAAAGAACCAACTTCTGTTCTTACCGTAAGCAGAAATCAATGCAAAGTTAAGATGCCCTAGTTTACAAACTGTTTAAATATTTAACTATATCAAATGTGAAACAATGCTCTCCTTCGGGACCTCTGCATCATCTGAAGAAGATCATTATTACCAGAGATGAGTTTCAGCTTTACTCTGAGAAGCAAAAACTGATCTGTTTCTGATACTTGATCGAGCAACAAGTTCAGCACAGAAGCAAGAGCTCAACTGTAAAAAAGTGATGGAGATTCAAACTCGATCACCAGAGATCTTAGCCCCAACAAATGACCCTATTCGTCTTTAACGCATCACAGGATGTGTTCGTCAGCAAGTGTAACTTCATGGTAAAACTGTTCTAAGATGCAATCGAACAGATCCGAACAATAAATATCAGAACCTATAAATACACTGTCAGGGCTAAAACTTGATGAATAAATCCACAATCTTGCTTCCAAGATCAGATGGGCACCTTTAGGAAAATCCTCTACAATGAGTCCCAATTTTACCAAAATAGTGTTCCTGACTGAGAAAATGTAGAAAACTAAAGAAGGTCTTCTATTGTTTCTAAAAGAACTACTATCACCCAGTATAGTAGATTGGCAAACTGGCAACCATCCACTAGAATGAAGCCCATCAATCAGGAGCCTTAACCTCCACAACATTATTTCTGTGGTTATTGTATGTATTTTGACTTCCAGTTGCAGTTTACTCAAGCACTTTAGCTACAAGTAGTTTGTGTTTATACAGCAAATATGTCTAGTATGTCAAATATGCCATGGTAACGGCATGCTAATGTTGTAATAATAATAATGTAATAATTGTAATATCATTCTACCAATTAAATCATGAATATAACATGAAGCTATACCTTTTCCAAAGTAAACAACAATATAATATATTTCACATATTAATAGCTATAAACACATGTAATTAATGATGTATTTAAGTATAATAGGGCTGGATGGGGAGTCTTCACATGCCACTAAAAAACCTATGCAGTAGCCGTCCAAAGGAGTCAAATTGTTTGTTCAGACAATTACTTGCAGCCCCTTTCAGATTCTGTTTACTGTATCGTTCTCTCTGAGTAAAAAAAAAGACTGAATCAAGCCTCGGAAACAAATACATTAGTTATATTTTATTGCAGGGAAATGTTCTTTTGTGTGTTTTGAGAGCCACTTCTCACTCACTGCCAGCTCTACAAGCTGTTATTATCTAAAACTAAGTAATCAAATACTGCATGATGTATGCTAACAAGGTTTTCCTCACAAAAAAATCCAAATAAGAGGCTTTGCAGTTCAAAAATGCAAATAAATAAACATTCAGGTTCACCCAAATAAACCGTATCAACAGCTAGAACCGCAGATACAAAATGGCCGACCACCCTGTGCAACTACTCCAGCCCTATAAAGTGGATTTTTCAGGCACAAATTATATATATATATATATATATATATATATATATATATATATATATATATATAAATAATTTGTGCCTGAAAAATCCAGAGAGAGAGAGAGAGAGAGAGATTGTTGTCAGGTACATCCCATGTAAAGAGGTCACGCAGTGTAAGATGTACAAAAAAGGACATTAGCTTACTAGTAGACCCTAGCTTTGGCTTGAGATTCACTGGCTACATTGAAATGCTGAATTGTACTAAGTTTGTAGCTAATCAGCGCGCTACATCCAGACACACTAATCAGAGCTTTCTGGCAGAATCCTGATGAGATAAAGACAGTATGCTGCCTTTGGAGCCAAACACAGTTAGCAAGTTGAATAACACAGAGGAGCCATATTTCAAATTGCTTCAGCTTCAATTGTTCAAATATTGGACCAAGAGGAGTGAGCATAAAACTACAGTCAAACTAAAACATTACAGCTTACAAATAAACTCTCTAGATATCAGAAAGAAAAAAGGCCGGGATGAACTTTAGGACATGTAGTTCAAATAACTAAATTTGCTTTGACATTAACAAAAAAAAATAAAAAATCAGCAATCGTATTTTACTGCTCTCCAGCTCAGAGACGAGAAGAGATGTAAAACCTCATCATTTTAATGGAAGAGCTGTCCAACACAATTCATAGTCATAGATACAACACTTGCCCTGGAGAACAGACACAAATTACACCCACATTCATAGGCATCAGTGAGTCTGAACCTCTGATGACTAATCATGACTGTACAAGGGGGAGAATAGAACAAAAAAATGGTGCTCCGACTAATTTATCTGCAAACGGTCATTTTATTACATATGCCGCAAGAGAACTGAAACTTTCATTATCTTATATGTATATTTATGTGGCTTTTTGGGGACTCAAAATGAGACAATTTCACACAAAAAAGAACACCTCTATGGAAACGTTGACACAAATCTAGTATTCAGGCTTGTTAAATTTGGTTCATTTTCAATTTTGAGAGAGAGAGACAGAGTGAGCGAGAGAGGGAGAGAGAGAGAGAGAGAGGGGGGGGAGAGAGAGGGAGAGAGGGAGAGAGGGGGAAAAGAGCCTTGCACCAAAAACTGAAGCTCTGCCCTTCTAACTGTCTTTTATGGTGTCAATAGCACGTACCAGGTCAGCTGATTGTTCTAGATTCATTTTTGTTTTGATCCTCTGCCAAAGTGAGCAGCATCAATGACACAAGGGGGAACATGACATAGATGCAGCAGTCTGTAATTCTTACCAGCCGAAGTGAGGAGAACATGATAGTCAGTGCCTCTCTGAGCAGGACCATCTTCCTTCTCGATCTCTTTCTCTGACTCTTCATAACGCTCCCAGTTGGACTCAAGCTTTCGCCTTGAGAAGGTGTGGTCATCCTCTTCATCCTCAAAGTTTTCTTTGTCTTCATGCTCATCTTGATTCTGTAGCACAAAGAGCAAATCTATTATGACAAAATACAGATACATCCCACCAATTACACTTTATGGGGAAAAAGACAGTGATTCAATGCTTTACAAAAATTAAACAACCTCGTTTTAAAAACATTTAGCCAACGGTGTTACATTAGCAAATTTTCATTGAGTTACTTTAGTTACAAACTTTAGTTTTGTTTCGTTTTAAACAATTATATTACATCGGGACAGAATATGTTTAAACTGAAGTTATTAGAAAATGGCACACTCACTCGTCGAAAGTTTCTAAAGTCTGCAGGTAGTCCATGTTCGTGTCCTCTTCCTCTGCGATGGTCCCGTTTGCCTCTTCCACGATGATGATGTTGACCTCCTCTTCCGCGACCCCTGTGCTCTCCCGAGCTGCCCGAGTCACCGGTTCCTGCACCAGCACCAGCACCAGGACCTCCACCTCTACCTCCTCGCCTCCAATTACCGCCACGTCCCCTACTGCTTTGAACACTTTCCATAACCAATTTTGAAAAGATGACAAATTCAACGAATCCGGAAGGGTAGTCGTGTAACACCCGGGTTACGTTGAAAAGTTTCCGGTTCTGCACTACTTTTTATTTAGTTCCGCCATTTCAAAAATCAATCTAGTGTATTTCAAATTCTCAACTAAACCTAAACAATATAAGGGTCTACTTTTGAGTGATGATGACACTGATGAGATCTTTGTTATGAAAGGTTGAAAAAAACTTGAACCGTATTTGATTGTTATGTAACTGGCCAATAGTCAGTAGTAAATGAAAGAAAATAATAACATGTATAAAAACAATAAGATCCCCACGAAGAGTGCTGTTTTATAGTGAATAGTAAATATCAGTGCTGTTTTCAGATGAGACTACAATAGAGCTGTAACCTCTGTATCTCATTCTTACCACTGAAAATGCCTTACTTGGCAATAAAGTTGATTCTGATATTTACAAGAAACAAATTCTTGCTTTTGTCCTTTTGTTTGATAAAAAGTACATGCTGTAGGTATAATACAATGTTACAAAACTTGTTAGTAACACTAATCGGTAGCTAACATATATTTTGTGGATATAAGCAAATGCAAGCAAGCCATCTTGAGTTGTTTGAATATCATCTGAATCTTTTCTGCTAGTTTTAGTCAATAATTTTTTGTAAAAAAATGTATGTTTTAAAATCCTACCAACCTTTTTTTGGAGGATTTTCTTCAGAGATTGATGGGGATTTTAGTTACAGGACTCCTAAACAAATCTTCTTTTTGCGATAAAAAGGATTACATGTAGATCTTTGATACTGATGTCTTCAATACATTTGTCAGAAATTCAACCTTACAATTAGTCTTTCTGTTATTTATTTCACAGATGATCCAGAATCTGAACAACCAGGGTTGCCAATAACAGGATGGAGATGGATTTCCAAAATGTTACTCCCAGAGGAAATTCCTCAACCCTTCTGCCTACCCCATACAGCCTGCTGGAGGCCATAACCATAGCAACAGTATCAGCTGTTGTGAGTCTCATCACAATAATTGGGAACATTCTAGTGATGCTCTCTTTCAAGGTCAACAGTCAGCTTAAAACAGTTAACAACTACTACTTACTCAGTTTAGCATTTGCAGACCTCATCATCGGGGTGTTCTCTATGAACCTGTACACATCTTATATTCTCATGGGATACTGGTCTCTGGGGAACCTAGCGTGTGATCTGTGGTTGGCCCTCGACTATGTTGCAAGTAATGCATCTGTAATGAACCTGCTGGTCATCAGCTTTGATAGATACTTCTCCATTACAAGGCCACTCACCTATAGGGCAAAACGGACTCCAAAACGGGCAGGCATCATGATTGGCCTAGCTTGGCTGATTTCCTTTATATTATGGGCTCCACCCATTCTCTGCTGGCAGTACTTTGTGGGAGAGAGGACTGTTCCTGCTGACCAGTGCCAGATCCAGTTTTTCTCAGAGCCTATTATTACATTTGGAACAGCCATAGCAGCATTTTATGTTCCGGTTTCCATTATGACAATTCTATACTGTAAAATATACAAAGAAACAGAAAAACGCTCAAAAAATTTAGCAGAACTCCAAGGATATCCATCCCTGGACAGTTGTGAGGACACTAAAATACGGAAGCCAATCCTTTGGTGCTTTAGCTTCTCAAACAACAGGGACAGGACTCAAGCGTCATGGTCTTCATCCAACCAGAGTTATGTAACTCGGACAACTTTACAATCTGATGACTCGTGGACAAAATCTGAGCAGGTCACTACTCTGAACAGTTACACATCATCCGAGGAGGATGAGCGATCTGTCTCAGAGTCAACCCAGAGAGAATCCTTTAAGAACCAAGAATCTATGCTCAATAAGGATAGACAGCTGCTCTGTTACGAAGACAGCAAATATCTGAGTGATCTCGCAAAATGCTCGCAAACCAACACAAAAAAAGGTCTATCATACAAATTCAAGCCAGTTCTTCATGATAATATTTTGCAAAGTAAAGATGAGGATGAGAAAGCAAGCCCAGCTCTTCGTCAATCCCTAGACCATCAGCTTCCATCCACATCCTGCTCCACCAAACCAGAAGATCCAAACACAAAGATCCAGATGACCAAGCGCAAACGAATGGTTCTCATCAAGGAGAAAAAAAGCTGCTCAGACTCTCAGCGCTATCCTTCTGGCTTTCCTGCTTACTTGGACTCCATACAACATTATGGTGCTCATTTCAACCTTTTGCTCCGAATGCATCCCAGTGTCCCTCTGGCATCTGGGGTACTGGCTCTGCTACGTCAACAGCACCGTCAACCCCATGTGCTATGCACTCTGCAACAAAACCTTCCAGAAAACCTTTTGGATGTTGATCCTCTGCAAATGGAAGAAGAATAAAAGAGAGGAGAAACTGTACTGGTGTGGCCCAAATCAGAACTAAAATAACAACTCACTATTGTGTTGTGCACTCAAACTTCACCATATTCAAGAACTAATGTTTGGAGCGCAGTGGTTCTGTCTTCTGTGCTTTAGCCAGCAGGCACCCGGTCTCCGTAGAAAAAGGCAGCGCAATGATTTAATTGTGCTCAACAAAACAGAGAGGGTTATGAAACGGTGAGATGTCTGGTTGAGCAGAGTGTTGCATGTCTGTGCCCTTATACAGTGTTGTAACGGCTAAAACATTAACAAGTCAAAGTTTGAGTTAGTTTCCATTTAGATGTCGTCATTTTCTATATTTATATGGTTTACATGCACACAATAACTGTGAAATTGTGGTACCGCTCAGTTTATCCCTGAGGTTTTTACATGAGTGTGTGTTTAATATTGTACTATGTTTTAATTTTGAAGAACTGTGTTGGACATGAAGTGTTATATCATGTATTATGTTACAAAACATTGCCATATTTGTGACAGCAGCATGTAAATAATGAAAATTGTAAAATATCTGTTTTCTTAGAAAGACTTTCAGACTTGGGGCTAGCAAGAAATGTGTATAAACTAATAGCTTCTATATGGATGTGCGCTGCTTTATAGTAAAAAGAATAGAACCCAATTGTTGTGCTTGAAATGAATTCTGAATTCAAGCGAACGTGTTTGCACCTCAGCAGATCATTCATGATTCTATCTGTTTGTTGCTTTCTATAGTTTCAAGGGTCACATCATCTAGGTGGATGCTGCACACTGGTGGTGGATTAATAAGACACTCCTCCTCAAGAAGTAAAGCACTAAATAAAAGTTCTGATATTCATATTAGTAAAATTACATGAAATCCCAAATTCATATTAAGTTTAGAAATGAAGGGAACTTATGTAAATGCTCATTCTGTAAGAGGCTATATTGTTAAGCACTGCATGTACTCCATGGCATGAAATTTCCATTTCATTAGTTTTTGTTCATTCATTCATTCATTTTCGAGTCGGCTTTATTCCCTTTCGGGGTCGCCACAGCGGAATGAACCGCCAACTCACTGGCATATGTTTTACGCAGCGGATGCCCTTCCCTGCCTCAACCCATCGCTGGGAAACATTCACACACACATTCACACTTTAACACTATGGGCAATTGTTCTTATTCAAATCACTTATTCCGCATGTCTTTGGACTTGTGGGGAAACCGGAGCACCCGGAGAAAACCCACGCGATCACGGGGAGAACGTGCAAACTCCACACAGAAATGCCACCTGCCCCAGCCGAGCCTAGAACCAGCGATTTTTAATTGAACGAAAAGGAATACAACTGAAGGGTTATAATTTTAAATCTCATGAGCTGTTATTATATCATTAAATTAAACAGTAGGGTTTTGGACCGGCAGAATGAAAATTTGGAAACAGTAAACTTCACATTTTGAACACATCTTTAAAAGTCAAACACAAGTTATATTCAAGATTCCTATTATAATTGATAAATCAAATTTAAGTGCTCTTCAAGCACTTTTAGTGTTTACTTGATGCATTTTCCAGCAACTACGGCTGCAGAAAAATCACAAGGTTGTACATCACATTAAAGACGATGATCTGATATAGACAGCTTAAAGTTTTTACTTAATGGCAAACTGAAGGCATTAGGTTTGTAAAATTGGTTCATTGATTGAATCCTGAATCTTACTTCCACTGGTAAAATGTTCTTGCTAAATCTAGTCATGCTCGTTCCAACCTATTGCATGAATAATGCCGCTTGCACCTTACTCAGAGTTTGAACACTTTGAATATCCTGTTCAGGACACCATTAATATTTGGAGGATTTTTTTCTAAAAGTAGATGTAACCGTAGCGATTGTTAAAAAAAACTTTTTTCCAATTCCGACAAGTATTTAGAGTGTAGTCAGTATTATCTAGGGCCTGTCTGGGAATAATGATCCGAAAATGGCATATATTTCAGCCTTTCCAAAAATGGCATCTCAAGGTTGCAGCTTTGTGGCTGCAAAATGCAGTTGCAAGAGTCTTCACTGAGACAAAGAAAACATGAGCAGATTTCACCAGTACTAGCATCACTGTGCTGGCTTCCAGATTACTTTAGAATCTCTATTTGGGTACGAGGCCACAATAATTCACAGAGTTCTTTATTCCTTTAAGGTCATGTCTTGCACTAAGATCATCTGCTACAGGAAAGTATGCTATTTAAATGATGTTTACTTACTTATCTGAAAAAAAAAACCATTTAATCAGCCTTTCTTTCTGCTTTAAGGCAAGCAAGGGTGTAAAGAGCATATACATGTGTTTTGCTTTGTAAAGATTAACCCTCTAAAATGTTCGGAAGTAAAGGTTGTTTACAAAAACTATTGCGTAAATTTGTCATACAGTCAATTTATGCCAGATTTTCTTTTACAAGAAATTCTGTTGTCTGATGTTTCGTCAACCCATTTCTTCACAGGACTTTTTTTTTTAAATTAAAAGTAAGAATCATATTTTGAACATAAATGCACACAGGTAAACAAAATATACTCAAGAAATTGTACAAATTAAATTTTTTTTTTTAAATAAAATGGCACCAAATGCAAACCCTGGGCGTTCTCACAGACCTGGTCCTTATTTTATGAGTTAGCAAACGGAAAAGGAATGTGAAGGCCTTAAATTGCTTTTTCTTAATTAAGGCAAACGATTTTACTACAGATTAAAAGTAAAATCTTTGGTGTGGAAACCATTTTTAAATCCCAATTAATATGCATGTTAAAAGCACTTTACTACTACAAAACATTATTTGAAACCATGTTAAGCACCTGTAGAAATCTTACAAGACGAAAAATAAACAGACAGCAAAGTTAGTTCCCAGCAATGTTAGTTTCCACCAGTTTATTTTCATTCAGTTTAAATAAGATTAACAACATACATCTTATGCATTTCTTACTTCCATTCACAGTCTTGTACAAACTCAACATAACTTCGTAAATATTGTGAGCTAGAAGCTTTATTTTAAGTAGGTGTGAAGCTGAATAAGGGTCAAAGTCACCCTCTAGATCTGTTCTGAATATACACAAGGCATCACTGCAAAGACGGCCTCAACCATCTCACTCCAACTCAAATGTGCTTATGAAACAGGCAGAGGATTGCATGCACAATACTTCTATCATATCTATTAACTCTGTTGCAAACACAAAGCCCTGAACAGCCAAGCAACCATGACATCTAAATGATTTCAAGTTTAACGGAGGTGAAACTGCATTGACCTCAGTTACTGGGAAGAATCATGTCCGAAGAATCAGCAGCAGCAAAAGCATAGTCAACTATCTTTATGGTAATTGCATTTCCTGATTAAGAAACTATTCAGAACTATTAGAAGGTCTTATTTACCAATCACACCTTCACACTCACTCAAACATTAAAGTTAAAACATCATTAAGCTATATATTAAAAAGAAATAACCTTAATTCATCTGTACTGGTCTGACAGAATTAAATTTTTATTAAATCTATAAATTTGAGCCTCATCTGAGACGATGATGCGTGAAAAAGTAGTACAGTGCAAACACGGTCCTGCTAAGCATTTCATTTGAAAAAAAAAAAAAAAAAAAAAACAGTTCATATAAAAAAAAAAAAAAAAGAGAGAAACCAGTGAAACAGTGCTCAAGATAACCGACGATGTGTTCATGCGGAGAGCACTACCTCCTCTTCGGAGCGATGCTTCGGCTGCTCTTGCTGCCTCCTGCAGACTTACTGGATCCCTTGGAGAACAATTTCGTCATGAATTCGGAAACGTCTGGCAATTCCGGGTTAGGGTTTAGCATGTTCATAGACTGTTCCATTTCCTGCAGGGTACAAAAACAAACTTGTATGGATGAAGCAATAATAATAATAATAATAATAAAAATAATTTTAAAAAACAGTTCTTTTTTCTATATATCTATATATATAGAAAAAAAGATGGTACATTCTTCATCACCTTTCTCATCTCAGGATCATTAGTATTCACCACTTTGGGGAGGAGGACGATGATGAGTAGAGGTAGGACCATCATCATGACCTGAAAACAACACAAGATGCTCTTTATATTTTAATGATGAACCAAAGCATACAATTGTGTATAACAGATATAATTTCTAATAAATAATAACAGCTAAATAATTTGCCAACATTCCGGTTATCAATGGCAAACCAAACAAACCCCAACAGCTTTGTAAAATCCGACATCTGATATCAAGAACAAAAAAACATTTAAAAAGTTGAATCATTTTACATCACCCCCACCCCTATCCACCTCCAGACAAGCAATTTCAATTGCCGCATCTTTACTTATTTTAATCTTATCAGGAAATAATTACAAGATAATGAAGTTGCTAACAATAACCATACATATTACAGTGAACTCCAAACTCACTATACAAACTGTGTTTACTTTAATACACAAGGCATTCATAAACAGCAGAGAAAAAAAATGAAAATTTGAAATCACATTAGATTAAATAAACTACACCAAAAAGCCTTTTTTTGTTTTAACGCGACGAAAGAGCTTGGAACAAAACAAATGTTTAAATGGTTTCTGGACAGGAAACCTTTGTCATTAATAAGCGCAAAGTAGAGTAACAGCATTACTCGCTGCGCTGAACACACGTTCAGATGGAGCACTTGCATATAAGCACAAGTATTCCCAAGCGATGTTGGATATGGCTCTTCTCTCACTTACTTTTGATGGACTCGTGTGTGTTATACAATTCAACAACCCCCGCACCCCCTCCCAGAGACGATGGCATCGTCCAACAGAATGTTTCTTAGACATTGTAAGATCCAAAATAGGTCGACATCACTGAACCCACTTCATCACTCCTAATCTGGATTCAGGGCAAGCTTACAATTTGAAAGCCGGAACATGCACATTTAACAGCCTTATAATGCTATTATGATCCAGGTTCCAAGATTTCTCTGACCCAAAGAGGGCGACACAATGTATTAGTTGCACAGTGTAATGGGAAGAATGTAATCATTAAGAGATATTAATGTATAGCGTTTAAAGATGGGTTAAATGATATATTGACTTTTGTATTAGAGGCACATTGGTAGAGAGGGAGACGGGAAATGATGTTGGGTCCAGCCCACTAGGATTCAATGTAGTCCCAGAGACGGTTGGTTTCTTTTGCACTCCTGCTGCTCGCATGACTGGGGGTATGTATTGCTTTTACTATTTTTTATTATTATTATTATTATTACAACATAATAGCCTTAGCGGCAGCAGCTGTGTTTGGAACTTTTGTCTGAGGAGCGATTATTTCCATAACAAAAGTTAATTCTCATGTCGCTAGCCCCAACGTCCGAACATCTATTTTACCTCTGCACTTCACATCTTAATCTTTGTCTTAATGTTTTGAAATTTCAGTTTTTAATCAATTTGAATTTAAATGTACTTTCTTTTTACTCTTTATTTCCAATGTAAAGCACTTTGAATTACCCTGTGTACGAAATGTGCTATACAAATAACCTTGCCTTGCCTTATGTCTGAATATGACTTTACGTACACAGTGTGCAAGACCTCCTTTCTTGTTCATTCATTATAAAAAAAGTTTATGACTAGCTATAGCACTCTCTATATTTATATCATTTATTTCTCGCGGTACATTAAGGGCTCACTTGTTTGGGTCCAAGAGAAAACTCTTTGTAATCATATATCAGCATTCAGAATCGTACCAGAAATGGAGCAGATACAGAAACCGCTCTGATAGTTTTTAATTTATGGTTTGGGACCCACTATTATTTCGCTTATCCCAAAGTGAACTGGACACGTCAGCCCAGTATGATAGAAAACCTTACGAAGTGGTAGAACGTCTTTTGTCTCGATATTTTGGTTTGAAATGAATTAGATTTTTTTTTGCATTGTGATGAAGTGTTCAGCATGAAGATGTGTTTTCTGTTTTTCCAAACCCAAACCGTGGCATACCATTGGGTTCATCAGGAAATCGGTCCAGCCCCAGGTCTCCCTCTTCATGAAGTACGAGTGTGGACCATTGGCTCTGATCTGGAGAGGATACGGCTGACGAATAACTTCAGAGGTTTTGATGTAGTTCACCATGCGTGCCCTGGGATTCACAGGCAGAGTTTAAGACAAATCTTCTGAAGAGAGGAGTTGAAAACAAAACTTTACCGCATTTTCCCTTTGGAGGTAATGTCCACCCGGACAGGCTCAAATCTGAAAGAAGGGGACACTATTTCCAACACATATGAGCCTGAAGGCACATCATTGACTGCAAAGCTCCCATCTGTCCTATTAAGAAAATACATCTGGTTACTAACGTGAACGCTGTTTTGCAACTAAATTAATATCTGACCATATCCAAAAACCTTAAACACTTGAATAATTGTGTTGTCATACAAGTTTAACGCATGTTTACGTCGCTCTTATATTCTCAGATATTAACATGACGAAACGTAATGCTTGGTCTCAACTCACTTGAGAAAACCAACATATTCCTCGCCTTCCACCAGCACTCTAGCTGAAGATATCCAGTCCTGACTTTTCATCCCCGGAACGATCGCTCGTCCTTCGATTTTAAAACGATCTCCATTAGCCTGAGATCCAGCCAGAGGCCCCGGCTCGCCATCTGAAAATCCCCATGACAATGCACACAGAGCCTGCAAAGCAACATACAGATCTAACAACCGATTTGTGTAACGCATCGCGCTGTTACACGATAAAAAAAAAAACAGCAAAAAAAAATCCGCAATGTGTCAATAGGCGTCGATACGGACAGATAAGGACTTATCAGTTAACAGTCAACGACAAGCGGAAGTTAAATTACGTAGAGCCGGAAGTAGTTACGTCTGAACTCACGTGATCGCAATAGGGCGGAATTTACGTGAGACGAAATCTGATTCATTTTACCACAAACGGTTCTTTTGAGCTTGTAAAACTACTCCAGAAGTACCAGAGTTTTTCTTTTTATATATATATATATATATATATATATATATATATATATATATATATATATATATATATATATATATATCAATTGTGATTTTAATAATATTCAGGAATAATATCAATATTTGTATTTCAATGTAAACTACACAATGCAAACTTGTGCTGTCTGGAGTTAATGGGTGTAGCTAAATTTAAACATAGCATTGTTTAACAGTTTTTTTTATTTTTTATTATTGTATAGGTTTTTGCCTTTTGCTTTAAGCTATTATCCCTCTCAGTATGTTCTCCCATTGTGTGTGTGTGTGAGTGAGCACGCACACATACAGCTTATATATTCAAAGGCAAGACCTTCTGATTATGTAAATTTATTTGTAAGTTCATTAAAAGAAAATCAATATATTTACACATGATTTACACTCAAAGATTCATTCATTATCAGGCAATTAACAAAAACACAAATAACTTAAAACTCTTGCTGTCAAGAACATGACTGAAAAAAAAACATCTGATGATGCTGCACATACACAATCACATCATGGCACTTTAAGTGCAACAGTTAAAACAGCTGTTTGGCACTTAAGTGTGTCGCCTGATTCCAGAGAGTCTCATGGAGTTGATTACGCATCCCAAAGCAAGTCCACTTCAATGTGAAGCAGTCATTCAGTGCCTACAGGAGGAGCGCCTTCTACTGAAATGGGAGTGTTTGAATTGTTCATTTCATCTACCCCCAATTCACACGCTGACCACGCTTCAGATTCACCAGCTCTGAGCCGATCAGGGGTTCAAATGTGGTTCTCTCCTTAGTGTGCTACATTACCACTTCAGCGCAGTTGTGACACATACGATTCTACAACCTGCAAGTATAGAACAACAACAAAAAAAATTCAGATTTTCAATTTGTAAATGATATTTCTGTAAAACACTCTACCTTCGCCGTTTCACCCACAGCCCCTGGAACAGAGCTTAAGTGACTCTTTCCGTCCCAGAGTTCAAGCAGCATCGTTTTCATCACCAGAACATTTCTGTCAGATGGGAGTAAAACAAGATACACCTTACAAACATTACATTCTGTCAAGGTATTATGTCAATGTACCAGTACGGCAATGCACCTGTCATTTGAACTGCCGTCATTCAAAGTTTTATTGTTTGTGGAGATCTCAGACCACCATTTCTTCATGAGTGATTGAACCCAGTGTAAAGCTACAACGAGGTGTCTAGAAAAAGATGCAACATTTTTTTCCCTTTATTAAATAATATCTATAAAGAACATACCAAAAAAAATTACTTACTCTTCATATTTAGTGTTAAGAATAGTTTTCACTTGAGGTAAAAGGTCAACGCAACAGCCTAGTGAAATACATGGCTGTTCTTCTTGAAGACTAAAACAAAAACAGGAAATATTTATTAATCCCTAAAATTAAAATGCTTTAAACAAAGACTAAATGGTTTACCTTTTAGTAAGTATAGGCAAACAGTCAACAAGTACTCCTGTGTCTTGTATTCTGTGGGAAAAAAGAAAAAATTGGAACATGATGATATTGAAATCTTTAAAACACACCACTAGACCAATAGTGCCTCAACTTCATTTAAATAGTTTCTGCTAATTGGTGTAAAGTTGCTTGTTGCCCTTAATAAAAAATAATGTGTGTTTTTGAACACCACACCTTTAAATTACAAGGACTGAAAGACAACATTGTTTAACAAACATTAAATATTTCCAGTTTTTAAAAAAGCAGTTCCTCAAACAAGCTCCATTCAGCAGATCTGAAATACTCCTAAAAATAGTTTTTTTTATTGTATAATGAAGGACTAATAGCAATTTAGGAAATGAAAAATGCAACACAATAGGCTTTACAGTTGCTGATTTAGTAACAATTCTATTTTTGTAAAAATAAAGCTACATTTAGTGAAAGCAAGTACAAGCTGTTTTCTCTAACATTTGTTCAATAAACAATATCAATGCTAGTCGTTTGTTTGTTCATAAATATTCATAAATAAGCATTTCTCCTGTCCATCAAAACATGTTTCGCTAATTTGTTTCAGAAGTAAAGCTTATTAGTTAATTTAGTACTGTAAGAATTTCTTTTAGGTATCCAGATTTCAGACATAAATAAGGCCCTCTATTAGCAAGTGTTTGACAGATTCTGCATCTACAATGGTTGCACCCATCTGGCATCTTGTTCTCTCCTAGTCTTTGGTTTATGGTTGTATTTAAATTTGTTTGCTGACTTTTATACAATTAACTAACTTTCTTTTTGTCCCACCCATTTCAATTGCAATTCCTTCTGAAAGAGTAATTTTCAATTACAATAGTCCGAATTGAACAGTGCAATATTATGTCTTTTTAAAATAAATATATGACCCCTCTTTAACATCACCCCACCTTTAATAACCTTCTAAAAGTGCTGTTTACGGCTGCTCCTCCCACTGCCACTCATCATCAGAACGGTCAGAAAAAACATCCGTTTTCAGAGCCAGCCTTGCTACAATTATTTTCATGCCTATTTAAGGATATTTCAGATATTGTAATACTAATACAAAATGTGTTAAAGTTGTCTGCAAGGAACTGTCAGCATTTAAAAAATGATGTTAAGTAAATGAGTGTGCTATTTTATCACATTAAATTAAAGTCTCAAAAATGAATAAAAAAGTGAACCTGTTCAGATATGCCACTAGTTCACTAGCGTTTTTCCGCCAGAGTGTCAAAGCAACATTCAGTCTGAGGCTTCTTCCAAACAGCACATGGGTCATTGCTTCATGATCCTTCGATAACTGAAGAAAAAAAAACAACAAAAAAAAAAACCTGATTTCTGTCAGCAAAAAATAAGTTTCCTAGAAAAGTCATTCTACATGAATTATCTGGAGTTTGTAATTGAAAATCATAATGCAACCAGTTGTTACAGGTTTCATTACATGTTTAACAGATAGTGGGACAAAGCCATACCCATCAGAAGTATCCGCATTAGAATCCAGGATAACTTACCTCAGTAAAGTAATCATTGTACTTGGTGCCAGCTCCTGCCATTCTAGTGGCGTCTGTGGAGTTCACAGGGAACACACACTTGTCGCTGTAAAGTAAAGCCTGCACTTCATCCACGCAGGTCAGTTCGTTTTCTTTGTTTGCCATGTCAGAAGTCCTGCTTGTGGTGGGCGACCTGCGACATGCTCTCGATCCCACAGCAGAGTGACGAGTTTTCTTCTTGGTAACAACTAATCTTTTTGCCTTGCTGTATTTGTGCACACAATGACCCACTGGATATCTGACAAATGAACAAAAAACATTTGAAATGAGAAGCTAGTAAAACCAAGATGAAAATAACAACTTTTTGTCTGATGTAAAACATACCTTTCTTGATCAGTTTCGTCAATAAGTGAATAATCCACCTAAAAAGAAATTGGCTAGATATGGTAAACATGACAACTTTTTACTAAAAATACATTAAGAACTATTTGGCAAGAAATCAAGTGCAAAAAATAAACAAGTGCCAAATATAAAAACTACAGAGCATCACACACACAAGCATATTCCTCCAGCATTTTCTACTAGTATTATGTGGAATTGAAACTTAAGGTGTCCATCCCCGAAGTTAACTAATGAAAAAGCAAAGTCACTTCCTGACAGATATTTTTTAGTTAGATACTTCCAGAAAATATGGAAAAATAGTTTCATTCCAGGAATCTCGTCTTAACTAAACCAAAATACTTCCTTGATGAGACTTTGGCTCATTAAATAAATTGAAACATTAAGCGATGAACTCTAAAAATGGTCAAATCAAGTCCTGTTCGGTGTTGGTTCATCAGTGGATGCTATGATTCCAACAAGGAGGAGAAATTCTCTCTGCAAAGAAAATCTCTGTGGAGGCTTCACCTCAGAGGCGGAACCCTGCTATTTCTACCTCACACAAAAGGTCATTAAATACTCCTTTTTGTTTTGAGCTTGTTGAGAGTAGACAGAGTCATACTTTTCTGCAACTTCATCCGCTCCAGACAGAACCCATTTCATTGGCCAATCAATCACAGGTTTATAAAGCCAAACACCAGTGGAAAAAAACTTGTCTTTTTTTCTTTTGAAAGGATTGTTGGTCATGTTGACACCCTGTTTTGACACGAGAACCAAAATGCAGGTGGAAACCATACGGGTGTGTAAAGGCCTGGGTGTTAAAGCTTTTTCATTTGTTCAGAAGGCAACAATTCTTCAAGCAGCTTTATCAAAACGAATTATACATATCCCTGTCAATAAATGTCAATGAGCAAGTCCATAAATATGTCCATATGTATAAGAAATAAATAGCTAAACTTTTTCAGTGCCTACAACCACTCTGTCTAAGTAATAAGTACAATGCAGTCACTTTGAGGAGGTAAAAAAAAAAAAAAAACTGTTCTATCTGGTTCCCAATTCCCAAACTCTTTTTGCCATAAGGCTCATACTCAACATACAATATTCAAGATTAACTAACAATCATGTTAAGTGTTGTAATAATAACGCTATAATATTAGTTACCTAATAATAACAACGCTTTCTCCAACATGCACTTTCAATGGGCAAAATGAGCACTAAGCCTCAGAAGAGCCATTTGACAGACTCTTATGCCTTTACATTACAAAAAGAAAAACGAAATCAATCAACAATGAAGAGCTTTTATATTTTGTAACAATTTAGCATTGAAGGAAATTCACCAACTCACCTCCCTCATGTTCTTCTCGTCCCCAGAACAAACAATGCTATTGAGAAGATCATGGCACTGGGCTGGTTTGCGCCTGTAGACTTCTGCGTTACTTCCAGCATGGCTTCCAGTTGCCATAATAAGGGACTCTAGAGCATTACAACAAACATCTCATTATTTGTTTCATGATTAAGTTAAAGCAAACAGATCAGCTTAAAGTTGCACCTGTGTACAGTCTCTGTAGAGGCCTAACGGTACAGTATGACAAGAATCATGTCACATTGAACGTATACAGAACTAAGCAAGTTTTTTTTGCTTCATTAAAACAAACCCAGCATGAAAACTACTAGAGAAAGGGTTTTTTACTGTATTTAGCCAACCATGACAAAACCATATGCTATCGTTGTTATCTGCCAATAGCCATCGTAAAGACGCACACACAGAGACGAACTAGTACAATAAAGCTATAGTATTCGTAACATTCTTTTTAAATAACTTTATTTAATTAACAAAAACATAATCGAGATGCTATCTGGAAGTTTCAACTTATCCCCGTCACGTGTGTAACTTAACGTAGCAACAGAATAATTCGTGAATATAGTGAAACAATATCATACACGAAACTATTATTCCATGCAACCCTCAAGACTTCTGTCAGACGGAACTTTAGGCCTGCTGTGATGCAAGTTAGCGTTAACGTTTCTGTTGAATTCTGAGTGCGTTAGCTCTAGCAAGCTAATTAAGTCAGCTACGCCATCACAAAGTCGCTAATCTTTCACTTTATAAAGAAAGTCAACACTAAAATTGCTCGACTCGAAGATGTCGGCCTGCGCTTAACAAAAGAGGAGATGAAAACACAGGAGATAGCCTGTTGCTAAACAAACAAGTCCGGCTAATCACCTGCTAGCAAACAAGGACTTATCACGTAAACAACACGTTACTTGTGAAATAGTCAAGCAACCTTTCGCGAAAGTACCCACCATAATATTGTGTAAAGTTGTGTATTCATCCTGGAGCATGTCATATGTCCAACAGCGTGTCCATAGAGAACCAGGAAGAAACGGGATTGTTGAATGGATTTCTGAGGAAAGGAAGGACCATTCAAATAAATACAATTTTTTTGAAAAACTGGTATGGGTGAGGGACTGTGGTGACATCTGGTGGCATCTTTTTTTTACGCAGTTTCTAAAAATGAAGCAAGAACAGGCAGTCAAATATATGTTGAATTTGATGTAATTTATCCACGTAATAGAATTAACGACAGTAGCAATATGAGACTCAAAAATACAAATTGACATAAAAACGTATTTATTTCTCCTTAATTTGGCAATTTACTGATATAACCTGTGTTTACTGTTCAACGTTATTGTGTCATTTACTGTAGTGTCATTTAATGTCCCGACACTGGAGAGTACTGTATCACAACAAATTGCTTGTGTGCGCATGAAAAAAATGTAAATAATTATTTAAAAATCATTAGAAAAGACACAAGAGTTTAAAATGGCATAGCGACCTGAAAATGTCTTCGTTGCAACCTGTAGTTGATTAAAATTCTAGCATTGATATCCTAGTGATTGTTTAATTGCTTTTTTTGGTTTTAGAGTTTAGGTCATGGATATACCCTTTATTACTTACTTTAAAAAGCCATACATCTAATAGCTAAGTTTTATTTAAAAAACACAAAACCAATAATCAAGTAAATAAATGATTCTGCATTTTAAGCTAATTCTGGAAGTTTTGGACACAAGTTTTTATACATCAAGTGTAATGACCCCCATGTGATGAACAGTTAATCCAAGCACATATCTCATCATTTTCTTTAGTCACGGATTCCCTGGAAATTTAAGATATCATGCTAAGCCCGATGGACCCAACTCTTTATGGAAACATTTTCTTAATCAGTATCATGGTATCAGAGACAAAATTTAATTCAAGCCTAAACTGAGAATTTCAACTTTCTCTAAAACATTATATGAATCCCATAATAAAGTATTATATGAATCCAATTTAGAGTCATCAAAATGTGTGAAGGACAGCCCAGAAGCATTATGCTATCAGGCAGGATTGAACAGAAAACGGTGTGGTACAAAACCTTACAGGTTTTCGTAACTTTTTTCGCGACCACCAGGTGACGCTGCAGTGCTGCAGACGGAATTAGCCTTTTCGTTTGACCTAAAGCCTTCAACTTCAAACTATCGTCACTCATGTGAAAAGAACACATTTGACTAGTTTTTGTTCAAACATGCGATTCCAAACATTCATTTACTATACTAGTAACCTTTCGCCTAGACATTTCTCTTCAACTTTGGTCTTCTTTTCAAACATACTCAAACTCTAAAAGGAAAATTATTAAGTTAAACTTTTTGTGTTACATGGAGAAATAATCAACAACAACAACAACAACTCAAGGTTTGTCACTCACTTTCTCTCTCTCTATCTTATATATATATATATATATATATATATATATATATATATATATATATATATATATAGTTTGGCCTGTACAATGTAGGCCTGTTTGTTGAATTTTCAATGGTGTCCTTGTTGGCCTAATTAAGATATAACAGATTTTGGTACTGAAAGGTTTTACATTAGATAGATTTCTCATGTCCATGTATAGATGGAGAACTGTAACTGGCTTGCAATGAAGCCAATATTTACTTCAACTGGCATCCTGTCTGGCATGAGGGCTGTGTTTGAACTTCAGGTAGCTCTCTTCCTTCAGCCGTTTTCTTTGGCTTATATGAACAGCATTTATAAAGAGAGTTTTCCCCACACTCGAGGTCCCTCAACAGTGTCATATACAGGAGCTCCTGTGTGGATTGTTGATGCTGCGCTTGCCTGAAGCACTGTAGAATGAGAATCATACCTTCAGACATATTCATAAACAAAGAAGAACATACAGCATTTTGTAATGATATAGTAAGCAGGTATGTTTAAATCTTTGTAAGTTTTTGGAAAACATAAAAAAATTGGTTCTTCACAATAGTGCTGAAAATACGTCTGTGACTTATTGGAAGTTTATCCCTCAAATCAAGAGGATTTCAAATTCAGGAGTCAGCTCAAACATTTAAAGGTAGAGTAAATAAGCAGAACTTATCAATTGATTTCATTATAAAATGAAATATTTCAAATATTTTAATGACATCTTTATTTATGGTTTGTGAGTGATTTATATGTTGTCAACGAGAAAAAGTGATCTTGAATTCATGCAGAGAGTGGCTATTGATGTTTCTTTAATAATGCACTCTGATGGCGCAGATAATGCTAAATTTGTTTTTTATGCTGCAGAAGCTAGATAAAGCACCACAATAATTGTGAACAGTATTTTCATCTTAGGAATAAGCAAGTGAATAAAAACTTGAATCAATTGAAGGATGTTCCGTGCATTTATATAATCATGATATGAAGGCCACTTAAAAGTTTGTCCTAGGTTATATGCATATGTCCACATTCGACACTGCTAACAACATGCATTTTACTCCACAAACCTAGAAAGTAAACCTTAGTATTTTAGGCAGATTGAGAATGGGCCATTATTGTGGATACACAGCAACGTACAATAAAAAAATGCACTTTTCTTCAAAAATGTGCAGATTGAATTAAAGAACAAAAATAAGACAAAACTATCGTATCAACAATAAAAAACAACCATGACTTTGCTGTGGCCCATTGAGAATAGCAGCAACAGGAAATAAACAACTATGTGTGGTTTGGTCCCAAAACATTCAAAAGATACCCAATTAAGATATTAAGAGTTTTCATCAAACAGTTTGAGTTAAGACATGTTTTACTGTGTCAGCTTGTCCAAGAGAGTGTGTTCTGCCAAAAACAAAACATAAAACTCAGGTGATTTGTTCAATGCTGGAAAATCCCTGTATGTTCTAATAAATAAATAGAAGTCTGTGTCAAGACTAGATAATATAAACCCATGAAATAAAATGAGAGAAGGAGGGGTTTGAAAACAGTAATGAAAGATGTTCTGAGGCAGTATTGGTGAGTATGAGTCTTTGCTCTCTACAGGAATGTAAATCGATACCTTGACTGCTCTAAAGAGTCCTGGCTGAAGATTCAGAGCTCATCTGCCAGGCTTCAACAGGAATGAACTAATCATACCTCCACCCACCAGGTATACAGGGGAAGATGTAGATCTACTGTAGGCCACAATCCCACATGAATCCAGCAACACTGGCTTGTGTTAGACAGTTGCAATATCGATTTATTTTACACGTCTCCTAAGAGAATGATCGCATCAAAGGGTTTGAACTCGCATCAAAACAAATCATTTTAGAAAAAGTTTCCTCTTGATCACTCACGTCAATTTTAATCATTTTTGCAGTCTAAACAATGGAGTCACACATGCACGTGTTATGAATCGCACGCACTGTGTGGATCACAGAGAATGTTCTGTTTTATGTACGGTTTCATGAGTGTATTGAATCGATAATGCACTGTAGCTTTTCACAAGATGGGTTACTTCCTGACTGCTTTTGCCAAAGATTTATAAAGAACCATGACATCAAACAGCCGCACAATTTCATCTGACCAAGCGAAAGTGGATGGATTTCACAACAAATTAAATTACCTCGGAATACCTCGGAACAGTTTCCATTTGGTTTTCTGCAGTTCATGCTTTTACTCATGACGCAGAAAGATTTTGTGTGTTTGACATCAGATGAGCCAAGGAGTCTACCTGACCGGGACTCTCTAACTTTTCACACTGGAAAGACACATTTATTTTATGTTCATGTCATATTTATTTTGTTTTCCAGACTCAAATATATTATTTTAGTGATTTAGCCAAAATAATAACTAGTAATTTTCAGAAGGCAACATCATTGGTTGTTTAGAAGACCGGTAAACTTTACCATAGGGTTCTGTGATGCCCACAAACTGATCCAGCTGTTTAGTCTGGGTGTTCACTGAATGACTTTGAGAATAGTTTCACAATTTCACTGAGACTAATAAATCCACCGCGGATTAACCTAATTGTCAACAATCTCTCAGGCCACACGGGAAGCAATGATTTTCTGACCCAGTTCATATGTTTTGTCCTTTTCGTAAGGAGCCAGGCACACTGAGTCACTCTTTGGCTTGCTGATTATGACATCATTGTCAGTCATATATTAATAAAAAAAGCCAAATAACTCAGTGAGAAGAAGACCCAAGGTTCTGAAGTTACGTCAGATAAAGTCCATCTGGATAATGGAAACATTTCAAACAGGAGTTCAAGTAGTTTATCTACCATGACTTAAAATGAGAACAGTTAAAATATTACTCCATTGAAAGAATGAATCAACACTACACTGTTTTCAAAAATTATTTTCTCAATTCCTGAATGGCCATGTTCACTGTCCCCCCCCCCAATTTCACTCATTACATGTGCAAAATGCTATACCCAAAAGCAAATGAATCAGAATAGCTATTTGTCATGGCAGGGTACACCAGGCGATAAGTGATTTATTAAAACAAAAGTCAGAGGCTACAAAACAAACACAGGTACATAGTAGACCAGATAAACAATCACTGTGTGGGAGGGTCTTAAATACACAGGGAAGATCTTTATGTGAAAGATTAAATCAATCGGAACAATCTGATAGATTCACAATGATTGCAGGAAGTTTCACACTAAACAAGGTAAAATAAAAATGAAGCACCTGAAAACACACAATTAATCAAACGTTAAAAATCACTGGGAAATGTAATGACATTCTAGCTTGATCAATTTTAGGACTCAGCAACCATCCCCTTATCGTGGGTTACAAGCTAAACTGTTTGAATCAATGGAAGGTGAACCATTTCATTTCACAAGTAATATTCCAGGCAAGAAGTTAATGCAGACACCAAGACTAGACAAACATTTTGATGCAATAACTGCAAGAACAGGCTTCACAGCCTTATGACACTACAGAAGAGCTGCAGATGGGCTGATTGTTAACTGCATTCAGTAGTAGCACCTGAGATAAAGACTATTTAAGAATAGGAGTTATGGCCACTTGCATTCAGGTATGTTTTTGGTAAAGGTAAATGCTATTCTCCAAGCATTTGTTGAGTATGTAAAATCTTGCATAGTATTGTGTTCTGGCACATATGTAATTATTCTTGTGCGTAATTAGTAAAACTCACAGACCTATCTCACATGATTTATTGTTTTCGGTCTCATTAATTTGAAAAACCCCAATCTGAGTTTATATACTACATCTGTAAAGTAGGTACACTGTTTGTAGGTGGAGCAGAAAAGAGTACATGTTTGGGACACATTTATTCCTTCCCAACTGTTGTTTGGTTGCCTTTTTAGGAGTCTGTCCATCTTTTCAAATTCTTGCATTTTATTATGTTTATGTAACATTGAAGACAACATTACACACTTATCAAAATTATATGTGAAATGTTAGTCATATAAAGTTAGTCAGCTAAAATTCAGAGGTCATTAAAAAGAACACTTTTTTCAAACCCAAGTTCATCACGCAGGACACATGCAGTGAAACACCGTTTGCGTGATTTATGCATCAAATTATTTTTAAAATCAGTCACTAGAAATTGTTGTTTCAATAACATACTCTAACTTCGATTAATCCTCCTTTTCTTTATTTTAATGCTATTAAAAATTCTCAGGGGTTTAGACTTGGATTGTGTATAAATTGCCACTTTTCAGTAATTTTTGGGTGCAGTGGTGGGGCATGATGGAAGATGTAGTGTGGCGTGTAGGCACTCAGGCAGGTAAATTGAAAAAGTGAAAGTGACCAGTTGACCAGATTTGGAGACCCATTCCCGGAATAAGCCAAAAAAGTAACTCTACCTTCCCCTTACACGCAAGTCAGTCGATCAGTAATTGCATGACTGAGAGAGTAAGTGCTAAACTCTACATATACACCTTGGACGGCAAACAGATCCTGTTGGGGAAAGTACCAAGAGACAGAGATTTGAACCTCGTCTTGCTCATCTCTATACCAGGGATTAGGAAAGATCTTCACTTCTAACCAAAATAATAATAAATATCTGGGGACTGCATGAACACTTTAACTTTTTCAACTATGATACGGGACAGACAAAGTCTCGCTAGGATAGTAAGAGGAATGGGATGCATGGTTGGACAATGTCCTTCAATGTCTTAGCTGGAGACTTCAGAGCTGGCCTTTGCTGTTTAAACACTTTAATGGCAAGATTTTTCATCACATCACAATATTTTCATCCTAGTGTATTAAAACAACAATTCAAAATTCCATTATATTGCATTCATGGAAATTATTTCTGGACTTCAGCTATTCAATGTAATATCTCAATTCAAGAGCTGTCAAGGAAATGTCTCGTTAACACAAACACAAAAGCTGAAAAAATGCAGCTCAGCTCAGTAATGGGAACAATCGTTGCAGGCTACGTGCTTATAGCCTGAACCTCAAAGACATTTTTGTTTCCCAGAACAGTTCAGCATGACTACAAATCCCTGTAGAGTTGCAAACATCTAATGTGGAAAGTGTAGAAGGAGCTACTGATCGTTCAAATGCTGTGAAAAGTGGAAGAGCGTGTGTGGAAAGCTGGCAGCCAGGATGTGTCTGATTTATGAATATAGCGTAAATACGATTTGAATATAAATACAGCTGTTATAGGACATTATAAGTGCTCTGAAAAGACTCAGTTTTTAGAATTATTTTTCACTTTCATGTTATATACAGGGTATTGTCTAAGTAATGTAATTATGACAAGCAAATGTCACTTTGAGTTGTTTGCATTGGAATAATCCATGACATGGCTTTAAATGTTTAAACTATGTTTAAATGAATGCATGTGCTATATGCTATCAAAGAATAATCATGAAAAATTTCCTAATTAATGTATCACACTTTGCACATATGTAAGGAGAAAATGCATATTTAAATGTCTACATCTACAAATGAACATCAACTTTTATGCTTCCATATTTAAATTCACAAAATGTTTAGGTTTTAAGTATTGCAGGTGTCCCTAATAACTCATTACCTTCAGTATAAAAACTGTTCACTCAACACTTTTTGATGATGAACTGTCTTCCCGGTTCTTGTCTAGTCTAGACCAGTTTTTACCTTCATTGAATGACCCTTTTGTTGTATTTGGAACTTTATGTGGGGAGCTCCTTCATTACAATAGAAGTATTATTTTTACATGTTTTAATTACTTTATTGGACATGTGCCCTGCTGCATACTTGTATCTAATTATCAGCAAAGCTTAAGCTTTGTTATTAAATCCCTACTTAAGTTCATGAAACTTAAATGCCTGCAAGCCTTGTCCTTTGACCCTTGGCCACTTTCTCTGGCCATTCATAATGAAAACTATAAAAACATTTAAGGCATGAATGGAATGGAGGGAATCCTCTTGGTAGCAAAAGAAAGCCCCTGCTTTCATTATGTGGCCTGATGCGAAGCGTACAAGTTAATAATACGCATGTCTTGAGAGAGTAATTACTGCAAGGTAAATAATTTGGAATGAGAAAATTAAGTGATTATTTGAATTTGAAACATTGTTTTAGTTCATGATACAGTTCAGCTGACATTCTTCTGCCTTTTAACACTCTTCAGACATTAATGTGAAAAGATTACAAACTCATTGAAACAGTATCCAGTTCACCTTTCCGAAGGTCAGATTCCAAATTCCTCCAGAAACAGAGCTCACCCCTCCAAGGACGGCAGTATTTCAAGACTAGAACTCAGGAAAGGCTAGCCTCATAAACCAGTGCAGGGGCTTGGCTGTTACATCTATCTGAACATAAAGACATTTACAGCTCAGGATTATTAGAAATGGGGATCATTAGCACAGTAGCACTTCAAAATAACCGTCAAGGTTCCAGAATATTTACTTTGATTACTTCACTCTTTCGAAAGTGTTTTACTAGGAAACAAATTAGTTTTTTATTCTTACTTTCAGACATTTTTTGCATGTATTAGTATTGTTCCCTCATCAAAAACATACCTCATGTCATATTCAGATTGGTTCATGGATGTTTGTGTAATCCTATTTTCTTTCTCTGGGAGCTCAAAATGGCTTGATGGTCATAGCAACACCAATTGGCCATAGCAACACCCACTAACCAATCAGATGAACCAATGCATGTCAATGAAGAACGTACACACTGACTGACCCGGAAGTGTAAGAGTAGCAGAGCCAGTGAAAAGTAATAATGAAAAGAAATTGTGTTTTAGGATGTCCCGGTCAAAAGGTGTTTTTGGCTTACCAAAAAAATTAATGTATTTATCAGAAATGGGTGGATATTCAGTGTGCCAACAAACAAAACTCAGTAGGGGGTGTGACAGCCTAGGAGTATGGCCTGGGAGTAACAGGAGGCACACGGCTGGTTTTGTGGAATAGAAAGGGGATTCAAAAACCTTGTTTACAACAAATACTGAATGTTATTAAGAGTGCAGTGATAGTCTAAAATGGAAAACTTTAAACAACAAATTTTTAACAATTTCTAATAACAATTTGCTGACTTATTTTTTAGAAAAGAAAAACAGCATTGGAGAAAATGTGTGTCTTGTATGACTAATGTCTAATCTATCTGTACATGGAACACATATTTTCTTGTTTAGAATAATATTTGGCATACAATACAAGGGAAAAAAGCTATAAAGCACTTCATGTCCAAAACTTGGACAAGAGATCTGAGAAAACAGAGAACAAACATTGAAGACATAAATGACAGGAGGCATTAACAAATGTACTTGATTCTGAACAGATTATATTATATGTTGAATCTAATAGTGGGGAAGTGATTAAACATACAGAGACAAAACCAGGAGAGAACATAAACACCTCAACTCAAATGTGCAGCCAGAAGCAACAGTCTCCCTGAAAGATATTCCAGGGACACTTGGGCTGGTCCACTGGCCAATCCACAATGTCTAGGCTTTCGTTTTCACCCCACCAGGATTCTCAGCAACTGGAAAACTCCTCTGAGACACCCTTAATGCGTTTTGTTTGATAAAGCTAGGATCAAGGAGGCTATATAGAAGAGCAAATATTCTTCCATAAACTTGTTCTTCCTGGGTACTCTGTCTATCTTAATGAGTTGGCTTATGTAAAAAGGAAACATGTCGCCAGATTATTTAGCTGATCTTTCAAGTGTCGCTTTGGAATCCCATCAATCCCTGTGCTCATTCTCATCGTTTTCATTCACAATGTTGGAAAAAATATGATACAAAGGGTTCCAGAGAGTTTAAAGGATCTCAGTTATGCCATCAAATGAATTCTTATTTCAGATAACACCCCCCCAGCTGTGAAGACAAACACAACGGGAAATAAATAGATAAATAGATGCACAAAATTCTTGAGGCAGGGGAAAAAGTTGGAATCATGTCAGCCCCCTTCTTTGATAAACCCCTGTGGAACTTGGCCCTCCATGACCAAACATGCACACCCATGATCAAATGCCCTCGGCTCACTTGCGTTCAAAAACATTTTATATAGTTGATCCCTTGGATCTTGGATATTTCAAAATATTGAGCTGCAAAGTTTTTGCATTTCATGTAGCAAATGCAGATAGACTTTTTTAGTTTTTTTTTTAAATACAAAGTCAAAAGCTTTACAAAACATATCATATAATGTAAATAAGATATCAAAGATTCAGAATATTTGAACAACTCAATTTACCTTCATTTTGAATGTAACCAATTTATTTGATTGAAGCTGATAATTCCAAGGAGGCAAAATGTTATAAATAAAATAGATAATTGCTCATTTCTTTTTTTAATTTCATTTCCAGTTATGTGTGTTAAAATTGGGTGTGTTGGATGCAACCTGCTGCTCCATTCTAAATCATCAAGGTATTTGCTTGTTATTTTAAAATCACAAAACTATAAGGAGTATGGGTATGGTTCATAATTTTCTTTTTTCTCAGACAACCCAGGTTAGCCTGAACAATACCTCTCTCTGTTGGCCACTGACATTTCATCCCTGTTACGCATACACACTGGGGCCCATCATTCGCCACCGAATATTTCCCTTTCATTTTTTTCCCACATGGATAAATGAGACAGGTACACCGGTAAAACAGTGAACCCTTCCTCTAATGATATAACAGCTAAACATATCACACTCACTACCAACCGGGTGGGTCCTTCAAGCTGATGAGTGAATCTGAGAACTGAGGGGCCCATGGTGATAAAACCTGCAGTGTGTGTTGTTTTAGCCAGTGTTTGACTTACTGTCTGTGGCCAGATGTGTTATACGTTCTAGCCTTCTGTCATTGTTATAATACATTCAGAGTAACTCTCAAAAATACTCTCTTTGCATCTAAACCTTTAGAACCTTTGGGAGAGCCTCACCCACCAAAGTCCTTTTCTTAGTGAAGCATCTGATTCCACTCTGAGGTGGAAACTTTGAAACTTTGGCTTGACTGAGGAGCATAGAAATGTGTTTGACTTCCTGAATGAAGAGGTTCAGCAGCGCATAAAGAAGCATGGTAAATTTGAAAGTGTACGTCTATTCAACCCAGAGTTATATAACAGAGAATTAGCTTGTGGTTTCACTCAGCCACGGCTTTCAAAGAGCACAGCAGTGAATGAGACTCAAGAGAGGACCTTTCACTTAACATCAGCTTATGTTTTGAAATGTATTAATAAAATTTACCAAAATAACATACAGGTGCTGGTTATATAATTAAAATATACCGAAAAAGTTTATTCTTACATTACACACGGACTGAAATATTTCAAATGGTTTTTATTTTCTGTTTTGTATTATTATTATTATAACTGAAAACTAATCATAATCGGGGATACTATGGTCCATAAACCAGGTACTGGTAGTTTTTACACTGTGTGCAGGTGCCAAAGAAATTTTCATCTACAAACGATAGGTCAGCAGGAGAAACTATGAAGTGCTTTAAATTGTCCTGGTAGACCGCTGCATTGACCTTGGAACTAAAAAAACATAGTTGACCAACACCAAAAGATGATAAGGCACCCCAAACCATCACTGACGTGGGAAATGTTACACACCAAACATCAAGCTACCTGGACTCTGTGCCTCTCCTCTCTTCCTCCAGATTCTGGGACCTTGGTTTCCAAAGGAAGGGTAACATCTACTCTCATCAGAGAACGTAGCTTTAGACCACTCAGCAGCAGTTCAGCCTTTTTGTCTTAAGCAAAGGTGAGGCACTTCATATTATGAAGACTTAGCTTATACACACAATAGTAAAGCTCCCAGTTCCTGGTTTAAAGGCTATGGTAACATTGGTCTTAATTAGCAAGCAAGTTCGTCTGATCTTAACCCTATAGAAAACCGACGAGGTATTGTGAAGAGGAAGATGCGATACATGACACCAAACAATGCATTAGAGCTGAAAGGCACTATCAGCGCAACCTGGGCTCTCAACAGTTACGCAGCGCCACATACTGATCGACTCAGTGCTACATTTCTGCAGATACTGGTTTTGGATTTGAATATGGAATTAGTAAACAGATACAGTCATCGAAACAAAGCCAAAAAATTTAAACATGTGATAGATAACATCATGCTGTGTATAGTGTGCTATGAGCACAGAACAGAGATAGAATGAAGAGTGTCTTTCAAAGGTTTATTACACACTTTATTCAACATTACAGGAAAATAGCATTCCTTAAATCAATCTTTAAACAGGCTTATCTCAGTATTGTCCTCTAGTCAGCAGTTGAATCCAGGGGAGTGCAGGAGTGCTGAAGGAGATCACCATGGAGGATCAGGATGAGAGGTAAGTGCAATGCTTTCTACCGGGGATTTGCAGGAGTCCAGGAAGTTGTCATAAAAATAATGACCAGGGATGAGGAAGTGAGGGAGTGAGGGAGTGAGGGAACAGGTGACTTTTTATGTGGGAAGGGAGGTGCTCAAAGGCTAGTGATTGGCTGGGCAGAGGACACGCGATAAGTTCTTGATCTTCTTCAGCTTGTACATGAATTCTCATCATAGCCTTGTTACGCCTTACATAACGAAGAAATCTAATATATACAAGTTTCACTTTGTGAATATAATTATTGAAATAAATGAATGGTTTTATGACCTGAACCTGTAAAAATAATTTAATCTAGATTAGCCTAAATCCTTGATTCGTGTTTTGACCAAACTAAATATGTAACTTTTTTAAAAAAGTTGTATTTAGGAAGCAGGTATTTTGTCAGGTGTATGAAGTGTCTACATTGTTTAGTTCTTGTAAACATTAATTAGTGTGAACCAAGGCAGCAGGTATCCTATGGTACACAAGCAAATACTCAGAATATGAAAATGCTTCCTTTTTGGAGGCTCATACAGGTACCACATTTTTGAACTGGCAAGTGGTTTACACGAGGAAGACGTTTTTGCAGAGGAGACTGCACAGAAGAATTATACTTACTGTTTCAAATAGTAGTCTATTATAGCTAATTGTGAGCTTGGAGGCTGTCTGAGTTGAGTTTGCATGTTGCATGTTTGGTTCTTTCCACAGTCCAAAACCATGCATGCAGGTAAATAATGATTAAATGTAACCTTGTGATGTACCCTCATATTTTCTCAAATAGGAGGAGGAGATGCTCTGGCAGAACACCTAGGACAATCACGATTACTAGGTAGCGTGGGGCAGTTAGCTATGGTGGTTGTGTGCCTAAAAGATACTGTTTTACTCTACACATGAAAACTTAAACGCAATAGAAGCCTATTCACATGGGCTTTGACTGTTAGCACAACACCAAGCTCGGTCAATATTTCCACATTTATATTATGATGCCTGCTAGTTTAAATTCTCTGGCTTTTTGTAAAGCAGGATGATAAGGTTTCATCTACACTGTTCAGCTGGAAAAATCTACTTCAGCTGAGATTTCTTTCCAGACATTGCTTTTGTAGTAGGCACGATAATGATACATGTTAAAAGAAAAGTGTGCAGCATACAAAACTGAAAACTCACCTGGCTTTTCAGCACTAAATGGCTGAACAATTAGCACTGCATGAGAAGATATCAACATACATTTCATGGAAGTGACCAGAAGTACAACAAATAAAGGTGTTAGTAAAAGATAAGGTTTTCACAAAGTGTTTGTGATATGAAGCCTGATATGAAGATATGAAATGTTAAAAGGTCTCCTCCACAGTAGGACAAAGAGCTGCAGAAATTCAGCGAGATCTACTCTGGCATTAACACCTCACTGAGCTTGTGGATAGACAGTCAGTAGGGGTGAATTGTACGTGAAAGCATGCACTGCTCAACATCATCTCAAATAATTAAAAACGACCACATTAGCAGAATTCCTTCTACAGAAATCATAACAGAACCATGGCATGAAATCGTGATCCTGAAAAAGCCAGTCGTATTTGATTATATAAGTGTTCTCTGAGCAGGGAGAGGTCGGGGGAAAATGTGCTATCTGCTCTGAACCTTGACGCTGATGAAAAGCAATCAGGCATCATTACTGCAGGATTTCTTGATCGGTTATGGTTTTACTACACACCCTTGATTTCATGTTCTCTTGCTGCTAATAGATTGGAACCACATTCTTACTCAATGTTAAACCTTAAGTTCAATTTAAGTCTCATTATATTAGACATTATTAATAGATACAGTATATAGCTGCGAATCTTAGAATCCAAGCAATTAAACAAAAGACAAATGGGGTGTTAAAACGTGGTTCCTGAGAATTAATCTTTGAAGCTCTTCTTTTGTAATTACAATTACTAGTTTTATATAATTTTTTTTCTGGTTTATCCATAGTTATACAATAATTTACCTGTAACTACACGGGATGAGGACTGATTCATTTAAATCATTTTTATAATACAATTTTTTTATTTCCAATCATTCTCAACTAGTACAAATTATTCAGCAACACTTTAGAGTAAAGACTGCATATTATTAGTAATAACAGGGTACTTTCCCTTAATTACATGTTATTAGCTGAAAATTACAGTGTAATTACAGTACACTTGATGGGTAATTCTTAGCAGTAACAGCGTACCTTTTAATAATAATTTGTAACTTGGTTATGAAATGTAAATGAACGGAATGCAGTAAAACTAAAGTAACAATAAAATAAATAATTTTGTAACTATTATTAATTACAATACTAAAAATAGATGGAAAAATTCCATTCTTTTTTTGTGTTTTGTCATGTAACTATTGGTTAGAAGGACAGTGTGGTTACAGGGTACTTAGTGTGTAACTACAGAGAAGAAGCTCCACTTTAGATTACAGCCCTCATTGCGTGTAGCTGGAAGTGTATTGTTAATAATAATAATAATTACACAGTAATTACTTGTATTATTGCTGTATTGCTACTACATTAATACCAGAAATGTACATTTTTCTATAATAGAAATTACAAATAATTAATGGAAAGTAAGATGTTATTTACAATAATTACACAATCATGTATTGTATTATTGCTGTATGATTACTCGATTATTAAAGTCATTTACTTGTTAATACATTATAACAACAAATAATCATTGAAAAGTTTGCTCTCACTATTAATAATTACCTATTAAGTGCACTGCAATTACCATGTAATTTACATTGGTATCACCATTGAATTACAGTTAATTAAGGGTAAGTACCCTTTTATTAATAAGAATTACCCTGTAATTTGCGAGCTGTGCTATAAACGGTTACCAATTATTTTGGTTACTAGAATCAAAGTCAAATCTGAACATTTTTTGCACGGTTTTAGACCAGATACTACCAGACGTGTGACCAGGGTGCATATGCATGAGAATAATTTGTTTAAGTGGAAAACCTGAACTCTTCTGACACTTTTGTATGACTGAACCATTTCCATATTAAGGTTAATACAATTTTTTGTGAGCCTAACCTAAATAAATGAGTTGAATCGTGTTATCATGCCATAGTTTTACAACAGAAGGTGGAGATGACACAGTAACGTTTAAAATAGTTGGTAGATCTCAGTTATCCTCAATATATAACCTCAATACTTTTTCATAACATTTTCTGTAAAAATTCTGCCAATTTATCCTCTTATGATCAATTTTGAAATTCCAAGCATGTGTTTTACAAGAAGGAAGTGATCCTTCAGGGTAAATTACGTTGCACTTACCTCAGTTATTGCACTGAGCTCTAAAGTCTTTGATGTCACTTCCCTGTGAGTGGGATGCTGAACGGCAGCCAGTTCTGACAATGGGAGTGCAACAACAGCAACTCCCTTTTCTTTTAAATCTCCAGACTATGAGAGAAAACCTCACAGTGAGGCCTGTGGAAAGACCAAATCATGATTTTGAGGTCACAGCAATTTCATTTTGTTTATAATTCAATATAAATATTCATAATATCCCATATGCCTAGTAAACATTTGTTCTGCCTCATAAATCATATTAATGTTGCATTTAGTAGCTCTACTTTATGGTGTTTTAAGTGGCTATTTTTGAAGACTGAACTATAGCTTCCTAGAGCCAAGGTTTTCCATTAATACGATGTTTGAAAGCCCCGTTTGGCATGTGGTCACTGCTTTCATCTGCCAGACAGGTCAGGGTGACTGGCACTTGTTTCGCTCTGGCACTGCTTTTAGGAGGCTGAGCCTTTCAAAGCTGCAGCCAGGCACAAAGGGGAGTCTTGTTCCCATCCACTCACTGACCTGAGACCAGACATCAAACTGTCACAGACTGCAGGGGAGAGTCAAATCAAGGACTTGAATCTGCCACCAATGCAAAATGTCATATCAGTGACCATCAGGGTCAGACCGCACCATTGAGAGAAGTCATTGCTGGAAGTTAAAGCTGCAGAACATTTTTAGGAAATTGTTTTTTATTTGAGGTTGATAATTTAACACAAATAATTCTTATTGTGATCTTTGAAAGCATTTTATAAATTGTGGTCAGATAACTGTTTATGTCAAATAATTTGAGAGGGTTTACCTTTAATGGTTTTGTGTTAGATTATGTGTTAATAACTACTATGCTGGCTATTATTGGAGCCATGAAATAAAATGCATTGTTTTTATCTATTTTAGTAAAAACACCTGTTGACCCCAAGCTCAGATATTTTTTAGGTATTGTGCAACTTCTCTTTAATGCACAAATGTACAGTCTTCCCAGGGTTTCCACGCAAAAAAACTGTATGCCACACAAAATATAAATCCAGCCTATATGTAAAAACAAACAATGATGAAGGAATTAATGGTAAAGGTCTTTCCTCATCTCATGTTCATTTGATAATGTTGTTGTTTTATCAGCCTTAATTGATTTTATTTTCAGAAAGTATAAAAATGACCATGTGAGTGCATCAACCCACTTTCCTGTGCTCTGTGAACTATACAAGGAAGTGTGCTTCCTTTACTGTGCTAATGACATGATGTTAATGTTTGTTGATTTCAGCTGGTACAAGCCAGTTATTTTAATAAAACTTTCTCTGAAACACAAATATATTCACATGAAATAACAAGTAGCTCATATTTGCATTTCAAATCATACGAAAAACAGTTTTTATCTTTAAGGAAAAACATAAAATAAATCCATTCCTTCGAATAATCCAAAGTAAATGACTAGTAACAAAGTAAATGTTACTAGAACATTTTAATGCTGCATGGCATCAGGTATCCAAATTTTTTTTTTGGTTGTTTGTGATTACTTTTGTACTATGGATTAATATGTATTTTGTTGCTATTTTTATTAATTTGATCATTTTGATTATCCATAAGAATGTCAATATTTAAACATCTGCTGTTGAGAAAGCAAAACTTTTTATATGACCTAATGTGAACTTTATGTTTAATCTGACACATTAAAATCCTTTCATGGCCAATTTTTTGGGGGGATTGTGGCCATGAGATTTTGATTTACACACACCTCTGTCTCTGATCAATTTATATTTAATGACGATTTTTTGCCTTATTTGTGTGCATAGACTAAATTATTTAAATAATAAACAGAAACAAATGCTGTAATTAGTTTTGTATCATAAATCATATAACCTGAATAGATGGAAGACAGGTGTGCCTGCAGTTCTCACATCTTGCTCACGGTGGCCCAAGAGGTTTTTAGGGCGTTTGTTTGTTCAGATACGTATACAGATAAAAGTGATATGGAACATTGGTGTCTTCTCAGTGATTTTAAACTTTAATGGGAGTGTATAATCTTTCAATACATCCATCAATCTTTCCATAAGTGTATCCCATTGAGCAAATTAATCCGGCACATTAAACTGTCTACTCGAATCCACGACTTGTCCGCATGTCAACAGGGATCTGTTCGTCTTGCCCAAAGAGCAGCTGAGGTATACATGACCTGACACTTGCACAGAGACTCACATGAACACTTCGAAGAGAGGAAGCGAACAAACTTACAAGGGGTCTACGGCAAGGTCATAGATTAAAACTGCATCTACAGGACTCAACTGGGAGTAAAACCAGTTAAAAGTATGCGTGATATAATGGTCTTGGCTGTTTCAGCAGAACAAGATCAGGTGTTGAAACTAATTCGTTCGGGGCCGCTGGAATGCAGAGCTTGCGTGTTCAAGCTAAGCTTGGGATTTGAAATCTCCTCAGTGGTTTCTACAAATAACAAACACACAGGTAAAAATAATGATGGTCTTTTAGAATGAACCTCCTTGAGGCACAATATATGAAAAGAAAGTGCAAACGATGTTGAAATCAACACAAAACAATCATCATGTCGAACATGCCATTTAAGAATTTGGAACAGACTTAGAAAACTCCGGAAAGAACCAAGAAAGGCATTTGTGAAGTTGATGAAGGTTAAGTTTTTAGTCATACACTTCAGTCAGCTTTTAAGTGTACACACTAATGCTTTACTGAAAAGCAGTATATAAGTACGAGGGAGAGATTTTGCCAATTGTCACCCTTGAAAAGTCAATATTACAGTCATTTTCATGGTCACAGAGAGAAATGTCTGGAATCCCAATATATTTCACTCAGTGGAGCCCTAAAAGGGTGTTTGCCCACCCCCCTTATGTAGCGGCTGGGAGTTTAAGAAGAGCTACTTGCGCAGATTGGTTTGAAGCACAAATCTTCAAGAGTATTCGCTGTCGGTCTCTCAGGATTGTCTAAACTGTGCAGTGGAAACAAGCCTTCTGCAGTAGCTGCCACTTAAGAATGAACAAATATTAAGAAGTGTGACCAACGCTGGATTGCACCACACCAATGAACAGAATAAATCGTGACCATCACATACTTAAACTTTGTCTGGTTTCAAAGAAAAATGAACGTCTGTGTTTGTGTTTGGTTTTAAAGAAATTCTGCTTTCTCGCTTAGCTGATCATGTGGTAACCAGCTTAAACTAGCTCAAACCAAAAGCCGTTCATCAAAACATCTCAAACCAGCACATACTGGATTTGGTCGCCTATAAGTTTTTGACTCATGAATGGAGTTTTTTTTTTTCTAATTAAATTATAATTCTCAACTTGAATTCAAATCCTAATTTCTTTTGACAGACTTATGGCAAAATGTTATGTGTCTGATTAAACAAAACAGCTTTAAACAGATCACTTAATTTTGAAAGTTTTATAGGATTTACTTTGGTTAATTTTATATTAAAATTTTTTGGTTCTCTTGAGAAGCAGATGGATTTTGTCAATACTAATCATGTTCACTTGAGGTCTTTCCTGAAAACTTTCGTAAGTTTGTTGAGCTGGAACTTACATAAGAGCAATAAATCTTCCAACTATCATCATTTTAAACTAGACCTGGGATGTAGACCTGGATGCTGACTGTACTATTTGGAAAGAGATTTCAAGCACTCTGTTTTTCAAAAGGGACAGAAATCTTCTGATAGGTGTTTGCATGACTAGGATGTCTGTGCTGTAAGAGTCTCTAAAAATCAGGCCAGTCAAGCAAAAGTAACACAGCTGCAGCTAGTGGCCCCCGCGCATGACTTTAGAACTCAGGATATCACAAAGATACCTTTATGCAGAGAGCCACCGAGTTCAGGGGAATGCGAGAGAGGGAGACCCACACAGACAGACATACCCATACACATGCAAGCACAAAGTGAACAACATGTCAGAGCACAAGGTGGAGATATATGGCTTAAGTCTGTTCAGAAGGAAACGTGAAAGTGCAAAAGGTTACACGTCAATGCCATTCAGGTACATTTGTGAAAACTATTTGGGGAAAACATAGTCTCGGGTCGGTTTAAAATAGAAGGTACTCACTCCCAGACTTTTCATAGAGGAGGAGTTTAAGAAGAATTTTGCGTGCAGACTGAAAAAATGTATTTGTTTGTAATGGATCAAGAACTGACTGGGAAACAACATTAAATGGACCAAAATCCATCTCACTGAAGTACTCACAAGGGTCATGCAAACATTTTCAATCAGATTTAGACACAGAAAAACACTTTGATGAAGAGAGTACACTTTCCTGGAACAATTCTGTTTTTATTCACTGAAATACTGTGCATGCAAGAAAAATAACATGCCATATCCTCTGTTTTGAGAGGAATCACCCTACAGTGTTGCAGTGTAGTCTGCCACCATAAAGATCCACAACTCTTCTGAAGTCAGGCTCCTCTTTTGTTCATTGGCGACAAGAACAATAAGAAGATTTATTTTCAGAGGTTTATTATTATTTCTTACTCTCACCTGCTTTCGTTATGTAACACATGCTGTAGCTCTGAGGCCTTTCGAGCAACATTATTTCTCAGCGCCTTTCAGTGCCATTAAAACGTTTTGAGAAGATAAAGCTGTCTGTCAGAAATATGCTTTGGGGTCTTTCCTGAAAACGGTCGTAAGTTTGAAACGCTTGAATTTACATAAGTGCGATAAATCTCCAAACTCTTTACTCTTCTATTAATCTTAACTCCACGTGTGTTCACAAAGAGGAGAGAACGACTTAAAGAGATCAGATGTTGGTATCTGGTGGTTAAAAGTTGTTATGGTATTACATATAAGTGATAGATTTTTCTGTTTTAAAAGAAGAAAAAAATCTGGTCAAATATCATGACCAATCTGTTATGGTTATAATCATATAATCAACTACTTTGTGCCAGTTATTGGCTGATGACATGTTGTTTGTCCCATTCCAATGGTCACAAAATCTTGGTTTCATTTTTTATTTATATTTATAAAATTACAACATTTATAAAAAACCTCACCATTTTAAAAAGTTTACACTATTATTAGTTTTTTCAGCCATGCATTGCTGGCGTTAGCCTATGTTTCTATATTGTCCCCGTGGAATTATAAGGTTTCAGATGTTGAGCTTCAACATTTTTACATTTAATTCTATTTTGGACATAGAACCTTTTGGGTTAGGGTCTTTTTCTCCAAAATTCAAAGGTTTCTAAGGAGCATCTGCATATCAACATATAATGTGCTCTCTGCTGCACTACTCTATTGAGGTTGCTTTGGTGGTCAGTTGTTGTAGCTGCAAGTATCTCTGAATTTAAGATATCTGCACGCAAATGTAAAAAAATAAAAAGAAAAGTTGGTTCATGGATTTATCATAAAACACAATTTCATTCATATTTACTTTACGTTAAAGTTAAAATACTGTTTAAGGTTGAGCTTGAATTGGGCTGCAACTTCCTGAAATTATCATATTTTGAAAACCTTTTTGAACACTTTGTTTCATGCCCTGAGAACAATAAAAACACACATCACACAAATAAGTTGTCAACGAATCAGAATATGTGAGTAACAAAATGTTGATAAAAGTCTCTGATAGAACATTATCATTTCAAGGGGACAATATTTTATGAGATACTTGCAATGAAAACAACCTTTCGCTTAAACTCAACTTCACTTCATTGCATTCCATTCCTCTATCCATCCACAGAGCTTCAGGTCACGTTGTGTAAAAGGCAAGCTAAGAGCCATAGACAGGGGCCCAGTCGATTACAGTACCACACTAACTCACCATTAACTCTCAGAGTCACTCCTAAGGTCAAAACTGTAAGTCTTCAGTTACAAGAAAGAAGCATGTTTCAGTAATGCCAGAACAGCGTAAACATATAAAGTCCACTCAGGAAGGACTTGCCTTAAACCCTTTAATGTGATGTATGTTCTTTATATACACATTTTAAAATATATATATATTTCTACCTGCAATAGTTATAAAATATACTCTAGTCTATATTAGGTGCTGCCACAAAAAGCAGGAAGGAAAACCAAGGGAGTCAATCTAAAAAGTCCTTACTTTTAACTTCACACACGATCAAAAAAACAACAACCAAAGTGTCAAAGTATTCTTCAAACACACCAAAAGTGTAAAAACCTTGTCACCACAAACCAGCATGA